>JAAGEH010000293.1:4529229-4732673 GCA_011751065.1 Lasiurus cinereus | reverse complement strand
AGAAAGGAAAGAATGATAAAGAATGAATTGATTTCTCATCAGAAATAATAGTGATCAGAAGACAATAAAATGCCATCTTTAGAGTACTGAAAGGAAAAACAAACTAGAATTCTGTAGCCAGTGCAAATATACTTCCAAAATAAAGATGAAATGAAGACAGTTTCATGCATAACAACTGATTAAAAAAAAAATCTCTAGGAGAGCAGGAAATGCTAAAAGGAGTTCTATAGGCTGGAAAAAAAAGGTTTCAGATGGAAACTTGGTCCTATAGGAAGGATTTGTATCAATGAAGAACACCAGAAAGAATGAGTGGGTCTATAAATAAAAAGGACCTTTAAAACTCTTTAAAGAAAATCAACTATTTAAAGTAAAAATTATTACAAAGGAACATGGGAGTTTATAGTCTTTAGAACAAAAACTGATGGCAACAAGAACACAAAGAATGGGAAATATACTGTCATGAAGCTCTTAAGTTGTTCATGAGGTTAAAAATATATATTTTGAAAGTTAGCTATGAAGAATTAAAGGTAAACATGTAATCTCTAGAGAAATTACTAAAAAGTAATACAAACATGCCTATCTAAAATGTCAGTAAAGGAGATGAAATAAAATTCAACAAATATTTGTTTCATCCCCAAAATTCAGGACAGGACTAACAAGGAGAAAAGAAAAGGTACTATAAAGGACAAATAACCCCAAATTTGGTATGTTTAAAATAAAAAATATATAAATGTTTGAATTAAATGTAAATGGATCAGTCTTCCAATGAAAAGGGAGAGATTATTAGACTGAATAAAAATGTAAGACACAGAGAGGAAAAAATGGCGGCAGAATAGACATACGTGTCCCGAACCTTGTCCTGGAGCAGATAGAACAGCTGAGGTTCACATGGGGAGTGTTTGTTGGTGAGCTGAGGGACAGCTATACTCCAGGAGACTGTGGGGGACTGGTGGACGGGGGTCCCCAACAGGGCAGCCCCCACTGTTGCTGGGTTCCCTCCCAGAGCGACAGGATCAGATGCGGAGACTGCGCCATCTTGAAGGAGAAAGTGGATGTTATTGGAAGCCTGAAAATCTACAACTACGGTACCCACTGAACAGCTGTGAACCCCAGAACACCAGTCCCTAATTGGCGCAAACACACGGATTCAGAGGAGCACTACAATCCACCAGGGAAAGGTGAGATTTTGCCTGGGATAAGTGAGGTCTCTGGTCCCAGCAGGAGAGAGAAAAGCACACACTGAGGAGCTGGAGGACTGGGGGAAGTCTGCACCTAGAGAAATCCGTGAATGTGGAAGGGGGTCCTCAGAGCTGCTAACAGAAAGGAACTCTAAAAAG
Organism: Lasiurus cinereus; assembly: GCA_011751065.1. Classification (NCBI taxonomy): domain Eukaryota; kingdom Metazoa; phylum Chordata; class Mammalia; order Chiroptera; family Vespertilionidae; genus Lasiurus; species Lasiurus cinereus. Next base: position 4,731,336 of record JAAGEH010000293.1, on the reverse strand, counting down.
TAACCCATTTTGATCTGATGCAAAAGGCCAGCCTAAAAACTTTATTTTTTTATTTTTTTGTAGTAAAGCCAATTTCATTTTTTTTAAAAATTTAATCTGTATTGTTCAGATTATTCCATTTGTTCCTCTTTTTTCCCCCCATAGATCCCCTCCACCCGGCTCCCACCCCTCCCTCTGCACTTACCTCCCTCCCATTGTCCTCATCCATAAGTGTATGATTTTTGTCCAGTCTCTCCCTGCACCCCCCTCATCGCTTTCTCCCTGAGAATTGTCAGTCTACTCCCTTTCTATGTCCCTGATTCTATTATAATCACCAGTTTATTCTGTTCATCAGATTTTTTTATTCACTTGATTTTTCGATTTACATTTCTGTTCAGTGCCCTGTGCATTGTACCTGGTTTTGTGACTTTAAATCAATGCAGGAGAGAGAGAACTACATAAACAGACACCCAGAGAAGAGAGACCATAGGGAGACAAAGAAACAGCCTGCATATGAAAGAAAAGCAGATATCATCAGAAAAGGAAGTAAATGAAATATAGGCAAGAAACCTGCCAGAGAAAGAATTCAGAGAAATGGTCATAGGTGGCTGAAAAGAATGGAAGACAAATTCGACAATATGAGTCAGAACCAAGAGGAAATGAAGAAGAACCAAGAAGAAATGAAAAATGACATCAGTACTGTAAAGAACTCAATAGAAAGCATCAAAAGTAGACTAGAAGAAGCAGAGGACCACATCAGTGAGGAATGGAAAAAATACCCAAGTAGAGCAGCTACTAGAAAAAATAAATAAAAAGCAGGAGGAGAGCCTAAGGGAACTTTGGGACAACACGAAACAAAACAACACCCACATAATAGGAGTTTCAAAATAAGAGAAAACTGGGCAAGGAATAGAAAGCCTGTTTGAAGAAATAATGACAGAAAACTTCCCTGATATAGGGATGAAAAAACCCACACAAATCCAAGAAGCTCACAGAGTCCCAAGCAAAATGAACACGAAGGCACATTATAATTAAATTGGCAAACACTAATGACAAAGTAAGAATCTTAAAATGGCCAGAGAGAGACAGAAAGTTACCTAAAAAGAAACCCCCATCAGACTAGTGACTGATTTCTCAACAGAAACTCATCAGGCCAGAAGGCAATGGAATGAAATATACAAAGTCATGCAAAGGAAGGGTCTGAATCCAAGAATAATGTACTCAGCAAGGCTATCAATCAAAATTGAAGGTGAAATCAGGAGCTTTACAGACAAAAATGGACGAAGGGAATTTATTACCACCAAACCAGCAATGCAAGAAATGCTAAAGGGTCTGCTGTAAAAAAAGAAATAGGAAGTGAAGAAGGAACACAGGGGTAAAGAATAAAAATGGCAACAAATAAGCACCTATCAATAATAACTTTAAATATAAATGGATTAAATGCCCCAATCAAAAAACATAGGGTAAGGGGTTGGATAAGAAAACATGACCCATATATCTGCTGTCTACAAGAAACACACCTCAGAAAAAAAGATGCACACAGACTGAGGGCGAAGGGATGCAAAAAGGTTTTTTAGGCAAATGGAAATGAAAAAAAAGCTGGGGTAGCAATACTTATATCTGACAAATTATATCTCAAAGTGAAGGACATAACAAGAGATAAGGAAAGCCACTTCATAATACTAAAAGGAGCAAACAAGAAGAAATAACTGGTAAACATATAAATACCCAATAGAGGAGCACCCAAATACATTAAAAAAAACCCTCCTGGAGGATATCACGGGATAGATTGAGGCAATACAATCATAGTAGGATACTTTAATACCTCACTATCACCATTGGACAAATCTTCTAAACAAAAAAATCAGCAAAGAAACATCAATCCTAAATGATTCACTAGACCAGATGGAAGTAATTGACATTTTCAGAAAATTTCACCCCAAAGCCATAGAATATACATTCTTCTCAAGTGCATATGAATCATTTTCAAAGATAGATCATATGTTGGGTCATAGGCACAGTCTTTTCAAATTCAAGAAGATAGAAATCATATCAAGCATTTTCTTAGATCACAGTGGCAAAAAACTGGAAATCAACTATAATAAAAACAATCCAAAGAAATCAAACACAGGGAGACTAAACAGCATGCTGTTAAATAATGACTGGGTTACCAGAGAGATCAAGGAAGAAATAAAAAACATCATGGTAACAAATGGCAATGAAAACACAAAAATCCAAAATCTATGGGACACAGCAAATGCAGTTTTGAGAGGAAGTTCATAGCTCTACAAGCCTACTGTGTAAAACAAACAATGGTAATAAATTATCTAACTCTACAACTCCAGGAGTTAGAAAGAGGGCAACAATAAAAGTCCAGTGTAAACAGAAGGAAGGAAATAATAAAGATCAGAGTGGAGATAAATGATATTGAGACAAAAAACAATACAAAAGATCAACAAAACCAAGAGCTGGTTCTTTGATAGGATAAACAAGATAGATGAACCTCTAGCCAGGCTCATCAAGAAGCAAAGAGAGAGGACCCAAGTAAACAAAATCAGAAATGAAAGAGGTGAAATAACAACATTCCTCACCAAAATGCAAAGGATTATTAAAAAATACTATCAACAACTCTATTCTAACAAACTGGACAACCTACAGGAAATGGACATGTTCCTAGAAAAATATAACCTTCTGAAACTCAATCAGGAAGAATCCAAACATCTCAATAGGCCAATAACATGGAAAAAATTGAAACAGGCATCAAAAAGCTTCCAGCAAACAAAAGCCTAGGGCCAACGGCTTCACAGGGGAGTTTTACCAAACATTCAAGGAAAAACTAAAACCTATTCTCCTCAGGCTATTCCAAAAAATTCAAGAGGAAACAACACTTCTAACCTCCTTCTATGAAGCCAACATCATCCCTAATATCTAAACCAGATAAAGATAACATAATGAAAGAGAATTACAGGCCAATATCTCTCATGAACATAGATGCCAAAATCCTCAATAAAATTCTAGTAAAACGGATCCAGCAGTACACCAAGAACAAGTAGGATTTATCCCAGGAATGCAAGGATGGTACAATATCCACAAATTAATAAACATGATACATCACATAAACAAATTGAGAGATAAAAATCACATAGTCATATCAATTGATGCAGAAAAGGCATTTGACAAAACCCAACACCCTTTCTTTCTTTTTTTTAAAATATATATATTTTATTGAATTTTTACAGAGAGGAAGGGAGAGAGATAGAAAGTCAGAAACATCGATGAGAGAGACATCGATCAGCTGACTCCTGCACGCCCCACAGTGGAGATGTGCCTGCAAGCAAGGTACATGCCCCCAACCGGAATTGAACCTGGGACTTTTCAGTCCGCAAGCCGACGCTCTATCCACTGAGCCAAACCGGTCTCGGCAACACCCTTTCTTGATAAAAACCCTCAACAAAGTGGGAATAGAAGGATCATACCTTGACATAATAAAAGCTATCTATGATAAACCCACAACTGACATCGTACTCAATGGGCAAAAATTAAAACTATTTCCCCTAAGAATAGGAATAAGACAGGGATGCCCCCTCTCACCACTCTTGTTCAACATAGTACTGGAAGTATTAGCAATTGCAATTAGACAAGAAGAAATAAAAGGCATCCAAATTGGAAAAGAAGTAAAACTATCCTGACTTGCAGATGACATAATATTGTACATAAAAACCTGAAAAACTCCATAAAAAAACTAATAGACTTAATAAATGAATTTGGCAATGTAGCAGGATACAAAATTAATGCCAAGAAATCCATGGCATTTCTATACACTAATAGTGAATTTACAGAAAGAGAGACTAAAAAAGCAATCCCATTTACCATTGCACCAAAAAAATTAAGATACCTAGGAATAAACTTAACTTAGGAGGTAAAAGACCTATACGCAGAAAATTACAGGACACTAAAAAGATAGAGGAAGATGTAAACAGATGGAAAAGCATACCATGCTCATGGATTGGGAGAATCAACCTCATTAAAATGTCCATACTACCCAAAGCAATCTCTAGATTCAGTGCACTCCACATTAAAATTCCAATGGCATATTTCACAGACTTAGAAGAAAACTCTCCAAAGATTCATCTGGAACAAAAAAAGACCCCAAATAGCCACAGAAATCCTGAGAAAGAAGAACAAAGTAGGTGTGATCTCAATACTAGATTTCAAGCTGTATTACTGTTCTCAAAACAGCCTGGTACTGGCATAAAAACAGACATATAGACCAATGGAATAGAATAGAGAATCCATGTATCGACCCAAACCATAAGCTCAATTAATATTTGACAAAGGAGGCATGAACATACAATGGAGTCAAGTCAATCTCTTCAATAAATGGTGTTGGGAAAATTGGACAGATACATGCAAAAAAAATGAAACTAAAAAACTCAAAATGGATATAGGACTTAAACATAAGATGGGAAACCATAAAAATACTAGAGGAATCCACAGGCAGCAAAAGCTCAGACATATGCTGAAGCAATTTCTTCAGCGATACCACTCCTAGGGCAATGGAAGCTAAAGAGAAAATAAACAAATGGGATTACATCAAAATAAAAAGCTTTTTTACAGCAACAGAAACCATCAGCAAGACAACAAGCAAGCCCACTGTATGGGAGAACATATTTGCAAATGTTATCACTAATAAAGGTTTAATCTCCAATATCTACAGGGAATTTACATAACTGAATAAAAGGAAGATAAATGACCCAATAAAAAATTGGGCAACGGACCTAAATAGAAACTTTTTGAAAGAAGACAGAAGGAAGGTCAAGAGATATATGGAAACATGCTCAATGTCACTAATTATGCGAGAGATACAGAACAAAATGACAACTTGGTACCATCTCACACCTGTCAGAATGGCTATCATCAACAAATAAATGACAAGTGTTGAGGAGAATGCAGAGAAAAAGGAACCCTCATGCACTGCTGATGGGAATGCAGACTGGTACAGCCACTGTGGAGAACAGTATGGAGTTTCCTGAAAAAACTAAAAATGGAACTCCCATTTGACCCAGTAATCTCACTTCTAGGAATATATCCCCAGAAACTAGAAACACCAGTCAGAAAGGGTATATGCACCCCTATGTTCATAGCAGCACAATTCACCATAGCTAAGATTTGGAAACAGCCTAAATGCCCATCAGCAGATGAGTGGATTAGAAAACTATGGTACAGCTAAGCAATGGCATACTACACTGCTATAAAAAAGAACATTTACAGCTGCATGGGTGAACCTGGAGAGCATTATGTCAAGTGAAATAAACCGGGCAATGAAAGAAAAATAGCACATGATCTCACTCATTTATGGAAAATGAACACTATAACCGGATGACCAAAAGGTAGATACAGAGGCAGTAAAGCACCGAACAGACTGTTAAATTACAGCAGGAAGGCTGGAGAGTGTTGGGAAGGGAAGAAAATAGGTCAACCAAAGGTCTTGTATGCATGCATATAAGCACACCAATGGACACAAGACATTGGGGGGTGGGATGAGGGCATGCGACAGAGGGTAGGGAAGGCTGGGGAAGGTCATTGGGGGAAAAAGGAAATATACGTACTAATATATGTAATATTTTAAATAATAAAAATATTGTAAAAATGTAAGACACAACTCTATGTAGTTTTCAATAAATACACTTTAAACTTAAAGTCACAAACAAGTTGACAAATGCTTATTAGTGATGCAGTGCTTCCCTCCATAGATTGCAGGCAAAGTGAGGCTGTCCCTCTCAGAACTTTTATTCAGCATTTTACTGAAAGTCTTAGACAAGGCAATGATATAAGAAAAAGAAATAAAGGGTATATCAATTGGAAAGGAAGAAACAAAATTGTATTTACTTACAGGTTACATGATTTTATACAAAGCAACTCCAAAGGAGTTTTTGTTGTTGTTTTGTGTGTGGTGTGTGTGTGTATGTGTGTTTTGTTGTTAATACTTACCCAAAGATATTTTTTGCATTGTTTTTTTTTAGACAGAAAGAGTCAAAGGGAGGGGAGAGAGAAACATCAATGTGAGAGAAACACATCGACTGGTTGCCTCCCGCATGTACCCTAACTGGGTCTGGGGATGGAGCCTGCAACCAAGGTACATGCCCTTGACCAGAATGGAATGCAAGACTCTTTAGTCCCTGAGCCAATGCTCTTACCACTGAGCCAAGCCAGCTAGGACTTAAGGAGTTAAAAAAAAAGTAGAATAATTTTTTTGCACTACTGGAGGATGGATGTACCAAAGTTATGATTCCATATACTAGCAATGAAAATCATTAATGAAAAATTTAAAATAACATTATAATATAAAAATTAAATACTTAGAGATAATTTAATAGAAGATGCATAAGACTGAAACTATAAAACATTGCTGACAGAAATTTAAGATATAAATAAAAACATATACCATATTTATGGATCTGAAAAGTCATTATTAAAGTGTCAATTTTCCCAAATTGATCAATCCTAGTTGAGCCCAGGAAACCTTTTTTCTTTGATAAAATGATTTAAAAATTTATATGGAAATTAAAAGGCCTAGAATACCCAAAACAGTATTAAAAAGTAGAACAAATTTAGACTTATCCTATTTTATTACAAGAGTGACTACATAGCTACATTAGTTAAGACAGTGTGGTATTAATAAAAGGATGGATAAATAGATAAATAGAACAGAATAGAATCTATACGTAGACCCACAGATATATACATAATCCAATGATTTTTGACAAAAGTTTCAGAGAAATTAAATAGGAAAAGAACATCTCTACAACAGATGACCTGAGAACAACTGGATATACATTTGGGAAAAAAAAAAGAAACTTGGCTCCTACTTTTAACTATATATAAAAATCAATTTAGTGTGGGTCATTGACCTAAATATAAAAGCTAAAGCAATAAAATTACTAGAAAAAACATAGAATATTTTTTCAACCTTGGGGTAGGCAAAGATTTCTTAGAGAGGTCAAAAAGCTTGGGCCATAAAAACAAAACTTGATAAATTGGATTTCATGAAAATTAAAAATTTATGCTCATCAAAAGACAATTTTAAGAAAATGAATAGGCTAACACATGTGTTAACCTATTGCTAACACATGTTTGACAAGGGAATCTCATAAAGAACATGTTAAAATTCTTAGAGCTCAATAGTAAAAAGACAAACACATTAAAAATGGGCAAAACAGCCCTAACTGGTTTGGTTCAGTGGATAGAGCATTGGCCTGCAGACTGCAGGATTCCAGGTTCGATTCCAGTCAAGGGCATGTACCTTGGTTATGGGCACATCCCCAGGAAGAAATGTGCAGGAGGCAGCTGATCGATGTTTCTCTCTCATCGATGTTTCTAACTCTCTATGCCTCTCCCTCTCTGTAAAAAAAAAAAAAATCAATAAAATATATTTTTTTAAAAATGGGCAAAACAGCCTTAGCCGGTTTGGTTCAGTGGATAGAGCATCAGCCTACGGACTGAAGGGTCCCAGGTTCTATTCTAGTCAAGGGCACATACCTCGGTTGCAGGCTTGATTCCTGGCCCTGCTCATGGCGTGTGTGGAGGCAACCAGTAGATATGTCTGTCTCACATCAATGTTTCTCTCTCTGTTTCTCTCCCCTCCCTTCCAATGGGAAAATATCCATGGATGAGGATTAATAACAACAACAAAAAAAGAATGGGCAAGACAAGATCACTCACTATACAAGATATACAATGACCATTAGACAAGAATATTCAACATTATTAGTCATCAGGGAGATACAAATTAAAATTACAGAGCATTACTACTAGTTATCCACTACCAGTTATTTACTAGAAGGGTTAAAGTGCAAAGCTTAACCATGTGACATGTGGAAGAGGCATGGAGGAGCTGGAACTCTCATACGTTGCTGGTGAAAATGGAACAACCACTTTGAAAAACTGGCAGTTTTTTTAAAAGTTAAAAATATGTTTACCTTATGACCCAGCAATTCTGCTCTTTGGTGTCCACCTGAGAGAAATGAAAATATATTTTCACAAAAATTATTGCATGAGAATGTTCATAGCAGCCTGATTCACAGAATTCTGAAACTAGAGAGCAGTCCAGGTGTCCATCAGTGAAGAATGAATGGAAAGACACTGTGGTCTAGTCATACAGCAGGATCCCCACTAATACACACAATGTCATGGGTGAACCTCAAAAATATGGTGAGTGAATGAAGCTAGATACAAACATGTGCACCATGTGACCCATTTATAAGGCCTTCTAGAGTAGGAAAAACTAACCCATAGGAAAGACTAATCTGATAGACATCAGGTCAGAGGTTGATTCTGGGGGTGGAAAATTGAGAAGAGCGTGGGGAACTTTTGGGGCAAAGAAGTGCTCTGTGTCTTCACCAAACTGAACAGAACACTTAAGACCTGAGCATTTCAATTTATGCAAATTATGCCTTAATAAAAAATTTGGCATAAAAAATCATTTTCACTAGACTTCAAATCACAATGAACAGATATGAAAATGCTATATTTAAAATAGCCAGTGGTATAACTATTATATTATGATAGGAAAATGATTTGATAAAACTATTGGAAAACTAACTTAAAATATTTAATGAGTGGATTTTGAAATATGTCCATTACTTTTTCTGTACCTATGGAAATATGCCTTTCTCCTTTAGTTAAGGTGATGAATTATATTGATTTAATAGTATATCAATTTTACTGGGATAAACTCCATCATTTTTCATATATTGTTTCTATAGAATGAGTGCTATATACTTTAAACCTGTTCTCCAGCAGCGTATATTCTAAACTCATATCTACCCATTCAGACTGAACCTTGGGGGAGTGCATGGGGCAGGTGAGAGGCAGGGCCCCTGCCTGCCTTGTGCTGAATGGGCAGAGTGTCCACAGATATGAGCACCAGTGGGATCTGGTTTTTATCTGCTTCTGAAGCTGGAGTTTATGAAATACTGTGCACCAGACTTCAAAAGCTGGAGAGTCATCTTGGTTATCTCTTCGAGGAACCCAGTTTATCCTTCTCTTCCAATCTGCGACATCAAAGACTCGGTTTCATTGCAAAATCTTCTGGCACAATGGTGTCGGGCTGGCTCCCCTTGGGCAGGGTTTGGAAAGGGTGATGACTCAGAGCTCCTCTGAGGAGCATCTCCCCCACCTCTCCTCCTCCACGTGCCTCAGCCCGGGGACCTGGCTCCCATGGGAAGGGGGCCCAGGGGCCTTACTGATAGAGAAGTGGGATCCTGCTGAGACTTGGGGCTACACCACTGCCTGTGGGAACAACCCCCTCAACGTAGGCCAGAGAGAGGGGAGGGATATTTGATGCCTCACTCACCTTTAAACATGTATATTGGTTCGTGGTAATAGTTTTGATCGACTGGGGAATAAAACTTGCCTGAACTGACAGAACTGGCTGGTGGTGGGAGCAGCTGTGCTTCTGGTCTTTCCTTTTCCATTCTTTCCTTCTCTCCCAAGTCCTTAGCTGACGGTCTGTTTCTGTTTGTTTTGCATCCCTGAGTTTCCTAGAATAAATTTTGTTTTCCTAAAATAATAGAAATATTAATGCGTATACGGGTTTTTAAAACTAAAGATGTTGAATTGATTTAGAGACAAAACTGGAATGAAGGGTTGCTTCCCCTCTTGTTCCTCTACGCCCTGGTATTCATTTTGGAAGTTAAAAATCTGGGTTGCTGCTTCCTGTGCTAGCCATTCCCTTCTCACTAAATCATGCCACAGATGCAAAATTTCCATTTAATTTGGACCCGGGTATTATGCTCACAGAGGTAAATGAAGACACTACACTGGCTTCGTAAATCTTTTTTTGTTTTTCCACGTTTATTTTTAAATGTAGCTAGGCCCAAAGTTTATGTCCATTTAGCTGACCTTTTCAATAGTAAGAGCTGTTTTATAAGGCAGCAGAAGTGAAAGTTACCAGCAAGGCTGGGTAATGTAAAGTATTTATGAATGAACGTGCAAAAACCATTCTGGGGGTGTAAAATGTGGGGCTATACCCAGGCAGAACTGCTTGTGACTTGAGCCTTCTTTGCAGTAAAGCATAATTCATGCTGCTGTTAGCCCTTAAAACAGGAAATAATATACCCATTTAACTTAATCACAATTTATATTACATGTGCATATTTCTAAACAAATGTTGTAGATGGAGAGTTTGGTAGCAATAATATTTATGAATTACACTTTTAGTTAGCAAAGGAAATGTGTGACCTCTTACATTTGGTTTGACATTTGAATTTGGTGTTCAGTGTATTTGACAGGAGTGATGGATTCTCATTAGCTCAACGTATAAACAGGAAATGCTTCCCCGGTGAACAGTTATTAATGTGGGACATCCCTGCTTTTGAATTTTTAGTTGCTGTTTCTGGCCCAGACTGAAACTTTCTTAATTTCTCTCTTTAAAAAACAAGTGGTTGAAAGCCAGGTTTTAATTGTGCGTCTAGCAAATCTGAACAACACGAACACAACGCTCTGAGAAAGAGAAAGTGAGTGATGTGCAGGCGGCAAGTGAGGCGACGGAGACAGGTCTCAGGCGCAAGGAGCAGGCCTGGCTGCACATGGCCCCCACGTGGATTCTGCTTGCCTTAATTTCTAAATAAGATAACCTATAGGAATTAGAACGTGACGTGGGGGCAGATTGGAGTAAGCTCATACTTAACCTTTAGCCATTCCTGGATTAAAGCTCTGTGCACAAAACGGGGATCATAGCCTATTTGCACTGCGGCTTAAGGCAGCGATTTCATTTTGAGTTTCCAGCATTAACTGGGTACTGTGCTGTGATACCACAAACCAGGAGCTGGAGGGAAGGGTTCAGGAAAGCTAGGGAGAGGCACCTGATGAATGATGGGGGGTGGGGGGGTAGGGAGAACACCAGGCCATTGGGCCAGCGCCCACCGAGGGCCTGGCCAGGGCTCTGCCCCTTCAGAGTAATGCTTCGAATCTAATTAGAAGTCAGTTAGACACCCGGAAACTGAAGCTGGCAGGTCCCTAATCTGAATTTCAGGTCTTCAGAAGGGGAAAGTAGCATTTTTATTGTTGGAGGTCAGAGTTTAAATTTAGTTTATATCAGATTACCAAAATATGCTTTTGGTAAGGTTAGATTCTCATGCTCGGAGAGAGTCCGAGTGTAATGAAAGCAAACAGGGCGAGAGATAATCCCATTACAGATGAACTCTTTCCTGGAACCTCGAACATTTGGGAACCATAACAACACCACTCAGCTAGAAGATAAAGGCTGAGGAGGCAGGAGTGGGGCGGACCCTGCTCACCAAGCCTCCTCCCCACCCCGAAGCCCTGCCCTGCTGTATCTTCAGCACTTTGATAAATGACTTTTTAATTAATTATTTTTCTTCCGCTTTCCCCCCTAAAATTTAAACCCCAAGAAGATAGGGATTTTTGCTTGGTTTGTTTACTGCTGTATTCTCACCATGTAGACCACAGCCTGTTGATAAAAAGCCCTCACTAAACATTTCTTGAATGAATGAAGGAACCTCAGTTCCTCTGAGCAGAAAGCAACGATTTTTTTTAAAAAAAATTATTAAACTAGAGGCTTAGTGCATGGATTTGTGCACCAGTGAGGTCCCTCAGCCTGGCCCTCACCCTCTAACAATCCAGGACTCCTCAGGGAATGTCAGAGAGGCCTGGTGCACAGATTTGGCCCGATCCCCAAAGGTCAGTCTGAGGAACCCCACTGATGCACAAATCCATGCACTGAGCCTCTAGTATGCATATAAGATCTTTGCTTAATGTTTTTCCACCCCCTCCCTCTGCCCTTCCCTCTGAGATTCATCAGTCTGTTCCATGTTTCCATGCCTGTGCATTTAGCGTCTGCCCCCTGATGGTCAGTGTGCGTCATAGCTACTGGTCAAATGGTCATGTAGGCATACACACACACACACACACACACACACACACACACACACACGTATACATCTATATATACGTGTGTGTGTGTGTGTGTGTGTGTGTGTGTGTGTATTGGGGTTACATTGATTAAAAAGATTATGTAAATTTTAAGTGTACAGTTCTATAATGCAACATCTGTATTCTGCATTGTGTTCACCATCCAAACAAAAACTCGTAATTAGAAGAGCAAATGTTTTCAAAACCAAGGATTTTGAAATGAAGGAAGGGAGCCAGCCCCTTTGGGTGCAGGGAGAAGCAGTGATTGCTCCAGGAGGAAGGTGTTGTCATTTCTAGGGCTCTGGAAGGGAAGCCACAGTCCCAGATTGGGGGTAGCAGGGAGCCCACCTGCCTGGGTGCCAAGGGTCTTGTATGGGCTTAATGCTGAGTGGATGTTCAAAGGCCAGGTGTTGAGCTGGAAAGAATTCATAAGGGGTTGGGCTGGAAGAGCCCTCAGTTGTGTGTCTGGGAGACAATGTCTGTCCTTTCCCCACCCCCTGAGGACAGTGAACCAGTATAGGTGGAGCAGGACCAAGTGAACAGCTCCAGGTACTGACCAGAAGTGGGTGAGGGACATGGTTCTGCAAGGTCACGGGCTACACCACGCAGGTCTGTGTCTCCCTGGATGGGAATGAGGATTTTAGGGTGAGAGAAGGGACTGGCAGGAAGGGATGTGTCTCTCTGAGATGGCTTTGCTATTCTTGAGCAGTGTAGGAGTGTAAGCCTTAGGCTTAAAACATAGTGCCAACCTCCCCTACCCCCCTTTTTAGTTTTTGTTTTTTTACTAAGGATGTGCTGGGATTAAATTATCCTTATTTCTTATTCCTCCTTTAGAAATCACATAAAATAGACCAGTTATTTATGCCTGCCATGAAAATAATGGAAAGAATTGCAAACTGTCCCCTCCCTTATTCAAATACTCTTAAGAATGTTGGTATTGCCAAGACCGGTTTGGCTCAGTGGATAGAGCGTGGGCCTGCAGACTGAAGGGTCCCGGGTTCGATCCCGGTCAAGGGCATATACCTTGCTTGTGGGCACAACTCCAGTAGGGGGTATGCAGGAGGCGGCTGATCGATGTCTCTCTCTCATTGATGTTTCTGACTTTCTATCCCTCTCCCTTCCTCTCTGTAAAAAATCAATAAAATATATTAAAAAAAAAAAAGAATGTTGGTATGGTCCCTATTTTCTATTGGCCTCTGGTAACCGTCAGATCCAGCTTTACCTCGCAGGCCTTGACGGTATTAATGGTTTTGCCAGACACCAAGGTGGAAAGACAGAGGTTCTGCAGCAATGACCAGACCTGTGAGCCAGCATTCAGTGGACATTTACACACTGAGCACCATGCAGGCCAGGTCCTGTCAAAGAACCGGGAGCAGATGGATCTGGTCCCTGCCCTGGATCAGCTTAGATACCAGCTGGGAAGACAGCGTCTGGCTGCATGCTTCCGCCTTGACCTGGGGTGGGCTGCCCCAAGGTGGGGGTGGCTAAGGAACGGACCTGGGCTGGGCCCAACATGAAAACTGCTCTGTGCTCTGTGCCCCAGAGGTGAGCCTGCCTTGCAGGCTTGTGCTCCCTGGTGGAGCTCCCGAAGTGAAGAGCCCGCCATGGGCTCCACCCTTGTGGCAGAGAGCAGTCCACCTGTGAGTTATTCCCCAGAGAACCAGACCCTGGAAGGGACACTGAAACTGGTGCTTTGCGGAGGCCGTGTTCAGACTGCTGAGCCGCCTTCTGAGGAGCAGGAGACACCCAGGCGGAGCTCAGGAAGTGTTACTGAGCCTCTCCAGGGTGCCAGCCCCTGGCCTCTCATTATCAGGCTCAGGCACAACCAGGAACCTTTGGTCCATGCTGTTCTACTTCTTGTACTTCCCTAAACCTTCACTCATCCAAGGCCTTCCGTTCGCAAAGCCTTGGGAGCCTCCACCATGAAGCCCTCCCAGAACACCCCGATTCTGTTCACCTCTGAACGCCTGTGGAGTTTTCCGCTGTTCTCTGAGGGCTGAAGGTATGTTGTCTCCCCGACGTGGCTATGATGCTGGGAGTGCAGGGGCGCTGCCACTTCCCTGGCCACTTTGTAGCGTTAATTAGGAACGTCATACTGTTTATCAAACATGTCTTGAGGTTCAGCTGCCACTTTCTTTTGTCAGTGAACTTTGTTTTCTGGAGTGATAAAAACTTTTCTACTTAGAAATATTACAGAGCTAATGTATGTTGGCTGTAAAAACCCTCACTCAAGCAACGTAGAGGCATATAAAAAAAATTTAATAGTTTGTGGTCCCCCTTTCAATCCTATTCCCCTGAGATTATTAGTGTCAGTGGTATGGAGGAATTTCATCTACATCTTTCTCCATGTGCAAACTTAAAAATGTAGATACATATGTTTGGATTTTACCTTTTCCTCTTATTTAAAAAATAGTAAAAATAAAAATTGGCACATACTAAACCCAGGACTCTACATCTTAACATTGTTTTTCAATTAACACCACATCATGGGATTGCATTCTATAGTAGATTTGCTGAAAAGGGCCTCCCCTGTCAGAAGGAGTATAGGCAAATGCAATCCTTCTGACGTTCGTGGATAATTTTTAAAATGTTAAGAGCATAAAGGAGAACTAAAGGAAAAGACACTCATTAATAAAACCATAGAGGTTAAAGGAGAATGCATTATAATTTATGAGTAATTAAAAATGAAGAAAAAGGCCTTGCCTGGGTAGCTCAATTGGTTAAACATCATCCTGACATGCCGGTCGGAGCACATATAAGAATCAACCAATGAATGCATAAATAAGTGCAATAAATTGATGTTTCCATCTCTCCCCCCACCTCCTTCTTCTCTCTCTCTTTAAAAAAAAAATCAAATAAGAAAAGTATTTTAAAATGAAAGAAATAGCCTTTTTCTCTGTGTTAGTAAAAGTAAGCTGTTATTCAGCTGCGTAATTTATATTCAGTTATATAGACATAACACAATTGATTCAATACTTTAACTGATAGACATTCATTTTGATTTTAATTTTTTGTCCTAACAATGCTATTATAAATGTTCTGTAGGTATGGCCTATAGGACATATTTCTAGAAGTGAGGCTGCAGGTATTTCAGATTTTAATAGATGCTGCCACACCTCTTTTCTAGAGATTGCCGCAGTTCGTCGCATCCTAGCAGTGAATGGGTGCTCCTGTTTCCCACACGCTTACCGGCTCCAGATTACTGTTTTCATTTTCTCAATCTGGGCGTCATATTTGCTGTTTTAATTTGTATTTCCCTGACTGCCAGCAACGTTGCATCATTGTTTGCTGGCAACTTAACATTTCTTCCTCTTTAAATTGCCTTTTCATATCCTTAGTCTCTCTCTCTCTCTCTCTCTCTCTCTCTCTCTCTCTCTCTCTGCTGTTTTTTTCCTTGTTCTTATTAATTTGCAGGAGTCCTTTATTAAGACAGCCTATAAACTCTTTGCCATATGTGTTGCAAATTCTTTCTCCCATCTATTCTTTTAATTTTGTCTGTGACAAAATATGGCTACCTAAAAATTTTAAACTTTGTGTTGCCACATAGTAAAACCTCTCTTTCTTTATAGCTTCTGGTTTTTATGACTTACTTAAGAAGACCTCCCCATGCTGAATTTATATCCCCGTTGTCTTAAATTTTCTTCTAATATTTTTTATAGTTTTTTTTTTCATTTAAATCTTTAATCCACCAGGAAGCCACCTATGTATATGATGTGCAAGGGATTTAGCTTTTTTAAATAGATGATGTCGGACTGACTCTTCACAAATGAGAAAAAAAAACAAAACAAAACAAACAACCTCCCCACTTGCTAGACCTGTGTGATATCTGGAGTTATCCTGCCATTATGATAATACTTGTTTCCCAGGCTTTGCTTTCAAAGCTTTACCTCTGGGATGAAAGACAGCACCCGTTGTCCACAGCGAACAAGGAGCCAACGTGAGCACTGGTCTGCTGCCCAGATAAATCTCTGCACTTGACATTGAGCTGTCAGCGGGGAAAGGAGAGGGTTTGGATTACACACTCTCAAGCTCAGGCTAGGCAACCTCTCAAAGCAGCAAATGTCCTTTCTTTTGGCTTGGGGGAAAAAAAAAAAAGAACCAAATTTTGAATTATGACAACCCCAGTGGCGTCTTAAATCACCAGGCTTCTTACGTGCTGGTGACAACAGGGCCCCGGTGTAAGAGGTCCTGGTCAGAGGCACCCTTGTCCTTGGGAGGCTGGGGGCGGGGTCTGTCTGGCTTTCTTGTCAGTATCTACTCCTGTGCTGAGATTTTCTTTAGGCCAAGTTTCAGCCTGGAGCACATTTTTTATGGCTGTGAGCTAATCCCCTAGCAAACCCTGGTTTATATAGAAACGCTGACACAGGGCTAGCTCTGGTGATTCAACTGGGGCGGCTGGGCTATTTACGGCTCCCTGATGCCAATAGGGGATAATTCTCATTTAATAGTTGGAGTTTCTGTTGGGATAGGGATCCCACTTTTTCTCTCCCGTGGGGTGGGGGGACTCTTTGCCCCAAGACCTGAGTGATGGGGCGGCTGCCCGAGGGCCTTCCTTTGGAAGCAGCTCGAGCTGCAGTAAGTTTCAACCAGGGGGGCTTTTCATCCTGGGATTGCAAGAGCCTTAGAAACAAATAAATATTTTCATCTCCTATTTTGTCTCTGGGCAGTGGGCCCAAAAAGCGTCTTGGTTCTTCTCAGTGAAACTTGGGAGAAAAGCTGAGGATGACTTAATTCCTTTTCCTCTTCCCCTTTCTTCACTTACTTCTTAGCATGGAGGGTCTGGAGCAAAGGTCCTGAGCAGCCACCGTGCGTGGTGTGAGCCAAGTAGAGTTGGTCCGTAGGGCCTCCAGGGTGAGGCAGTGGGCTTGTCAGGTCCTCTTGAACCCTCTCTGGCCTGTGCCCAGTGTGGCAGCTCCAGATAGGGGCTGCTGGGGCCACGGCTTGGATTGGGGGCTGCCGGGAGGTGGCCAGCTCTTAGTGTGGATTTCATGTCCCCTATCAGACAAAAACAAAAAAATTGGGGTAAACTATTTATCAGATAAAATTGATCATTATAGCCATTTGGAGGAGTATAGTTTGGTGGACAGGAAGTACATTTACGTTGTGCGACCATCACCACCATCCCATGCCAGAACTCTTCATCTTCCCAGACTGAAACTCTGGCCCGGTAAACACTAACTCCCTTTCCCTCTGGACAGATTCCTGCCTCCACAGGATGAGGGCATTTGGAGCCTGAGTCTTGATGGGTCTGAGGTCAGGGAGTTGGGAATGGAGCATCCAGAAGCCATGGAACCTGGCTCCTTTCTTCACTCCTCCGTCCTGGTGCCACCCAAGGCCCTATCTGGAGGGCTCTCAGGGCCCCATGTAGCTGCCACCTCTGCCTAGGAGGGCACACTCCTCACCAGGCCAGGCCTGTTCCCCGTGACATGTGGAGGATTAGGCAGGCGCATTTCATTATCCCCACTTGTCAGAAATGACACCGAGAACAACATGTTACCAAGTGGTGGAGCTGGGAGTTGAACTAGGGCCGCTTGGCTCCAGAGCCTGTGCCCTTACCCAATTCTGCATGTGTATTGATAAGCTCTGGGGCTCCTGGAATGATCCCCACACCAGCAGGATTGTCCCATCTCATCAAAAGTTGCTCTTAGCACAGCAAGGCATACAGACCAGCCCCAACTAATTCGTGTTCTTTGAAGTCAGTGATGTCAGAAGCGGGGCAGCCTTGTCTTTTACCAGCTTTTACAAGGCCTGTCCTGGATGGAAGCACTTAGAGATGGCAGGCAGATAAAGGATGGGCTGGGCTTGCCCTGATAAGGTGGCCCGGGATGGGGAGACACTGAAGCCGCCAGAGCTGTGGTTTCTGCATACGAGTAAGTGCGATTTCTGGCAGAGCGGGGAAGCTGTGAAGACAGGCTGGCGGCCGTGGGATTTAGTGGTTTAGCTTTGTTGAAATCCTCAACTTCAAGGACTTCCCCTGGTGACTGAGTTTTGTCAGGCTAATTAAGAGCGAGCTTGGCCTGGTGCTGCAACTAACCAAGGAAGAGAGGAAAGAGAGAAAAAAGTGGGTGAAGGCTGCCCAGATGTCTGGGGAGGAAGGGCCTGGTGTCACCCTTAATGGAAGGGGCCCACCTGTGGCCAACAAGACAGATGTTGGGGGGAAAGCCTGTTGTGTCTTTCACAGTTCATCTTCCGGGGACCCCCTTCTCAAAGGCCCTGCCGGGCCAGGGAGCCCACTTGGGGTTGAGAGAAGTCTGGGACTCAAGACTGGGGGGCGTGGGCATCCTTGGATGGGATTCAGGGTTCATCCATCAACTCACCTCCACAGATGAGGCTAGCTGGAGACTAGAACTTGGGACATGTCTTGTGCGGGATTGTGGGCCTGGTCTGAAGGGAGGTGCTCCTCAGGGCTCTCTGAGGGCCATCTCTAGGCACCTGACCAGGGCTGCCTGCAGCACAAGTTTAGGAAATAGGACATTTATTCACTAGTTTCATTGTCCCAAACCCCTGTGGTAAGAGATAGGTACTATAATTATCCCCAGTTTACAGGTGAAGAAACCTAGGCTCGGAGAGATTGAATAACTTGTCCGTTACTCGGCATGCATTTGAACCACGTCTGACTCCAGAGCCTAAGCTCTTAAGCACAGATTACAGATCGGGCAGAAATGGCTGCCTGGCCCTCTGTGCTCAGACAGATGGGAAGAGGCCTGAGACCCAGCTCACCTGTGGCCTGATTTCTATTCCCTCAGCACATGAGGCTATCTGGACACACGCTGAATCCTTCAGGAAGACAAGAAAGATGGCAGGACTTAAGGATGCTCACTGGGGGACAACTCTCTTCTAGTCTGGAGGGACCTCAAGAAACCCATTGCCCACCACATGGTACGGGGTGCTGGGAGCAGAACAGAGGAAGTCATTCTCAGAAGCAGAGACCATGTGGGAATCTGCTCAGACCCTACTTCCTGCCACACCAACAGAAGAAGCAAAGGCAGGGCCCACTGAGGGGCCAAGGAAGGGAGGGAGAGCTGGGGGCCCTGGCCCAGGGAAGAGGGCAGAAAGCTGGGTCTGGGAGGGTGAGCAGGACTTGGAGGGCAACCCTAATTAAAGAGCCTTGCTATTGGACAGAAGAGCCCAGTGTCTAGTGGGGGGGGGGTGGGGAGGTGTAAAAATCCTGGCTCTGTGTTTATGACCTTGAACAACTTAACCTCTCTGTGCCTTTTCTCATCTGTGAGAGATAATAATAGTATATGTGGCATGTGGTTGTTTTGGAGACCAGATGAGTTAATGCAGGTAGAAAGCCAGGACTGTACTCAATAAACTACGACGTGACTGCATGGGGTCTGATATTAGCAGCCACAACCTTGGGGCAGAGGTGAAGAAAGAGGGCCAGCTGCTTGGCCAGGGAGTAGGCAGGCCACCCTGGTCTTCCTGGCCTGGCTCCCTTGCCTCCTGCTCTTTCACATGGGTCTTCCTAGTGTGACGTGTCAAGTGCTGTCAAATAGAACATTTCCCAGAATTGCTGGTGTGGCTCCAGCTTGACTAATAGTTGAAGCTTGTAGAGAACGTCATCCCCAACAGTGGGGAGGCTTACTTCATTCAGCACATGTTCTTTGACCGGTCTTTGTCCTCCCTGGCAAGGCCCGGAGGTAGGCTCTGGGAGGACAAGCCAGCCATGGTCCTTGCCTCAAGGAGCTCATGGTCCAGTGAGGAGACATTCATTCATATATTCACTCAGCCACAACCTACTAAGTACCTACTTGTGCCAGGGACCTTTTGAGACACCGAGAACCTAGCAGAGAACAGGGCAGTCAGCTCCAGCTAGGTTGGTGGCTTGCATTTCCAAGGTAGCATCAAGATGAATGCAGACGGGAGTGACCAGCTTGATCCTCAGTTGAGGTCCTGGCAATCACATAATAGATAGTATGGCAGAGCCCTTCATGACTGGGTTTTTGGGGTCACACAGCCTAGGTTTGTATCTTAGCTCTGCTCTTTACTGGCTGTGAGACTCAAGGCAAGTGACTTGACCTCTCTAAACCTGTTCTTGGTGTGTGAAATGGGGATACTAATGATACCTTCCTTCCAGGTGATGGTCAGGACAAAATGAGGTGATGTATAAGAAGCACACCAACAGAACTTAGGAAATGTCAACCTGATAGGACCACGGTCATTACTGCTCTCTCCCTGCTTTTAGGTGCTCACACGAGACCCTGGAGGTGAGGGTGGGAGACTCTCCTCTGACTTGATTTTAGAATTGGCTGCTCCAGTACTATATTAGAAAAACCAGATGCATAATTCTAGTTCAAAGTTAACTAACTTCCTTACTTTTTAAGTACCCTTTAAAAAATAAATTAGAAAAAGGAAGACAACTCAATGTAAAGATGGGTCAAGACTTGAGCAAGCAGCTCACAGAAAAAAAAAAGTATGAATAGCTTATGAGCAAATGAAGCTTAATCTTACATGAACAGGCATATCTTGAAGATATTGTGGGTTTGGTTCTAGTGCATATAAAAGTTATGTTTGCACTATTCTGTAGTCTATTAAGTGTGCAATAGCATTATGTCTAAAATAACAATGTACATACCTTAATCAAAAATACTTTATTGCTAAAATATGCTAGCCATCATCTGCGCCTTCAGCAAGTCGTAATTCTTTTGCTGGTAGAGGATCTTGCCTTGATGTTGATGAAAATGCAGTATCAGTTAAGAACAATAAAACAAAGTATAATAAAACGATGTTGCCTGTATTTTAGAAAATGCCTATTAACACAGTAGGATACAATTTTCACCTTGCAGGCTAACTGAAGGTTTTTTTAAAAAATTGCTAATGCCTTTTGTTGGAAAGAGTATGGGGAAATGGTCACAGTCACACACATGGGTGAGGAGAGTGAATTGGTGTAAGATTTTTGGAGGAAACTTGGGCAGTTTCTATTACAAATGCACCACCCTTCCAACTTAGCTTTCCACATTAGGAATCTATCATATGGGTATATTCATAAAGGGATGTACCGATTTGCATTAAGGACATTTATTACATGCCCATTTATTATAAAGACAAATTGGAAAGAAATATAAATGCCCACAGATAAAGGATAGATTACATGAAAATAACTTGTATAGTGGCACACCATGTAGTCATTATAAAGAACACAGGTGGGTTTATAACCTATTTTAGAGGTTGTAGTATATTACCAAGATATATTAAGAAAGATATATATAGAAAAAGGAAAGTGCAGATTAATATGCACAGAGTACTCTCATTTTGATTAAAATAAATAAAAGCAGCTGAGACCAGTTTGGCTCAGTGGATAGAACGTCGGCCTGCGGACTGAGGGGTCCCAGGTTTGATTCCAGTTGGGGGCATGTACCTTGCTTGCGGGCGCATCTCCAGTGTGGGGCATGCAGGAGGCGGCTAATGGATGTCTCTCTCTCATCGATGTTTCTGACTTTCTATCCCTCTCCCTTCCTCTCTGTAAAAAAAATATCAATAAAATATATTTTAAAAAATAAAATAAATAAAAGCTATTTGCTGGCATATATAGAATATAATAGGAATGCCTAAGAAACTCTCACAGTGATTTCCATAGAGATTCTAGGAACCTGGAAAAAGAAGAAGACTTACTGTTTATTATCCTGCCTTTTTGTATGGCCAGAATTTTTTATTATCTGCAAAGAAAAATCAATCCAATTGAAGCACTCATATGTAGTTAAAACCTTTGTATTTAAAAGAGGAGTTCCTGTTCCAAGTTGTGTGTGTGTATGTGTGTTTGTGCATGGGCGCGCATACATGCGGTTGGACTGATAGTGTTTTTCTTCTGAAATCCTACTAATTACCCAAGAAATGGCCTCCAGACATGGTCCCTTATTTAGATAGTTCAAATATAAACTAGGTCTTATCACCCTTCTATCCAGGCAAAGCAGATGCCCAGGGCTCAGGTCTGGGCTAGCCAAAGGGTCAGGGAGCCCTGTCCTTCCCGAGTGCCTGAAGAATAGGTGTTCTGGCCCCGTGTTCCTATCACCCCTGTGGAGTCAGGGTATGAAGGCCCACAGGCGAGGCCTGAGGTTGACAGTGCACCCTCAGAAGCGGTGCCCCCCTGTGCAAGTTAGCGGGTGCTCTCCCGGACAGAGACTACACAGTCAAGTGGTCCCGGGAGAGGTGTGACAAAATGAGTGTCCTCCCAGTGGGCGAGTACATGTGTGTATGTCCTAATGGTGAGGGCCAGTAGGACAGCTTTCATGTGTATGGAATGTGGGGCCCAATCGATCCTCTGTCAGCCCCTGAATCCTCAATAACTTTGGGGGCTCTGGAAGGAGTTATGGGGTGGGGGGGTGCGCTTCGGAATAAGCAGCATGTGCAGATGACCTGTGGTCTCTCGTAGTGGGCCTCAGAAATCAAGACGGCCATATTTTTTCTGTCTCATTCCCTTTTACCCCTTTCTCTTCCTTCTTCTCTTTTTCCTTTTTGTTCCTATTTAGTTTTTATTGCTTTTTTTGTTTTAAGTTTCATTTTAAAATTAGAGTTATATTTGCACATAGTTCAAGTAATCCCACTCCTAGGAATATATCCCAGGAAACTAGAAATACCAATCAGAAAGGATATATGCACCCCTATGTTCAAAGCAGCACAATTCACCATAGCTAAGATTTGGGAACAGCCTAGATGCCCAACAGCAGATAAGTGGATCAGAAAACTATGGTACATTTATACAATGGAATACTATGCTGCTATAAAAAGGAAGGAATTCTTCCCATTTGCAGCAGCATGGATGGAACTGGACAGCATTATACCAAGTGAAATAAGATAGGCAATGAAAGAAAAATACCACATGATCTCACTCATTTATGGAAAAAACGAACATTATAACCTGATGAACAAAAAGATACAGAAGCAGTAAAGCACCGAACAGATTATCAAATTACAGCCGGTAGGCTGGTGAGTGTTGGAGAGGTGGGGAAGAGATCAACCAACGGACACAAGACACTGAAGGGGGGGAGTTGAGGGCATGCCACAGGGGGTAGGGAAGCTGGGGGAAGGTCAATGGGGGAAAAGGAGATATATGTAAAACTTTAAAAAAAAAAAAATAAAAAAGTCAAATAGTGTCCTCTCTCTCTCTCTCTCTCTCTCTCTCTCTCTCTCTCTCTCTTTCTCTCTCTCTCTCTCTCTCCCTCTCTCTCTCTCTTCTCCTGCTCATTTTCTGCTTCCCACAGGCAACTACTTCTAGTAATTTAGCTTATTCTTTTGATATTTACCTGTGTATCTCAAAATAAGCTGCTTATCTTTAGGCTGTTTAAAATTTTCAGTTTTGGAATTGTCCATTGATTTCTTGCAATGGTAGATGAGGATTTAACTCTTTCAAATCCTCATCTTCCCATCTTTTTAAAATAGTTATACCATAATTTTATTTGATTAATATTTAATGATTACATTGTTTTGACCCTGAAAACACTAGTCACATTGAGTTGTGATGACTTGTACTTTACAGCCAATGTTTTCTCTCTTTTGAGTAAAATTATTTTGCCCTCTTCTCAGTTTCTTTTTAAAATGACACTGATTCAACACCAAGCTCTACCCGGTTAAATAAAATTCATCTCAAAGTTGTTTTCCCAGTCCTAATCTATCAACTTGATCTTCTTGAGGCAGTCTCTCCTGGAATCTTCTAAATTGGGTTAGTGTGATTTCTGCAGCGTTTGAGTGATTTCTACAGCTTTTGTTTAATGTTTCTTCACTATCATCTTTGATTCCCTTGATTATCTGTTCTGATGGATCTTCCGTTTCCTGGATTCTTTATCCTCCTCTTTCTTGGGTTTCTTTCTCATTATGGTGGAGCACACCCCTCCCTCCTCCCTGCTGCCACTCCATTAATTTACAAAGAAGTATGCTGAGGGTTGTGTGTGTGTGTGTGTGTGTGTGTGTGTGTGTGTGCTCTTGAATATCTGAAAGTGTATTTATTTTATTCTCATGTTTAATTGATGACTTAGCTGGGTATAGAATTCTAAATTAGAAATACTTTTCCCCCTCAGAACTTTGATGACCTAGTACCACTATTGTCAAGCTGCCAGTATGGCTAAGACAGCCATTACATGAAATCCATTTTTCTTTCTCCTTCTCTACAATAGGAGCTTTTCCTTTTCCTTGTTTTAAAAATTCATAATGCAGTTCCTGGTGTGATATATTTTTATTCTCTATGCAAGGCATTCAGTGACTCTTTTACATTTGGAAACTAATGCCCTTTCATTCTGGTTATTACTTGTGAAAGTTGTTTCCTTGTTTATTTTAAACCCCTCTCACCCCTCCCTTGGCTTTATGTTCTCCCTCTCTACCTCACTGGAACTCCTGTTATTCGGATGTTGGAACTAGTGAATTGTTTCCCCAATATTCATATTTTTCTCTTATTTTCCATCCTTTTGTCTTCTATTTTCTAAGCCATTTTTTTTATCTTTGAAGTTTTTATACATTGCCACCACTTTTTAAATTTCCAAGAGCTCTTTATTTTATGGTCTTCTAAACATTCCTTTTTAAAATAGCACCTTATTTTTATTTTATAGATGTAATGCCTTTTCTGAGAACATTGTAGTTTGACTAAAGTTTTCTCCCCATCCCCTATTTATTTTGGTCTCTAATTTCATATTATTTAATCTCCTCAAGTTCCTGGTGGTTCTTGATTGTCTGTTCACATTTAAGAGTAGAGGTAACTAAAAACTAACTTGAAAGCTTTACATACTTGGGTAGGGCTGTCTGTTTAAACTATCACCCTCATGAAGCCCAATCTAGTTAGATATTTTCATAGGGAATCCTCACTGTGGGTATCTTTTGAACTTTCCTTTTGAACTCATCAGATTGCTCAGAGAAATTGTCTCCAGTCTTCTGCTTGGAGATGAGATGTCTGTTTACTAGCATTCTTGGAGCTTAAGAAGGGGAAAAGCTAGCCATCTTCTTATTTAGTAGTATTTGCATTACTCAATATGTGCTTACCCAAGCTGTCATAACAAAATACCGCAGGCTTGGTGGCTTAAACAACAGAAAATAATCTTCTCATTGTTGTGGTGGGTAGACAGCTAAGATCTAGATACCAATGGGGCTGGATTTTGGTGAGGCCTCTCTTTCTGGTTTTCAGAAGGCCACCTGCTTCTGATGACCTCACATGGTCTTTGCTCTGTATACTCTGCTGTCCCCTCTTCTTTTAATGACATCAGTCCTATTGCATCAGGTCTCCAACCTTATGACCTCCTTAAAGGCTGTGTTTCCAAATATAATCACAGAGAGAGCTAGGGCTTCCCTGTGTGAATTTGAGGAGGGACAATTCAGTTCATAACGGTTTGTGAAATATCACTTAATATTTCTGTTTTCATTCTGATACTACCACTTTCAACTGTGCTTGGTGATCTTGAGACTGTTTCCTTCTTGCCAGGAAATAATCTTCGAGTCTTCAGCTGAAGTAATGAAGAGGCTATTACCTGGCTACCCAGAATGAGGATGGGTATCTGAAAGCTCTACAGTTCATTGAACAGATTATAAATCAATATTCTCTTTTTAAATGAACATTCACCCCCAATTCCTGAAGTAATGTTGCTGCCAATTCCTGACCAGTTGATTTTTGGTTTTTATTACTGTGCACTTAGGGCTAGGTTTTCCAAACCCTGCTATGTTGGTTACCACTTGCCCAGCTTCCAAAATGTCCTTGCTGTTGTATTATCTTCTGTTCTCCCTGTCCATGAGGATTATAATTTAAAAACATCTTTTAGTTGTTAGTTAAGTGTGGTTTGGAGTGAGTAGAGGTAAATGTATGTTTGTGTAATTCTCTATCTTTAACTGGATGTTATATGTCTTCTTCCCATGAAAGCCAATGAAAACCCATCTGCAGAGTTAGCTTTGATTCCACATTCACTTCTTCCCCAAATTTGGTGCTTTCACAAAATGTCTATCTCATCCAAATATGTTTGATTTTGATGTATTGATTAGTTTTTAAGGACTAATAGTAAGACATCACTTTACCAAAGGATGGGGAGCACATACTGAGCTTATCACAAATATGCAAAGCTTTTAAATAAACTCAGGAATTGACTTGTGTTTTAAGTTGAACAAAGCCTCCACATTTTCCTGAACACCGTTTCCTTGCATTTAAAACATGATATATTTCCAGGAGAACCTAATCCATATGTTTCTTATTTTTTTTGCTTTTAATGCATCATAATATTGCTTCAAAAAGCACTATTTAAGTCAGTATTCTTTATTAGCTTTTTTCTTAAGTAAGCCTTTTCTCCTTAGCTTTTTATTTGGGACCATATTTTTTCAAAACTTCTCAACCACAAAGTTGAATTGAAGTCCCAAAGATCTGAGTTTCGTTTAAAATTTTGACTTTTGTTGAGTTCTAATTAAGGCAAGCTCAGGTTTTCTGTAATCTTGCAGATTCTATGTTTCCCAGGGAGCATATCTGCACCCAGAACCCACTTCACAAAACATCTCACTCCATGGTACTTTGGGCCAGAAAGAACGCACATACCTGCAGCATACCTCTCCTGTGGTCTACTGTGCCATCGGGTAGATAAAAGCAGGATAAATGCCCCTGACCTGGAGAGTTCACAGTCTAGTTAGGGAGACTGGGAAGGAAGGAAAGGGTCTATGGTTTCTTCACTACCAACTATGTGCCAGGTGATGAATTAGTCACTTTGTCATTATTGTCCTGTTAACCTAAGGATGAGCATGTATTTTACCTAAATTTAATCTTCATAATAAGCTTTCAGAATAAATACAATAATTATCTTCATTTATACAATAGGGTATGAGACTTGAAAGGTTACTTAATGTACCCAAGGTTGCACAACTAGTACATGTTTGAGAGGCTGGCTTTGAATGTAGGCAAGGTTCTAACATATGAAAAACAGGAAGATGATTAGGTACCTGGCATGGAGTGAGTATTCAGTGATGACTGGAATTAATGTAATGGGGCCAACGGTATATACTGTGAGATTGTGAGGAGATGTATGGGAGCTGCCACCGTTAGGAAGATGTCTAGAGGAGGCTGTTACCCCGAATCTGTCTCAGCCTTCACTGCTGTCACATCAGTCTGAGTCACCTTCACTGCTGTCACATCAGTCCGAGTCACTGTCATCCCTCCCCTGAATACCTGCCATCCATGTTCACCACTTTCCTTCTAGCCCCATCACTACCCATTCCTCACACAGCAGCTAGCATACTTCTTTAAAATTCAGAGTAGCTCTAGCCAGGTTTGCTCACTGGCTAGAGTATCGGCCTGAAGGGTCACAGGTTCGATTTCAGTCAAGGGCTCGTACCTCGGTTGCAGGCTCAATCTTAGTCAGGGCACATGCAGGAGGCAACTAATCTTTGTGTCTCCCTCACATCAATGTTTCTCTGTCTCTCCACCATCATTCCACTCTCTCTAAAAATCAATTTTAAAAATCCTTGGGTTTTAGGGGCTAGATGGCTCTTAGGGTCGAGGCTGGCTCTTTGGAACTGGTGTCAGTCCGTGGGACTAGATTCAGCTCTTTGGCTTTGGCTGGACTGTTCTGGGCTAGGTCCATTAAAGTCAAATTGACCCTGACCTTGGAGAAGCCCGGGTCTACAGGTAAGGACCCTTAAGGGAGCATAGTTGGCCTCAGAGCCAGAAGTTAAAAGTGCTGTTGACTCTCAACGGAGAGGTGCCTGTGAAAATCACCCTGAGGCTGGCTCCCTTGGGCCTGCTGGAAGAACAGGTATTGCTTAGTGGATAGACTGGGCTCTTCAGGGCTAGGCTCCATCCTTTAGGACTAGCTTTGGTTATTGGGGTCTAGGTTGGAGTCTCGGGGGCTAGTCTGGGCTCTTTGGAACTAGTATCAGCCCTTTGGGATTAGATTCGGCTCTTCGTTCTTAGCTGGTTTATTGAGGCTAGGCTACACCTTTTAGGGCTAAGCTAGGCCCTGGTGCTAGGCTATACCTTTCAGGACTGGCTTTGCTATTCGGGACTAGATTGGGGTTCAGGGATTAGGCTCTTTGGAACTAGTGTCAGCCCTTTAGGACTAGATTTGGCTCTTAGTTCTTGGTGGGGCTCTTACGGGCTAGGTTACACCCTTCGGGGCTTACTCCAGCTGTTCAGATGGGGCGGGCGTAAATCCTTGGGTGAGGATTAATAAAAACAACTTTAAATAAGTTTCAGAGTAAAATTTACCTTCAGTGAAATATACAGAACTTGAGTGCATAATCTGATGAATTTGACAAATGTATATACTAGAACCTGTATAACCATCACCACAGTCAATACATAGAACATTTTCATCACCTCAAAGAGTTCCCTTAAGTCTTTTTATGGTCAACCTCCACCTCTGATAGGCAATTATTCTTCTTATTATAACCATAGATTAATTTTGTATGTTCTTGAGTTTTGTATAAATGAAATCACATAGTGTATGCTCTTTTGTGTCTGGTTTCTTTCATTCAGCATGTTTCATGATTGATCCATGCTGTTGTGTGCATTAGTAGTTCACTTTTGAGATTGTTGAATATTATTTCCATTGTATAAAAATACCACAGTTTATTGATTTTCTTGTTGAAAGCAATTGGGTTATTATAGTTTGGGGCTATTTGGAATGAAGCTGATACAAACATTCTTGAGCAAGAGATTTTGTGGACATGTATTTTTATTCTTTTGGGTAAGTAACCAAGAGTGAAGTTGATGGTCATAAACAGATGCATGTTTAATATTTCAAAGAATGCCAAAAACTTTCCAAAGTTGTTTTTACCATTTTACATGCTCACCATCAATATATGGAGGCTCGGAGGCTCTTGTTTGTTCCTCTTCCACTAGGTAGTTTAACAGGTAAAAATGAAGAAGTCTGAGAATACCCAATGTTGGAGGAACAGAGTAGGTAGAATAAACAATTAGATAGGGATATGGGAAAAGTAAAGTATAACCATATTATTCATTTCAAATTAATATGTGCATATGGTATAAGGTAGGAGTCAAAGTTTTTGCCCATGTCAATATCTAGTTGTTCTAGCATTATTATAACTTCTTGTTATCTAGCACTATGGTTTTTTAAAAAATATTTTTCTATTACAGTTTACATCCAACACTATCCTGAATTAGTTTCATATGTACAGTAAAGTGGCCAGAAAATCATGTACTTTACACAGTGCCACCAATGCTTCAAATACCCACCTGGCCTCATACATAGTTATCACAATATTATAGGAAATACTATATTTCCTATACTGTAATCTACATCTCTATAGACTATTCTGTAACTGTCATTTTATACTGCTTAATTTTTTTCACCTTTTCCACCTCTCTAACCCCCCTCTCTCCTCTGACACAGCACTGCTTCTTTTTTTTAAAAAAAGATGTGTGTTTTTTTTGTTTTGTTTTTTTTCTGGTCAAATTGCCTTGGCTCTTTTGTCAAAAATCACATATGTCAGAGTCTATTTCTAGCACTATTCTGTCATAATTATTCTAGCTTTATAATGAGTCTTAAAATCAGATAGTGCAGTCTTCTGAATTTGTTCTTTGTTATGATTATTTTGTTTATCTAGGTCCTTTGAATTTTTAGAAAGAGCTTGTGAGAATTTTTATTGAGATGGTGTTAATTTCTAAAATAGTTTGAGGAAAATTCATAGCATTACTCCATTGAGTCTTCCAATCCATTAACATTTTATAACTTTTCATTTAAGATCCATACCATTTTATTATTTTTTTTGCTTTTATTTTATTTTTTTTCTTGTCTGTTTCTTTTTTAATTTAATTTAATTTTTTATTTTTAAATTAAATCTTTATTATTCAGATGATTACATTTGTTTCTCTTTTTTCCCCTCCATAGCACCCCTCCACCCAGCTCCCACCGTTCCCTCTGCCCTTACCTCCCTCCCATTGACCTCATCCATAGGTGTATGATTTTTGTCCAGTCTCTCCCTGTACACCCCTCAGAGAATTATCAGGCCACTCCCTTTCTGTGCTCCTGATTCTATTATATTCACCAGTTTATTCTGTTGATCAAATTTTTAATTCACTCAATTTTTAGATTCACTTGTTGATAGATATGTATTTGTTGTTCATAATTTTTTGGCTTTTACCTTTTTCTTCTTCCTCTTCTAAAAGAGTATCTTTCAGCATTTCATATAATACTGGTTTGGAGTTGATGAACTCTTTTAGCTTTTTCTTCTCTGTGAAGCTCTTTATCAGCCCTTCAATTCTGAATGATAGCTTTGCTGGATAGATTATTCTTGGTTGTAGGTTCTTGCTATTCATCACGTTGAATATTTCTTGCCACTCCCGTCTGGCCTGCATAGTTTCTGTTGAGAAATCAGCTGACAGTCGTATGGGTGCTCCCTTGTAGGTAATGAACTGTTTTCCTCTTGCTGCTTTTAATATTCTCTCTTTGTCTTTTCCTCTTGGTATTTTAATGATGATGTGTCTTGGTGTGGTTCTCTTTGGATTTCTTTTATATGGGGTCCGTGTGCTTCCTGGACTTGTAAGTCTATTTCTTTTACCAGATGTGGAAGTTTTCAGTCATTATTTCTTTAAATAGGTTTTCAGTATCTTGCTCTCTCTCTTCTTCTGGCACCCCCACAATTCTGATGTTGGTACACTTGAAGTTGTCCCAGAGGCTCCTTACATTATCTTCACATTTTTGGATTCTTTTCTCTTCTTGCTTTTCGAGTTGAATGTTTTCTGCTTCTTTATATTTCAAATTTTTGACTTGATTCTTGCCTTTCTCTAATCTGCTGTTAGGACTCTGTATAATATTTTTTATTTCAGTCAGTGTATATTTAATTTCTAGTTGGTCCTTTTTCATCTCCTCTTGGCTCTCGATAACTTTATCCAACTTTTCTAGCATATTCTTGAAAAATCTTATAAGCATGGTTTTGAACTCTATATGCAGTCATTTTTTCCCCTCCATTTCTTTTGTTTGTGATCCCTTCAACCTTATGAACTTCAGCCTTATGATACCAGACTTGCAAAACCGCAGAAGCCTCTCTGTTGAGCTTGGGATGGGTGGAGTCTCAGAGCTTAAGGGACTGCCTTGCCTTCCAGTCAGCCCCGCCCTCCATGGCCCCTGAGTCTCACGTGACTGGGTAATCGCTGGAGTGGTCCTTGTGTGTGGGCCCGCAGTGCCTCTAGACTGCTGCCTTTCTGGCTCCCCTGCACTCCAGGACCACACGAGTCTAGGTCCCCAGGGTTTCACCTGAAACAGGGACTTAGTGGAGTCAGAAGTGGCACAGTTGGGAGGGTCTGTCTCCCACCCACTCGCAAAAGTCAGCGGCACAATCAGCAATCTGTCCTCTGTGCAGTGCCGTGCGCGCCACCATCCCTCTGATCTTTTGCGACTCCCCTAAATTTCCATGCACCTCTCCCTTTTCACAGTCCATACTCCCCCGGTATGAGTTTTGGCTGGATCTGGAGTTTAGTGTCATAAGATAAGGGGTTCAATGCCATTGGGAGTCTCGTTTCTCTCCCGCCAGAGAAAGTCAGCCAGGTACTCCGGCACCCGCTCTCTCCATGCGCATGTCTCCATACCTCAGCTTTTTGCATCTCCTCTGAGTCTCCGTGAGCCCCTTTCCTTCCCTCTAGCTGTAGAACTTCCACTCAGCCAGCTTTCCTGTGGTTCTGGATGATGTCCATTCTGTCTTTTAGTTGTAGTTTTGAAATTGTTGTGCGAGGCAGCAGTGTAGGTGTTTATCTATGCTGCCATCTTGGATTCTCCATTTTATTTCTTTAACTTCTCTCCTTTCTGATAGTTTTCAGTGTAAAGGTCATGCACATCTTTTATTAATTTACTAGTAGCCTGGTGCATGAAATTTGTGCACAGAAGGGGGATTCCCTCAACCCAGTCTGCACCCTCCAATAGAGGACCCCTTGGGATTGGGCCTAAACCTGCAGTCGGACATCCCTCTTGCAATCTGGAACTGCTAGCTTCAAACCACTTGCCTGCCTGCCTGCCTGATTGCCCCTAACCCCTCTGCCTGCCTGATTACCCCTAACCTCTCTGCCTGCCTGCCTGATTGCCCCTAAATGCCTCTGCCTGCCTGATCAATCCTCTGCCAGCCTGATCTTGCCCCCACTGCCTTTCCCTGCTAGCCAATTTGGTTCTGATTGGTTGGTTTCTATGCCAGTTAACATCTCTGGGCTTATCTCCAGGCCTGATCAGAGAGGTGGGTCTGATCAGCAGCCCCCATGGACGCTGGGAAAGAAATAGAGGCGCTGCTGGTGAAGCCGGAGAGAAAGAGAGAGGCAATGGCTGATCAACAGCTACCACAGAGGCTGCAGATCAGACCCTGCCTCTCTCTGCAGGCCTCTCACTGGGCCTGATCTGTCACCTTCTTGGCAGTCAGTGCTGGGTCGTGGCAAACCAGCACTGACTGCAAGACTGACTTCTGGTGTTTGGTCAAGCCTTTGGTCAGTTGTTACGGACCCTGGGTTTTTATATATTAGGATTCCTAAGTGGGGGTTTTTTGTTTGTTTTCTGACTTTATTGCAAGTGGTATTGTGTTTTAAATATCATTTAAAAAATCTTTACTGTTGAAAGTATTACAAATATTATATAAGTCTTCTTTTACCCCCATTGACCTCTTCTAGCCTGTCCCTGCTCCCTGCCCCAGGCCTTCATCACCCTATTGTCTGTTATGCATTATGCAAACAATTGCCTGGTACCAGGTTATAGCAATGCAATTGGTTTTTGCATTTCTTATTTTACCCTATGGCTTTGCAAAATTTCTGAATGAGTTTTAGTAGTATGAGGTTTTCTAGGGGGACATATTCCTTACAGTTTATCAGATAAACAATTATATCATCTTCATCTTACTATTGAATTTATCCAGTGATTTTGAAATGTTCAGATGTTGTATTTATCAGTTTTAAATTTTCCATTTGGTTCTATTCGTTTGCTAAGTATGTCTATTTTTCCATTCATTTCAAGAGTATTTATCTTTACCTCATCATGGATGATGACCTAGCTACTTTAAAGACTGATCATTCTAACATGATCTGTCTCAGGGCTGACATCTGTTGATTGTCTTGCCCTTGAGATTGGTCAGGTTTTCATGGTTCTTGGTATGTTAAATAAATCTGTATTGTGCCCAGGATATTCTGAATATTAAATTGTGTGGCTCCGGGTCCTGTTACAATGCTCTTAGAGGACATTGATTTTATTTAGCAGGCCATTATCTGGCTACATTCAAATGACAAGTTCTGTCTTGTCTCCTGTGGGCAGCGTTTTTGTGCTCTTTGAGTATGTTTTGCACGTGCGCAGCTCGAGAAAGTGCACTTGGGGTTTGTGTTGGTTTATACATGGAATTCTGTCATTCTCCAGCTCTAGGGATCCCTTTCCTGATCCTCTGGCTAGAAATCTGGGTTCTGTCAGTGCTTTAGCCACTGGCACTGTTGCAGTTTTGGATGATTTGGCTCATAGAATAGCGTCACCAACCTTTTGGACTTCATGGACCACCAGTGGTCCACAGACCAACAGTTGGCAACCGCTGTCGTAGAAAATGGTAAAGTGGGTTTAGAAAAGAGGAAAACTACTGAGTTTTATACAATAGGACGCCCTTTCTTAAAGGGACAGGTTTCTTTCAGGGGTTTAGGTTGTGTTGCCACCACTGGTGTGTACTGAACTTTTCAAACTAAAGCTGGCGTTGGGGTGGAGCTGGGAGAGAAAAAAAGAGATTCAGAGGAATGAGTACCTCTCCACACACTGGCTTTCAGGGGCCACATTGGCTCAAAGGAGGACATTTCTTAGAGTGTTTGCTCCTATAACTACTCTGAAGTTTCCTAATTTGACTCATCCTTGTGTTAAAGCCAACACATACAGGGAGAAAGGACAAAAAGCCTATAACTCATCACCACCATACTGATTGTGCTTGAAGTTTTGACTTCTCCAGTAATTCACCTGCTGTTACTTACTTTTGAGACTACCCAGGCAGCTGCTTCTCTGCTTTCTGTCCAGCACTGTCAGGCATGATCACTGGGATGGGCTGCAGTAGGTTTACTTCTGGGGAGGAACTTTGGAGGCTTACCTTATGGTTTCTGCACTTCCCAGCTCCCAGGTGGGCCCTTACACCTGCGTGGTTCCTGCAGACCCAGCACACTCAGGCTGGTGGGAAGGAAGATTCCACGTCTGTACACCATCCATCATTGGAATATGAGATGCACAAAGACAGGAGTTTTTGCCTTCTATACACTAAGCAATACATTTTTGCTTCCAGATTCCCACAAGCTTGATTCTCTGTCTCATAAGCTGCTGGTTGCATTAGTTCCTATTTGTGTTAGGGCACTAGAAATTAGTCAGCATGATCTCATTGTTTTCTGAGGCAGATAGAGCTAGAGAGAGTCAGTACAAGCTAGTCTCTGGCACTTACTGGCTGTTTGGTATTCACAGAGCTACTTGACTTCTCTGAGCCTGAATTTCCACATCTAAAATGTTATATAAAAATGCCTGACTTGAAGGCTGTTAATTCATTTAAGAATGATTTATGTAGTATCTGCCATGTGCCAGGTATTATTATAAGCACCAAACCTATGGTAATGAAGAACAAAAAAAAAAAGAAGAAAAAAGGCAAAAACTCCTGTCTTGGTGCATCTTATATTCCAATGATGGATGGTGAATGATAAAAAGTATGAATGTGGGAATTAGATATAATTTATTAAAAGCAAGACTAGTAAGCACTCAGTATATGTATCTCAGCAGGATGTGAAGCAGTGACTGGCACTCTCCTCCTGGTGCAGGTGCCAGCCAGCCTTCTTAGGGTCAGTTGTAAGAGTTACAATGAGCCCATTTAGAGTGGACTTAAAACAAGTCCTGGGTTCACGTCTCTGACCATATAGTATGCATGCATCTCCTGTTTATGTGCAGAAATGGAAGATATGAGGCTTTGCCTAGAAAGAGGGGCCTGGAATGAAATCAGAGATCACTGGGGATAATGAGGTTTTGTTCTGTTTGTTTGTTTGTTTTATCTCAAGACTGGAAGGTTCACTCTTATGGCTACTGTGGTGAAGAATAGGTAACCTGTGTTCACTGATGGCTCAGGATTGCAAAGTCACAGTAAGTTAATCATTGGCTATATGTACAACAGTTTTAAAGCACTTTCCTGTTCATGATCTTGTTTAATGCTCACAATATCTCTGGAAGAAGAAGGAGAGAAGGGAGGAGAGAGAGGAGAAGGAGGGAGAAGATGATGTTGTGAGACTTAATAGCGGACATGTATGGGGCACTTGCTATGAACTAAGCACTGTATGTGCACTGCCTCATTTCATAGATGAGCAGGACCAAGATCATTATCTTCATTTTATTGCAAAGGAAACCAAGGCCCAGGCAGTCAGCAGCTGGGATAGGTCTGGATCAGGCCCAGTCCAGTGCTCTCTCCATTATGCCCTGAGTTTGCCCAGAGGACAGGCAGACTCAGGGTCTTGTTAATCCTATGACTCCAACCACCTTCCAGAGCACCCCTAGCCTCCCTCCCACCCTCCCCACCCCCAGGGTGGCCCCTTTGCCATCATGGCCATGGATGGATTTGTGTGTCTGGCATAATGGCTGGTTAGCACCATGGGAAGTGTTAGGGTGGCATTTTGACATGGCTAATTCAATGATGCCATTCAGAAGCGTGACATGTTAACTTGGCTGTTTTGATACTGGGACATTTTGACAGAATCTAAAGAAACATTTAAACTATGTTAACATTTAAGCTTACAGTGTTTGTTTTATTACCTAACTAGAGGTCCTGTGCATGAAATTCGTGCAGGAGTAGGCCTTTGCAGCCCCAGCTTTGTTCAGAAGGTCATCCAAATGATTGTTCTGCTGTTTGGCCATTTGGTCAATTTGCATATTGCGCTTTTATTATTATAGATGACGAAAACAGTTGATGTCTTTGACTCCACTCCCATTTTCTGAATATGAGATTCTAAAATGGGGAGGCTCTGGGTTGGGATTAGGGTGGGAGTGAGGAGGAAGTGATTAAAGCAATATATAGATGATGTATTATAGAACTATACACTTGAAACTTATATTCTCATACTAACCACTATCATCCCAATAAATTTAATAAGATTTTATAAAATTATTTCTTGGTGATAGGCAGATGTTAAAACTTGGCTGGTGTCTTTTTGGATGTCACAGCAAAAAGCCTCACAGGCTTAAGAGAGGCCATTTTCACTGGGTCTCCAAAGGGCAGGTCTGGGGTCCAGGCTCCAGAGGGAAACAAGGCCAGAGTGGTCCCTGATGCGCCAGAAAGGAGGGCTCCAGATAGCCAGTTGCTTTGTCCTTCTTGCCCCAACCTGTCCTTGTTCCCATCACTCTCGTTCCATGATCTCTGCCACCTCTTCCTTCCAGAGCTTTCCCATAGAGTACTTGGGTGTGGTGTATAGACACAGATACTGCGCTTTGTTGCAACTGCTTCTGTGGTATCTCAAGGTGTTGCTTGCTCTTCTTTGGCTTTCTTGGTGCATGAGCTCCATTAGTAAAAGCAGGAGCTCAAATTGAAAGGCCATATCAAATCCCACCTTTATTAATGGGAGATGCTGTCTACTGAGAACATGAGCTTTCAAGTCAGGTGAACTAGGATTTAGCCTGGACTCCACCACTTACTTAATTGATCAGGTTAACTTCTCTGAACTTCTTTGCTGTGAACTGCATCATGTCATCTCCCCGCAATGGTATTTGGAGGTGGGGTCTTTGGGTGATAATTAGTTTTAAATGAGGTCATGAGGTTGGGGCCCTCATGACGATTAGTGCCCTAAGAGAAATCCCAGAGAGCTTTCTCTTTCTCTCTTCCCTCCCTCCCCACCTTTCTCCCACCCTCATGT
Organism: Lasiurus cinereus; assembly: GCA_011751065.1. Taxonomy (NCBI): domain Eukaryota; kingdom Metazoa; phylum Chordata; class Mammalia; order Chiroptera; family Vespertilionidae; genus Lasiurus; species Lasiurus cinereus. The sequence goes on along the minus strand of JAAGEH010000293.1, from coordinate 4,694,648 downwards.
GAGCACACAGTGATAAGGCAGCCATCTGAGAATCAGGAAGGGAATTCTCACCAGAATCCAATTATGTTGACACCCTGATCTTAGATTTTCCAGCTTCTAGAACTATGAGAAAATTTATTTCTATTGTTTAAGCCGCCCCACTTATGATATTTTGTTATGGCAGCCAGAGCAGACTAAGACACTTGGTTTCTTCATCTGTAAAGTGCAGATTATACTATCTACTTTGCAGACTTTGAAGAATTTGAACTAATTGTATATATCATCATTATGATCACTATAAGCAACAATAATTTTAAGGACTGGGATGTTCCACTGAAATAAATTATCGAGATAATTACTTTCTTAGGAAACAAACTCTAAAAACACATTTCTAGACAAAATAATGCCTATTACTTCTTTCCTGCCTTTGTATCATGAAGATAATACCTCATAGTGCCTAAAAACAGTAGGAGTATGGTTTTATGAAAATTTTGTTTCATGTATTTATACATAAAACGTGAGTACAGTGAAATGTATGGGAAATGTTGACTTCTCATGACTATTTTGACATGAATTTTGTGCCACTCTGGGACTCTCTTTAATGTGGTTGGTTCCCTGTTCTGAGCAGTGCTTCTGGAGCAGGGAATTGCATGTTTAGTTTTAAGTACTCATCTTGCTTTCTGCAAAGGCAAGGTTGTCCTTCTGACTCCTGGAAATATGACCAGGGGCTGGCTTTTCATCCTGGGCCACTAAGCCCCTTGTTTATCAGTCCATGTCTATTGCACACACAAGAAACTTGAAGCCATTTAGATAATTTCTATGGGGAAAAAAATCCTTGTTTTAATGATCTAGTGAGTGTAATTTTAAAAAATTTGTTTTGCTTCATCCAGGTACTTGATCCTCTGGCCCACTTTGGGAGTGAGGAGGTATAGGTGTGCTATATTCCAAAGTGGACACTGTTGTTGATAGTGGGGGACAGATATTTATGAAGTGCCAGTGAAGTGCCAGGCACAGAGCTCAGTGCATCATGGGCATCTTATTTAATTTTATCTTCTCAACTGTCATGTCAGGCAGCTCCCATAATCTCCATCTTTCACCTGAGGCTGAGAATCAGCTCAAGTAAGAAATGTGGCTTTTATTTATTTTTTAAAAATATATTTTTATTGATTTCAGAGAGTAAAAGTGAGGTAGAGAGAGATAGAAACATCAATGATGAGAGAGAATCATTGCAACCCGGGCATGTGCCCTGACCAGGAACCAAACCATGATCTCCTGGTTCATAGGTCAATGCTCAACCACTGACCACACCAGCTGGCCGCAATGTGGCTTTTAAATTGTGAAATTGGATTCAAACCTGGGGGCTTACTGACCCCCAAATACCTGATCTTTCTGCTACATGTCACTATAGAAAGTAATTGGGGTCCAAAGATGGCCAAGGAAACAGTCCCCCTTTGATGAGATCTGTAATGTCCTCTTCCTGCATTTGCCTGCCGTGAATTGGCTGCATTTTCCATGGCACGTGAGTGGCCGAGGACCACAGCTGGAGACACGCCACTGCCACATCACCATCCTCCAACAGCCAGCAGGACTTTTCTCTGGAGTCCCTGAGAGTCTGGCCTGATCTGGTTCCTCCTAATTTTGCAGAATGTGTGCCTCCCAACCTTCAGCCCACCTGGAAGAAGCTGCAAGTTTCTTGTGAAAAGGCCAACCAGAAGTTCCCAGGATTTCCAGAGCTTGTGTTGCCCCTCCTCTCTCAGGCACACTGGATAGAATTCCCGCTGTTTAGGCGGAGATTCAGCCCTGGGCACCAGAATAGCACCAGAGGCATGAATATTAAGAGCAAATTTGTCTTTCCTTTTTTCCCCCTGCTGCCCCAGTGACAGTAACAGGTGGCAAAACCAGGCAGGTGTGTAATTCTGCACGGATCACCGTGGGCTCCCCGTGGGCAGGGTGTGCCGGCCTGGGTGGTGCTTGTTGCCGAGCAGAAGAAATGCTTTTGTGTGTGCTTGAGGCTGGGGGAAAGTTCATGGCCAGGTCACCACTCCAGCATTCTTTTCTGGGCCACGGGCAGAGGCAGCGGGGCCCCAGTGGGAGAAGCCCAGGCGGGCAGGTCTTGGGAGGCAGAGCTGCAGCTGCTGTGTTTGGTTTCCCTTTGGTCCCAGGGATTTAGATAAAAGGGCTGCTTTTATTGATTGGGGGCACTGGAGGACGAAAGGAGCTCCAGAAGTCAGTCTTTGCCTTTCTGGGTTTTTTCTTTTTCTTTTTCTTTCTGAGCAAACATTTATTGAGCAATTACTTTGTTCCAGGCATCATGCTAAATGCTTTTCATGCATTATTCGGTCCACATGACAGCTATTGACTGAGGAGGAGACTAAGGCTCAGAAAGGTTAAATCAGCCGAGGTCATACAGTTTATAAATGGAAAAGCATGTGGGTCCTGGAGCCCCCTCTCACTGGACTATTGCAGTAGCCCCTCCTGCTCCTCTTTCTGTCCTGTACCCTTCTAATTCCTCAGCTACTCTGCCACCAGAGTGGTCTTTTTTGGAACCCAGTCCCCCTCTCCCGGTGTCAGTGGCTTCCCTTTTCCCACAGGGCAAAGTTCAAGTTGACCTGTGCTCCACTTATCCTTCCTGCAAGAGTCCCATTGAACTGGGTGGGCCCTTTCCATCCTGGGCTCCCCTCCCTCACACCTTCCCATCCCCCTCTCTCACACTTTCCCATCACACCTGAGCCCAGGCCTCCTGCTCAGCTCTCGGAGGCTCCTCCTGCCAATCACACGTCCTCTGCCAGCTACTTCTGGCCCCTGGCATGATCAGATGGGGTTCAGAGGGCAGGGGGTATATCTTGTGTGTCTTCCCACCCCACTGCCTGCACAGGAACTGGCACATAGTGGGAGTTCTGCTAGTGCTTGTTATAATGGCTTGTGTGGGAAAATCTTCTTTTTGCCCCTTTATCCTTAGTACCCACGGGGCTTTGTGGTGTGAGGACTCTCCCAGTTGGCATGGGCCTCATCCTGAGAGAGGGCTGGACTAAGAGCCTTTTCCTCCCTAGAAGTAAGGTCCCAGGAAAAAATTTGTGGGTGATTTGTGATGAAGGCACGGTCTCTGGGCCTCTGGGCCAGCAGGCTGAAGCCAAAAAAGAAAGACGAACCAAGGGGCCAGCTTGCAGAAGGTCCTGGGCTGAGGGTCGGGCTGGCTCTGGACAGACATGGGAGATGTTGGGGTAACATATGGGGATGGCTAGGCATGGACACCGGACCCACACAGGGGCTCAGCGAGAGGACAGGTGAGGGGACTTCTGGGAGCACAGGTGTTACCTGGCCAACAGGAAACCGGAGGGGCAGGGATTATGCAATGTGAGATCACAGAGACAGAAATGCATTGGATGTCATTTGCTAAAATGAATTAGGACCCAGCTGGGTATTCAGGTTGCAAAAGACCTCAAAGAGGCATTACTGGGGATCAGTGTTACCCACTCTAGTTAATGAGTTGCCGTGCTTCCATGGGAACCTTTCACCGAGTCCCGAGGGGGAACCTCTGGGCCTCGGTTTTCTCGCCTGTGGTGTGAGGCCCTGGCCTTGTAGCTTTGCTGCCACACAGGCGGTGCTGCCCCTGGGGGAGAGGCTGTTCCTCCCTGTGGGCAGTGAGGAAGGGGCTGCCCCCATGTGCATCGTTCTTGGATCTGTGGTATCGGCAGTCCCTCTCTGGACAGGATAGAGCATGACTGTCAGACAGTTACATTTTACTACAGATTATATCAACTCTGTTAATGGGAGTTTCAGGGGGGGGCGGGCAAGTTTCTTGCCATGCCTAACCTACATACAGGGCACAGCTGGCATGGAGCATGGCAGGGTGGAGGTTGGTAGTCTCATGGGTAAAATGGAGTCGACGTGGCTCAGACAGGGCAGGTGGCTGTCCCAAGGTCACATCGGCGAGTGGCAGAGGGAGGGTGGAAATCAGGCGTGGCTCACATAAGCACTCCTTCCCTGGCTGCTGTGCCAGGAGGCCCTGCTCTAACCACGTGACACAGAGTCAGGAGTCTTACAGGTGCCCATCATGGGATAATGGGCTGTGGCTTGCCCATCCGTCCTCTCGCTCAGCTCCTCTCGGCACACACGTTCACAGAGTGTACTGACCACGTTTCTTTGCATCCACCGCCCCTCCCTTGGTGAGGACTGGCATTTGTGATGGGGATGGGCCTTCTGTTCTTTACCTTCTAACTGATGGCCCCAGGCATGACTGGGATGACCTGTGGCATTGCCCTCTGCACGTCACTCTTACTCTGGACGGCCCTGGGTGGAGGCAGCTCAGGGCAGCGCTGCTTTGTCTACAGTTAGCTCCCCAGCTGGACGGTTCCGTAAAGACAAAAGCGAATGAGCCCTTTGGTGATGACACTGGCTCGTGGGTGCAGGCTGCTGCTGACAAAGCCTGTCCACACCCACAGGGACACTGAAGAGCCCATCAGCCTGGCTTCTTCACTAAAGGAGGGCGGGAGGTCATCTGGAACAACGACCGGGGCTAGTGGCTTGTTGGCTGTGGTGTGTGAGTGCCAAGAGGAAGGATGGGGTCTGGCTAAGAGTGGAGAGTCCAGCTCTATCTCCTATATGAGCCCGAGGCAGGGCATAGGCTCAGTGCCTTCACCTGTGAAGCAGGGAAGACGATGCTGTGATTGACTCTCAGTGTGGGACTTGCTGGCCCGGGCAGGGACTCTGGATCATGGAGACCAGTCCCTAAGGGCTGGGAGTGGTTGTGGGCTACTATTCTGGTCCTGTTAGAAGTAGGTCCTCCCAGCCCCCTCCTCCCGCAGGCTGGGAGGAGCCCACTGGCCCGCTGACCCCGCAGGACAGGTTCCTCCACGAATCCTTCTGAACCCCTCTGCGCGGCAGACACACGGATATTGTGTGAAGGCCAGGCGTCCATTGTTCAATCAATCAGGCTAATCTGCTTGCACCTCGATAAGGGCAGGGATCGGGTTTCATGGAGATTTTCCCGGGATTACTTCCAGTAGCCGCTCAGTCTAGACAGACCTCTCAGTTACAGGGGTGCAAACAAAGGCGAGGACCCGGAGCGCTGGCCACGAGGCGGGCCCAGAGCCCCGCTGACAGCCCCTCCCTGCCCTCTAGCCCCTGCTCTCTTCTTGGGGGCCCAGTGAGGATCCTGAGCCCCTGCTGTACGCCAGGCAGAGCACTGAGGCACCATCACAAAACGAGTGGTTGACATCTGTAGAGCATTCATAGGTGCTGTGAAGAGCACAGCTCATTCGATTCCTGCAGAGATTCCAAGAGGTAGCCACTCTTGTGCCCATTTTAAAGGACATTAAGCACAGGAAGGAGAGGCTGAGAGAGGTGGAGCTGGGGCATGAGTCCAGGCCTGTTGTCAGGGTTATTCTGGGAACGTGTGGGAGGGACTGCCGGGTGGGAGAAGGGCTGTCCCAGTGCTGAGGGGATGGACAGGAAAGTCCACCTACATGCCTCCCTTCTGATTTTCCCAGCCTGGTTTTGCCACTTCTTGCTCTGAGACCTGGGCAGGTCACTTTTGGACATCAGTTTTCTCATCTGTAATATGGACATGATATCTACTCTGCCAAACAGAGATGTTTGTGTGAGTCTGAGAGAAGGTCTGTGAAATGGTTTTGGAAACTGTGAAGTGCTGTGCTAATGCTAGTCATCGGCTCTTCGCATGCTGTCTGCCAGAGATGGCCATGGATGCTTGGATGGATGGATGGATGCATGGATGGATGGATAAATTAATCAATTAATCTGAATAACCCTTCTTCTAAGATAGAATTCGTGAGTCTTGTTTACTTACCTTCTCTATCTCCTTAATGTCCCCTGGGAAATGTGGGGAGCTGCCCTGGAGGGCAGGGCTCTCAGTGGAACTGTGGGGAGCAGCCCACAACCACAAGGGACAGCATTGTGGTTATGCATCCTGTGTGCTGTGTTCCTCAGCTCAGAGTGTGTAATGGCCAAGGGAACACAGGAAGGTGGGAATAGGAGGCTCTCTGGCCAGGGATCGGAGGAGACATGAGGAGCTCATGGAGTTCTGACTCGGGGACCTGAGTTTGAGCCTGTTCCCACCATCTGCCCGCTGTGTGACTTAGGCAAGTCAGTTAACCTCTCTGAGCCTTGGCTCTCATCTGTGAAATGCAGGAATGATAGGACTTATGTCTTGAGGCCATTGTGCAGGCCTGTCTGAGACGGCGGGCATGAAGGCTGGGTGGGAGGGAAACGGGCCTTCAGAAAGTTCGCCCTTGGGAGGATGGCATGGGGAATTGTTGGCAGGGCTCAGGCAAGGCCTTCGCTGTGGGCTCTGGGGGAGTTCAGTGCGCCCTGTGGGACAGCCTTGGGTGCCTCGACTCATTTCCATTTTCACAAATGCATTAATAATGCCACTGGGCTCAGAACAAACGCCAATTAACTCTGTGATGGCGTTTTGAATCTCCACCGAGCCATGCATGGTGGCTCCCAGAAAGATGAACAGGATTGTAATGAAATCAGCATTTCTTATGGATGTTGACTATGCATCTCTGGGTGTAGATAAACTCTAATCTCTTCTATGGTCCATGAGTGAGCGATGTCAGTGAAAAGGAGGTGGGCACATGCCCACTGCGGAAACCAGGGACAGGCAGCACAGCAAAGGAAGCGGCAGCAGCTTGCAACCAACTCTCTCAGAGCCTCGAGTGAATCCCTTGACAGCTCGGTGCCTCAGTTTCCTTAGTCTGTCAAACGTGATGATTCCTACTCTGTCTATTCTCTGGGCTGTTCTGAAGACCACATGAAAATACGTACTGAAAAGATGTTCAAATATATAGAATCTTATATAAATATAGAGTCATTATTGATGGGAGAACACGGTGGTGTATAGGTAATCACTGGCAACAGGTGATGGGTAAATTTTTGTAGCTAAATTTTAGGTTTCTGAGCTCTATCAGGGGCTTAGTATGCCAAGCAAGTGAGTGTTTACATTACTAGGAACCCACACTCTGTTTTTGCAGTTAATTCCACATCCTTCGATCTTCTAAATGGAGCAGAGCAAACAACATTTACTTCTTGTTGTCTTGGCCATTATAAACATTATCAACAAGAATAGCTCTTAGAGGCCAAGCACTGAACGTGTGCTTTACCTGTGTTATTTTTTTTAACCCTCACTGCAAATCCAGGAGATGCTGTTGTACAGTAAGGGAACTAAAGCTCAGAAGAGTGAGCCCATGTGCCCCAAATCATTCAGCTGACAAGAAGTGCAGTAGAGTTTTGAGCCCCTAAAATCCATTGTCCTCTATGTTGCCAATAAGTTCATAAAATCATGACTTTCTTCTCGTCTGCCCAACTTTCTCTCCTTTCCTTCCCTCCTTCCTTCCTTCTTTCCTTTTTCCTCTTTCCCTCCCTCCCAGTGCCAAAAAGGCACTGGGTGCTGTGTGGTGACAAATCCTCTCCCCAAATAAAACCGTGCAAACTAGTTCAAAACAACCATTTCAGGCCTCTATAGACTGACCAAAATCATACATTTCTGATAAGAATGTGAAATGGTACAGTTTGGAAAACAGTTTCTAAAAAGTTAAATATAAACTTATTATCCAACCCAGTAGGCACTTTTAGGTATCTGCTGTATGTATTCTATCATCACTGTAACAAATCACCACACACTTAGTGGCTGAAAACAACACCGATGAGCTATCTCACAGTTGGGGAGGTTAGAGGTCTGACAGGGTCTCTGAGTGAGTTCTTTTTGGAGGAGAAACTCCCCAGCTTCCAGAGGCCGCCCACTGCTCCTGGTTGCTGTGTCTTTTCCTCCATCTGCAAAGCCAGTACCAGAGGGTTGGGTCCTTCTCACGTCACATCACTTTGACCTCCTCTTCTGCCTCTTCCACTTTTAAGGACCCTCGTGAGTACGCTAGGCCTTCTCAGATAATCCAGGATAATCTTGCATTCTTAACAGCAGCTGGTTAGCAACTCAATTCCATCTGGAACCTTAATTCCCCTTTGCCACATAGCATAACATATTCATAGGTTCTGGGGAGTAGGATACGGACATAATGTACACTAATCTAGGATAATAGTGCTTTCTTAAAGGCTGCTGATTAGCAAGTTGGACATGTTTGGGAGCCATTTTTCTGCCTACAACACTACCCAGAATAAATTAAGATGTGTGTCCACAAAGACTGGCACATGAACGTTCACATCAGCATTCAACACAATAGCTCCAAAACCTGCAACAGTCCAAATGTGCATTGGTGGGTTAATGGATAAACAAAATATGCTATATCCTTAAATGGAATACTATGCAGCAATAAAAAGGAATGAACTATTGATACCTGTTACAAGCTGGATAAACTTCTACAACATCATGCTAAGTGATATAAGTCAGGTATAAAAGATAGGTTATAGAATTCCTTTATATGAAATTTCCGAAAGAGGCAAATCTTCAGAGACTGGAGAACGGGGATTGGCTACAGATGGACCCTGGAAAGTTTGTTGGCTTGATGAAAGTGTTTTAAAACTGAATTGTGATGATAGTTATGCAATTCTATAAATTTACTAAAAAAAATCATTGCATTGTACATTTAAAGAATGGTAATTTTATGCAAGTAATTTGCAGTTCACTAAAGCTATTGGAAGAAAGATTTATACAATTCCAATCTACAATGTTGTCTGGAAGAGGTCAAAGGCCACATGAGAAAGGTGGTTGAGTAGGGTGGCAGCCACATGGATTTAATAATTTGGTTATACCAGGCACATGAGGAGTTGAGCAGATAAGTACATATATTGAGGATAATGGAGGCCATTTTTCTCATTATTAGAGGAGGGAATTACAGATAAAGAAAGTATTGTTGAACTGGAATTGGAGATATTGGTGTAAATGCATAGATAAGTATGGGAATGAGCATATATGTAAATGTGATACATACAAATATTCCTGAGCTCTTCCCATTAGGAAGGCTGAGCGATAATAACACCTGTATAGCAAACAGCACCTAGTAGCTCAGGCAATGGTTTCTGTTACTATTTTCTGCTAAACAGGACCAAGAGAACATGGAGGTCAGCCTCAAGGGGCTTCCACAGGCTCAATCTGGGACACTTGGGCAGCAAAATATATATGGGTTAAAACCCACTACCCAGAGACCCATGAGTCCACACTAGTTTGCATGGATAAATGTGGAAGAGGAGAAAGCCTTCGTTAAAGCAGCATGCCCACTGATCAGGAATGGTGGGTAAGAGAACTCTCCACTTAGCAGTCATTACAGTAATTAATTCACAAGCTAACTCCTTAAAATTGTTTCAAATTTAAAAGTTAAAAAAACACTGTAATTGGAAAAATAATTTAAGTTTTAAAATCTATCTTTGCATAAGATGATGTGCCGGGCCTTGCTCATTCTGTGTTATACATCAGAAACCCTTAGATATATGGTTCCTACCCCTGAGTGGTCACAGGCTACTTTTTAAAAAGTTTTTTTTTAATTGGTTTTTGTGGATCTGCATTCTTTCTCATTGTGTGTCTTGGTTGCTTCTTCAAAAAACAGATGGGCCATAGCTGATTTGGTTCAGTGTATAGTGTCAGCCTGTGGACTGAAGGGTCTCAGTTTCAAATACAGTCAAAGGCATGTACCTTGGTTGTGGATACTTCCCCAGTAGGAGGTGTGCAGGAGGCAGCTGATGGATGTTTCTCTCTCATCAATGTTTCTAACTCTTTATCCCTCTCCCTTCCTCTCTGTAAAAAATCAATAAAAATATTTTTTTCATTGATGTTTCTATCCCTCTCCATTCCTCTCTGAAATCAATAAAAATATATTAAACACACAAAACAAAACAGATGGGCCTGACTGGTATCCAGGCCGCATGTACCCCTCGGCACAGCTGTGTCTGAGGTTGCGTGTGCACGCTGATTGTAGGCATCGACAAGCGGGGCTTCCTGCGGCTCCCCTGCTTCTCTCTTCATGATGGTTATAGAGCATCAAACGGAATAGACAAGTAACCTGCTAAATGGGGTGCTGGGCACGGGCACGGAGCTCTGGTGTCGTTGGGGCTGGAAGAGTGCCACGGCTCCATCTTCTTTAAAGTTGGCATCCAGAGTGTCTGGAGGCTCAAGTGTGAACACTTGGGGTTGAAAAATAGATGTGTGCGTGGAGGGGGGATTGGCAGTGAGGCCACGTGCCAGCATCAATGGAGAGACTAGCTGCCATGTTGGTGAGTGGTTCTCACATGCTCCCCAGTCAGGATTCACCTGGCCCAGGGTCCTCAGGTGTGTTTTTTAAAGTCGGCATTCACTCCCAAGGGTAACAACGGGTCTGGACTTCAGTCTCCCCACCTAGTAGTAGTAGTAGTAGTAGTAGTAGTAGTAGTAGTAGTTGATGATGATGATGATGGTGCTGAAGGGACCCCGGAGTCCATGGTGCTGGTTGCATCGGCTCTACTCTTGAGTGGTGTGTGGTGAGTAGAAAGAACCCAATGACCCAAGGCGTCATGTAGAAACGGAGATGTGGAGTCAGGTGAGGTGACACTGCTCCAGTCCTGGGAGGAAGGCACCTGAAAGGCAGAGGGGGGTAAGCAGGTGGGTCGGATGTGGCGGAGGGTGCTCCCCATAGCTTCCTCAAGGAGCCTGGCTTGTACAGAAGCCAAACTGTGGTGGGATCTGTGGGCCTTCTTCAGAAATACCTTTGGCTTTGTACTCAGAGAACAAGCACTAAACTAACATCTCCACTCCGTCTACAGGAAGAGAGTGTGCGATTGGCTTTATTGAGAGGAGCTGTCAGGCTGTGGTGATGGATGAGGGCGGGATGATGGGGCAGTCAGCTCTTGTGTTTTGCTTGTTTTAAGGCCTGAGGCATCTTTCTTGAACAGGCCAGCCTTCGCTTGTGGTGGGCCTCCTCTCAGAACCTGACTGATCCACATTTCCCGGGACCTGTTAACAACTTAGAAAAACAAATCAGCTCTTTATCCAAAGAGGAATCCAGCACAGACAATTACCATGGGATTTGGGCATTTCAAGGCTGTTATAAAGGAGGGTGAGGCAAAGGCAGAAAGGCAGACAGACAGAGACAATGACGCTTACTTTCCCAGCAGTGACACGAGACCTGTAACTGGCTCTTAAGCAGTGTCTCAGTGCCAAGGCCTTGGTTACCGCGTCTGCCATCCAGATGTTCTCCACGACTATTCATCCACTTCTGACCTGTACCACTGGTTGATTCCAGGCTTGAACATCACCCAAGGCCTGTTCTTTACATACCTTCACACTGAAGACTTCGTGGTTCATTCAAAACAAGGAGAAACTATTTCATGAATGAGTCTAAAATATTCTCCTAGAAAGTAAGGACTCCATAAAGATGGTTAGCAGACAGGTGTTCTGAATTTGCAAAGAGATATTAATTTTTCAGATAATTCCAGACCAGGATGTGGCTGAAAAATGCCAGCTCTTTGAGGGGGATGCCAAGTAGCCCTTATTCCTGCCTGTCATTCCTCCCTGTCCCGCCCCTCTTTTGTGAGCACAGCCCAAGGACTTCAATGGGCCTGTCTCTCTGTCTCCCTTTTTCCTTTATAAGAGTCTATATAATGCCGCCGGACCCAGCACTCAGGAGCCATGATTAGTTACATGCAGATAATAAATTGGCCACAGGCACTAGACTGACTCCCCAAAAGCACTGAAAACATTATAATACCACCCCCGCTCTGCTATCACCAACTCAAACTAAGAAACAACATAAGGGAGAGTCCAAAGTGGTGGCAGAGTGAAATGGATGCTACACTGACATGCTCCCAGGACCAAACTGGAATTACAACTAAAATACAGAAAACTCCCCTTCATAATCAACTGAAGACTCGCTGGAGAGAGCCCTGATAACCAAGGATGGAAAGTGGAGACTGGTAGGAAGTGCAGAGGCATGAAAAAGCTGGCCAGGCTCCCACAAACGGTGGCTGAAGTTCTGGAGGATATCTCAGCTGTGGAGGTTCCCACTGAGAACTTGAGGATGTGAAGAAAAGGGAACCCTAGTACACTGCTGGTGGGAATGCAGACTGGTGCAGCCTTTATATAAAACATTATAGAGTTGCCTTAAAAAATTAAATATGGAACTGCCATTGGACCCAGTGATCCCACTTCTAGGAATATATCCTAAGAAACATGAAGCACCAATCAGAAAGAATATATGCACCCTATGTTCACAATTTACAATAGCTAAGATTTGGAAACAGCCTAAGTCGGTGGTCAGCAAAGTCATTTTAGTAGGAAGTGAGTCCCCAGAGCCAAATATCAACAGTACAATGATTGAAATTTCTTTAGAGAGCCAAATTTTTAAAACTTAAACTTCTTCTAATGCCACTTCTTCAAAATAGACTTGCCCAGGCCATGGTATTTTGTGGAAGAGCCACACTCAAGGGGCCAAAGAGCCACATGTGGCTCTCGAGCCACAGTTTGCTGACCACTGGCCTAAGTGCCCATCAGCAGATGAGTGGATAAAAAAGCTGTGGTACATTTACATCATGGAATACTATATAGCTGTAAAAAAGAAGAATCTCTTGCCCTTTGAGACAACATGGAGGAACTTGGCAAATATTATGCTAAGCAAAATAAGCCAGTCAGAGAAAGATAAGTATCACATGATGGCACTCATATGTGGAATCTAATGAACAAAATTAACTAATGAACAAAATAGATGCAGAGATATAAAAGTATGGAACTGACTGTGGAATCTCAGAAGGAAGGTAGGGGTGGGTGAGTGGGTGGGAAGAGATCAACCAAAGAACTTGTGTGCATATATGCAAAACCCATAGACACAGACAATAGGGTGGTGGAGGCCTAGGCCATGGGGTGAGGGCAAGCTAGAAGGGGTCAATAGGAGAAAAAAAAGACATATGCAATACATTCAACAATAAAGATTTAAAGGAAAGAAACAACACAAAACCATGATGCTGAAATAAAAAAAAATTCCTTTGGAGATTTGCTGATTGCAAAATTTTAGGTAAATTTTGACATTGAGCTTTTTTCACTGATTTTGGGGCCTACTCTGCTCCCAAGCTTGGAGTATTTTGCGCAATAGCAGTTATGGCTGTGGGCTTTGGAGTCTGTAAGGACTGGGATTTAAACCCAGTTCTCTCTCTTCCCAGTGACTTTGGATCAGTCATTTAACCTCTGTTCCTTTGTTTTCAAAAGGGGGAGAATGGTATCTTTCTCAGAGGTGCTAGGGCTCTAGGCTACCATTTACTCGCTATGTGGGGCACATGCACTGCGGGACTTAACCTTCACAGCCACCTCATGCCGTGTGAGTGTTGGGGTGGGGGTGGGGGATCATTATTCCTATTTCATGGGAAAGCGACAGCCTCAGAGAGATGAGGTGGCCCAGCTAGTAAGTGGCCCAGCTGGGACCAGACCCAGATACTGGTTCGCCCGTCTGCTTTCTTAGCTGCCGAGATAGCAGGGCCCAGTCAGTAGGGACTGGTGTGAGCATCCCTGGTCTGTGCTCTGCACACGGCAAGTGCTCAGTGCAGAGGAGGGATCGGAGAGAGTTGTGCACGATGTCTGCCTGCCTGGCCCTGAGGAGCATGCAGCCTCCTAGGTATGAAAGCTGGACTCCCATCACCTTGGCATGAGGGCAGCCAGGCAGATGGCACCCTTGGGGGTTGTCCATGGTGAGGCTGGACAGGAGAGCCCCTCTGGGCACCTGAGCAGTCTCCTCTTCCTCCTGGGTGGGCGGGCATCTCTGCAATTTGAGCCCAGATCCTGATCCCGGAGGCGGACGCAGCGTTGCTTAGATTTAAGGGGTAAGTTCAGAGCAGAAAGGAAGCTCTCTTAAAAACACAGGGCAGCATGTGTGTTGGGGCCACAGGAGGATGGTTGGGAATTCCTAGTAAAACTTTACAGCTTCCGCCTTTCCCCTCCCATGAAAATCGTGTGGCTGGGGAGTCGTCTCAGCTGAGTTAGGACAGGAGCCACCCATTGGTTCAGCCAAGGCAGAACTCTCCAGCTTCATCCGTGCCTGCCCATTGCCTGGTGGACAGGGACCTGCTAACTGGGGGCCCTGCTCCAGGCCCATAGTGATGGGAAGCAGCCACAGGTGCCCATGGAGCTGGGATGGCACCAATGCTGCCCTCGGGCCTGCTGGACCACATCTGGGCAGAGGAAGCTCAGCTGTTGTCCCTTTTATGCGTATTGACTTAGTGGAGTGTAAACATGTTAAAAGTTCCCTTTCTCCTTTATAAGAGTCTATAAAAAGGCTCTTAAACTGGAGTCCTAGGGCTTCAGGGAGACAAACGTAGAATTGGGCCTGAGGGAGGGTGCCGTAGGTCCCTCCATCTTCAGCACGGAGGTGTGAGCCCATTTAGGATGTGGCCTCAGCTTGGAGCCTGGCACCTCGGTTGGCTGGCACCACCACCGTGGTCTCATGCATGACCAGCAGGCAGAGAGTTTCAGATGCACAGCTGTCCGAGGGCTGCAGGCTGGTTTGGTGAGTCCCTAGTAAAGTCCCTGGTGGCCTGCATGGTCCTTGGGGCTGTGAGATCAAGAGAGTTCCCCTTGCCCAGGAACATTGCTTGGGACCTGTGGGGGCGAATGAGATCCAGGGGTCTCTGAACAAGCAGGTGCCAGCGAGAGGACGTGTCCTGAGTCTCCAGTATGTGGCCAAGTGAGCTCAGCAATCCTCCCTGGTGACATGGGTTCTGGGGTGGCCTGTGAGGGAAAGGCCCTTGATGGAGAGGAGGGCACCTGAGGTTGTGCTTCAGATGTTCTTGTTTGGCCTTTGAGCCACAGAGCCCACGGTGTGCCCTGTCCATGTAAAATGCTCCTTTAAAGGAGTTGGCGAGCATGCGCTGAGCCCTATGGGCAAGCCCCTGGAGGCATGACTGGCTTTGGGAAACTGCAGTTGCTTTACAAGCCTCAGTTTCCCCATCTGTTAAGTTGGGGGGCTGTCCCTGCCCGGCCTGCCAGTTTCTTGAGGTTGTCACAAGGGTTTAAGAGCACCAGATGGGGAAGGGCTGCTGACCACTCCGGCGCCCTTCGCCACATACCGCAGAGGCTGCGCTGGAATGACTCTCAGTACCAATAACCCCCTGGCTGGGTCTCCTTGAACTTGGCCTGCGTGGAGATGAGCTGGCTGCTCTCAAACACTGACCAGAGCCCTGTTTTAATTATGGCAGGTCCATGGTTTCTGACCTTGATGGGAATCGGAGCAATAGAAAGGAATGGCTCACATTTATTAAGCATCTGTCCCCGATGCTATGCTCCCCCAACTCTATTTTGCAGATGAGGAGACACCTTCAAGAGGCGGGGTGACTTGTCTCACTCTTCGTTTCCAACCAATCTCTTGGGCCTCCCAAAGCAAGGACCAGCTGGGTTCCATACTGATGGAATGCCAGAGGACAGAGGCTCAAGGTCACAGGCTGCAGAGCAGGGCTTTTACAGCCCAGGGCGCCCCTCTCTCTCTGACCATGTCCACGGTGCTTCCCCAATCATGAGACACCTGCCTCTGTCCTGTCATTTGTTTCTGACCATGAGTGGCCAGGGCAGGGATTACAGCTGTGGGAGTGAAGGCTCCGAGGGGTCTGGGGACATGGGTCCTTCTTCCGGGAGCCAGGACGGAGCTCAGGAGCTGGCCATCTCTAAGCCCACTTCTTCCTCCGCCCATGTCCTCCCTGGGGCTTCCTGGGGCCACTCTCTGAGAAGACAGGCCACTCTCGTAGGGCACACCCACATGGAGGTTGGGCAGGGCCCAGAGTGGGGTGGTCCTGCCTCAGCAGAGCGGGGTGCATTGGGGGGCTGACAGCTGACAGCCTTAATAGGCACATTGTCCCCTCGCTGCGGAGAGTGCCGCCCGGCCACTTCCTCACACGCCGCGTGCTGGATGAGCTCATGTCTGAGGCACGGGGCGGCCGGGCCTGCTGTGGGGAGGCGGCCGGCCGCCGAGGCCCGGGCGGGCTGGGCCTGGCGGAGTCGTGAAGCGGAACGTTGTAATGAGTGACGCCGGCTGGATTTATGGGGCTGCGCACGTGGGCCTGGCCTTCCTGCGAGGGCCTCCGCATGGGAACACAAACAAGTCCTGGCCCAAGAATGGCGCGACTGGGTCTTAACAAGAGCCCACTAATTACTGGAAGGCCCGGGCCAAGTCCCCAGCCTGTGTCTGTTTAGGCTTCTCTGGATTCCTCGGTCTCCGCCCGCCCGGCAAGGCCAGGGGGAAGCCCCGGTGTGCCTTCCAGCTCTGTGGCCTTGCACACGGGCCAGTCCTCTCCTCTCGCCAGGTTTCCTCGTCTGTAAGAGGGGAGGATGCACCCTTGGCGGCCTTTGGGAAGCAAAACACCAGAATGCATGGGCTGACGTCAGTTACCCATTCCTGGCTTTGAATCCTGGTTCTGCCAGGTTCTTGCTGTGGGGCCTGGGCAAGTGGCTTCACCTCTCTGACCCAAGCTCCCTTACAGAGAGAGCAGGCAGACTGATGTTCACTTTGCGGGTCGTTAAGCGAATTTGCTGAGAGAATGAGCAGACTCTTTAGTCTACCGAGTACTCAAACCACTGTCTCTATCGGTGTTCGGTCACAGATCTCTCACGGTTACTGTCATTTTCCACCCAACCGTGGAGGTGGCAGATGGCGTGACTCTGCTCCTGTGCTCTGGGGGGTGGACACGTCCCATCAGGGGCAGGCATGCTGGAGACTCACAAGGGCCACCTGCTCGTCCTTGTACCACAGGCCTCTTTCTGCTGGTGTAGGAGCTGACGGGATCCGGACCAGGCCTTGGACTGCACTGGCAGCAGAGCGTGGTCCTCTGAGCCGAGCTGGGGCTGCAAGGGGAGGTTTTCTGACTCACGCTTGATGCATCACCCCCAAGGACACCTACCCTGTGGCCTGTGCCTTGCCTGTAAAATTTGTGCGCCAAGCTTAAGGACTTGCCAGCTGCCCTAACCCACAGGTCTCTCTTGCAGATATTTCCCACTGCTTTCCTTGTTTCTTGATACTGTGGATTTAGCTTCTAGCCATGTCCCATGTCCACGCCCTTTTTGAATCAGGAGCCAGGGAAAGCCAAAGCACCAGATGCCATGAGATCCAGACTGTGGTTAGCAGTGTGGCAAGAGGGTGCCGAGCAGGGACCTTGTGCCAATAGCAGACTCACTCTGCAGCCTCCATGTGCCCACATGAAGCCAGTGATCGGCGGATGTCACCCCTGGCTGACTTCTCCAGGGCTGATGTTAGGAATGACCATGTGCTCCCTAACTTCCCTGCCGCCTTCTCTGAGTCAGGCACTCTGCCTGGTGACTGGTCTCTGAGGACCTGGCAGGCTCGACTTGACTAGGGATCCATGCAGCCACTGAGAGCGCGCTCCTCTCCTGCCCAGGGCCCTCTGGATGAGGTGCTGAGGGTGCCACAGAGTGCAAGAGCTGTGGCTCCTGGCCTGGGGGAGGGCAGGGTCTCCTTTGCTTGCCCCCACTATCTGCTCAGAGTCTAGGGCAAGGCCTAGCCCAGAGGGTTCAGGGAATAGGTTCTGAATGAATGACATTCACTGTCTGATGGGTGGACAGCCATGTCAGCACACAGCAGTGTCCAGGAGGCACAGTGCTATGACAGTACTATGCAGCGTGCACCAATAGAGGGCACACAATCTGGACAGCAGGCTCAGCAAGGAAGCCTTCCTGGACCTGAGATGAGCAAGATTGCAAGCAAGTGATGCCAGCATCATGTTCCAGGCTGAAGAACTGGCACATGGAAAGGCCTGAAAGCAAGGCAAGAGCAGCCCCAAACAGGGGGTGGAAAGATGGGCAGAGGGGACGATGAGGCTGGAAAAAATCCCAGGCCTAAGAAGACCTCAGAAGACAGCTCTGAACTTCCATGGGCCCTGTTTTCTTATCCGTTTTATAAATGGAGACACAAATGTCACCTTAGGGCATTGTGAGGATTGAACCGGCAGCATGCATATGTGTATCTTATACACTGTACAGGCCTGAGTGAGCTGTGGTGATGGTTTTGGGGTGCTGCCCCTGAGAAGAAGCCCTGGGATGACCGGAGACCTGTGAGACACAAAGATTCAGGCAAAGACTCCCTGGAAAGTAAGGTCCCTTGAGTGTCATCTTAAAGGAAGTCATTGATATCCTTCCAATTGTTTGGATTTGCCCATAATTAAGCCCTAGAGGGACTATCAGTGGCTGTTGACAAATATATCATGAGCACCTTGGTTAAGTGCAAGTTCCTCCAAGCTGGCCCAGCCGGGCCCAAGGTGGCACTTCCCCTCAGAGCATTCTCTGCTGGGGTTCGGAGGCCGCCTCAGGTGGGAGTCTGTAGCCAGAACTATGTGGGCCTAATGAGGAGCTGCCGGGGCTCAATTATGCGCCCAGCCTGGGCTCTGTGCCGTTTGACTGACAGCTCATTACCCCGCTTGCCATTTGGGGGCAGTGGAATTTAATCTCCCAGATGGGGAGCAAATCAATTTGCCCATCTGCCGCAGCTGTGCCTATGTGAATTCTGCTCTAATTTATTCTCTTAAGCTTGGGAAGCCGCGTCATTTTTAGGTACAGAAATATCAAGTTTCCTAACCAGTCTGGCCGGGGCCTGCTCAGGTAGACATAGGGAGAAGGTCGAGTTATGATGGTCAGCAGGGAGGTGCCATCGGCCTGCTGGGTTCTTGCCCAGGAGGCTGGGCTCGTCTATGGGAAGGCTGCCAGCCAGGCACATGTGGCCTGCCTCCACGCATCCAAGGCTGCGTTATTCTGTGCTATGGCCATGGCTCTGGTTTCTGGGCTTTGGACACCAGAGGACTTGGAGGAGGCTGTTCTGAGACTCAGTTTTCTGCCTTCCGTGAAGTGTGGTCATCACCCACAGCCAAGGCAGTGACCTTTAACTGTGACACGGGGACAGTATGTGGGGTAATCTGAGGCCTCTTTCTTAGTGAGCATGTTACCTGTGGCATGTGCTCTAGGGCATATCAGCAGTGCTCCCATCCCCCACTGTGGGGTGAGACCCCTGCAGGTTCCAGAAGGTGGTCTGGGCTCCCCCTCTTAAGCATTTCAAGGAGGCTGTTAGAAGATCCACATTCACAGGGTGAAACAGGCTAACGAGGGCATTTCCCAGGAGAAAGGTCAGTTGTTTGGTAGGTGAGTTCAGGCTGACTCTGCTCAAGTTGGATGTTTCTTTGCATGCCCCTCAATTCTGCACTCAGACACAGTGGGCTTCGAGTCTCTTTAGGTGTACGTGAATGTGTGTGTGTGCGCACATGAGTCTGAGTGAGCATGAGTGTGTGTGAGAATATGGGTGTGCATGGGTTTGCATAGGTGTGGGAGGGTGTGTATGTGTGAATGGATATGTGTGGGGGTGTGCATGCATGAGGTTTGCATGGGTGTGCATGTGCAAGGGTGTGGGAGGGTGTGTGTGCATGGGCATGTGTGTGGGGTGTGGGAGTCACTTTGTGGGGAGAAGAGGAGTGAGGAGGAAAGTGCCTTCTGTGGAGAGAGTATCCTGAGACTCTCCTCAGAGTTGACAAAGCAGCCCCGGCTGGGTTAGTTTTTAGGGGTCAGGGAAAGGCCAATCTATTTACACACCTCTGCTGAGGAGCATAGCGGGGTGGTGATGGGGGCTGGGATTAATGAGCAGGTTTATTGCCTCGCTTGTCAGGAGGGTCATGTGATATTATTTTGATATGGGGGCCTCAAAAGCAAACACACAAGCCAGGTTATACATAGAAGTAAAGGGGGCCTCACCCTGGCCATTGAGCATTTCCCTTTCTTCTCAGTCCAGGTGTGTGTGTGTGTTGGGGGTGTTTGAGGGGTAGGACCCTCCTCCCAGTGCCTGCAGGCCGATCACGCCAAGCGGCACCAAGGCCAGCTCCCAAGATAACATTAGCGGGTGGCGCCTGGCAGTGAAAATTTAAATCGCAGTTGCTAATGAATAAATTGGCCAGGTCACCTCCCATCCACTGCTGCCTCTGAGGAGGGGGAGAGAGGGACAGCTCAGGGTGACAGTGCAGCCCCAGTGACACCCCGGGAAACAGAGGAGTGCCTGTGCCAGCACTGACTGGCTGAGTGGGGCTTCCACCCTCCTCTCACCCTCCTCCAAAGGCCTGTGCGAGCACAGAGTAGTCCTGGGGCCGGGTGGGGGCGGATGAAAGGGAAATTACTGCCTATCTCTGGTTTCTTTTCTGTTTTTGCCTTCTTTTCCCTGTTGGGGCTAACTGTAGCTGTGGCCAGACACCTGGCCCTGAACAGGAGGGAAGAATTCTGCCAGATAAACAAATCCACGTATGGACAGCTCCACACACTTGCCAGTGACAGAGCTGAGGAGCAGAGGGCAGGGCAATGGGCTGGCCTGGCTGCGAGTGGGTTCTCAGGGGAAGCTCCCCAAGCTGGGGCTGAGATGCCTGGGTGCCATCTTGCCACTTATCTCCTGTCACCTTGCTCTCTTAGCCTAGAACATTCTAACCTTTCCTAGAATTCCAGCTCTTGATCTGCTCCAAGAAGCCCTTCCTGAGCACTCGAACTGGTGATGGTGAGCACACTCCCTCCTCTGAGTGCATATTCAGCAGGTACTATCAGGGTCCTCACTCGGCTAGGCAGGGGCTGTATCTAACCTGCCTATGTAAGAGGCCCCGATCTGAGGCTGCATTCATAGGAAGACCCAATAAATCCTGTTGGCCACTAGGTTGCTTTAAATACACTTTCTGTTCGCCTCTCGTCCAATAGGTTGTTTATGCTGCCAGGGCTGACCACACTGGACACCTATCAGTGAATAGACAAGAGGCTCTGCCTAACTGCAGCCAAGTTTAAGGCTGTGTACCAAAGGAAACCCATCCCCTGGGAGGGGGAGTGAGAGAGTTGTTTGTAGTCAGACAGCTGGGTTCAAATCTCAGCTCCACTATCGATAGCTGTGTGACCTTGAAGAATATGCTTACCTCTCTGTTGAAGTTTTCAGTCTGTAAAATAGGGATCATGTAACCGACCTCATATTGCTGCCAGGAGAAGCTGATGAAATGATGGGTGCAGAGGACTGGTGTGTGTGCCTGCATATACACATGGTTATGACTGTCTGTTTAATCTAGTTAGAGCCTTGGTGCAATATCAGATTTCAGGTGCCATTTAGAGTCTCTGGGAGGAGCAGTGTGGAGACTGTCTGTATTATTCAGGGCAGAGCCCTGCTGCCCAGATAGGGGTGCTTTTCAGAAACAAGTGTGGGGTGAGGGTGGGGGGACGCTGTCTGTCTTGTGCCACGGTGGGATCACGGGATGCCTCCCCACCGTCGGGCGGGGGGACAGCACACTGGCAGTGGGACTCATTGACGCAACTTACAGCAGAGGGGGGGGGGAGAGACAACCTGCATGCAGGCTTCCCCCTCAAAGAATCACTTCGTTGTTGGTAAATGTATATTTTGGAGAGAGAGAGGCATGTGGCCTTTTAAGCGGTTCCTTGCAGCTACCCCAGTTTTCAAAGTAATGAGCTGTTTTCTTTTTCCGGTAAACATGAGGCTGACATCAGAGAACAATTTTTGATCCCAGTTTTAAAACGAACTGGGTGGTTTGAGATGATGGGAATCCCAGGCAGCTGGTTGGCTCTCTTTCGCTCGGTTTCATTGAAAAAGAGTATCTTCAAGGAGCCCACAGCTCAGGGGCACGATGCACTTTGGATTATTGAAAGTTTAGAAACATTTAGGTGATTATGGTAAATAATTCACGCAGACCCTGACCAAGGCAATTTATTCTTTTGTGCCAGCGCAGGGGAAAAGCAGAAACCAGCCGACCCTTTTTTACTTCCCAGTCCTATTAGCGCCATCTAGTGGAGATATGTAGTAGGCACAGGATTTGCTTCTCTGGTGTCCCTTCTCCAAAGCTAGGGAAATGCCACTCACCTAGAAGCCTTTTAAACCTCAGTGCCATCTGTGTTTCTGCCTTGAGTTAGAAATACCACCAAGGGCAAAGGACTCTCTGGTTGCTGATTAGTGTGCCCAGCGGCCCTGCGTCACGGCGGTCCGTGTCTCCGCGTTTGAACCTGGTGGTCACTGATTAGCAATGTTCCTGCTGACACAGGCAAGTCATTTCAGTTCTCTGGGCCTCTGTGTTCCCAGCTGTGAAATGGCTCTAATAACAGAACCTGTCCTATGGGGCGACCACAAGGACAAAATGAAGTGATGCCCATAGGGGACTCAACACAGTGCCAGACACTCAGTAAAATACCAGATTTCTAATCAAGAAGTAAAAATATGTAATCCAGACCCAGTAAAGATCTGGGGGGGGGGGGGGCGGCGGGGGAATCCTAAGTCTTAATAACACCTTACATTTAGAAGGAACTTGGGAAGATTATATTTCAGGTTTGAGTTAGAGGTAGTAGCCTTTTCATTGAAGAGGCTAGTTGTGCGATGGCTTAGAACTCCCGTTTCGACTTCCATAGTCACAGTTTAGAAAGCAGAAAGGATCCTTTACTTTCACGCATGAGACGCAGTGTGCTGCATGTCTCCTGGCTGAAGTGTGCTTTAGAAGCAGGCACTTTTCTTTCTAAACAGATAGAGGCAGTCTGCATTTTAGACAAATTTAGATAATGGCAAAAGTACATTTGAAGCAAACAGTGTCTGTGTTTTGCTGAGTTTAGGTAATAAGAGTTTAGCAACTCTGGTCCAGCTGGGATCTTTCTAAATAATCCACATCCCTAAACACCCACAGCTGGAGGGAGGCACGTAAACATTGGCAGCACATCTTGGGGACTGTGGTGGTGGCACACTGCCCTGAGAAAGCTCCTGGTACCATCCTGACCCCATCCTGTAGGAACAATAGGCTCAGCAAAGCCTTGGCAGAGGTCTCAAGGCTTCTGCAGCTCCATCTGGTAAGTGGCCAGAGGCATCGGGTCCAGCCATGAGCCCGAGAGACTGGCAGGAGTGGATGGGTGGCAAGAGAGAGCTGAGCTCAGAGTCTGAACATCTGGGCTCTGGTACCAGCCTGCCACGTGCCACCTGCTTTCAGGATATCTGCTTCCTCATCTATTGAAATGGGGTAACACCCTTGCCCAAGTGTCACCAGGATGAAAGAAGAGACGTTCTATAAACTCCCTCTACCAGCCATTAGGGCCTGAAAATGCCCCCACCTGCCTATCTCATTGCAGTGGCCACTGTGATGTTTTCTGGGGGTGGGCTGTCATACCCAAGACCCCCCATCCTGTGACGAGAGAAGTTGACTTTGGACTCAACGGCACAATAACTTCAAACACGCTAAGCAACAGTTTAACATTTTACTAAATCAATTCACACAAATTCCAAATTGCAAATATATTTAAGAGCAACAGATTCTGTTCTGCCTTTTAAATCTTTCATTTTCAAATCCATTATTAAGACAAAAAGTAAACAAAAATTAAGTCTGTGGTATATTCATGATTTTTCTTCTTGGGGGGGAAAAGGAACATTATAGTAAAAAGAACGCCACTGGGTGTACAATAAAGCACCACAACACACGGTTACAAAGCGGGCTTCCTGGGTTCTGCCACCCGTGGTGGACGCTGCTCTCCCGGCTGCTCTGCGGCAAGCAGGGTTTCATTAAAATAAAACAATAAAATCTCCTAGGTTACACGAAAGTCAGACACAGTCTGGAACACAGTGCTTAACAACAGTAATGCCAACTATCAGTGCTAACGTGAAAACATTTTAGAAAGTCGAAACAATTAAACTGGAAACCAAAACCTTATTTTCCCTAGATGAGCAAAATTGAAAACGAAAGGGTTCCTGCCTCCCAATAGGAGTGAAGGGTTTTTTTTTTCTTTCTTTCAAGTTGGAGACAGGGGGCACGGTATGGTTTGTAGTTTCTCAGCCTAGTTGGCATCCAGCTTGGCCATTTCCTGCACGTAGATGCCTATACTCTCGCTGTCAAAAAGCACGAAATACACTGTTTTGATGGAAGAGGACATAGTTGACACGAAGTAATTGGAGATGGCCTTCAGAATCAGCTGAGCTGCTGTCTGCTTCGGAAAACCGTTCCTGCAAGACAGAGGACAGAGCTCAGCAATTAGGGAGGCCAACGGGCACTGGTACCGCCCTGCCCCCCAAGAAGCTCACAAGGCCACATGTGCCACCATTTCCACAAGCGGTGTTGGG
This sequence comes from Lasiurus cinereus, assembly GCA_011751065.1. NCBI lineage: Eukaryota > Metazoa > Chordata > Mammalia > Chiroptera > Vespertilionidae > Lasiurus > Lasiurus cinereus. The sequence goes on along the minus strand of JAAGEH010000293.1, from coordinate 4,670,649 downwards.
TCCTATGGCTGCTCACAGACAGGCATGAGGAAGCCCAGTGCCCACCAGACAAGGGAAGGAGGAATGGGCAGAAGACTGACTGGCAGGAGATTGTCCTCTGTGTGCAAAGGAAGAAGGCATGCCAGAAGTCTCTGAGACAATGAGCAAGCAGACAGATCTGTGTTCTTTGGCACGTGGTATGCATTAAAGTTCCCCCGGACAGCATGAGCTCCATGTTTGTTTTTCCAGCATCACTGTGGCCAGCAAGGGGCCTGGGCCAGAGTCCAGGCTCCCTCTGGATCTCAGTCCCAGAGGACGGCTGGAGGCTGGTGCTTCTCCAAGAAGCTCTCGTCTCCATCCACACAAGATAGAGGTTACACCCTTCACACTGGTTCTTAGGTTCACTCCGACCACACAGCAGCCTGTAGTACCCCAAGGGCCAGGGCATTAGGGAGCTGTGGGTGCAGAGGAACAATGCTGGGCCAAGTGGGCTCTTCACCTCAAGGGACAGCATCCAAGTCTCTAAGCCAGACTGGTGTGAATTCATATGCATTTCCTTTTAAAGTAAATGTCACATGGCAATTTGGGGGTAGGGCCTCAGAACTTAAGCAAGAATCTGAAATCAGGACCCCTTGCTTCACGCGAGTCCAAGGGTATTCATGGTCAACGCTGCACATGCAGGACCTGGTGTCCCAGGGGGACAGTAACATAGCAACTTGCCTAGTCTACTGGAAATACTGTGGGCTCCGGAGCCATTGGTCTTACCTAGATTCCAATCCCTTACCCTGGTTTACACTTAAGGATACCAAGAGGTAGTTTTCATAAGGATTTCTTTATTCAACAGATCTACAGTTGTCAATCTGCTCTGTGCCTGTGGATTCACTGGTGCCCAAAGTGCCAGACCAGCCTGCCAGTTTCAGCTGGACTCTCCCTCAGACTGGGTACCTGCCACCAGGTGAGAGATGCCTTAGAGCACTCCAGTGCCACTCATTGGTAGCCGGGGTTCTGGCCACCTTAGTTGTTCCCTTGGAGAGTTGCGCTCATTCTATTGTCAGTGCTCAGAGCACTTCTGATGCACAGGAGAAAACCATTCCTGTGACTTGCTTTTGATCAAACAGGGCTTTACCCAGCTTGGCGATGGGCCCCTGTAACTTCTAGATGTGTTAGAAGTGAAGCCTATTCTTACAAGACAGGGGTGTCACCCAGGGCATGTTTCCAGCCTGTACAGGGAAGCCCACTGGCGACAGTAGGGTGCCACCCAGAGTCAGAGCCTCAGCCACAGGCAATCCTGCAGGCAGCCAGTACATACACAACTGGGTGAGGACAGTGGGTCAAAGGCTGCAGGAACAGATTCAGAGTTGTTCCAGCCTGGATGGTGTCAAGATAGGCAGAGCGCCCTCCTGAAGAGATCCCAGGGACTCTGTCTACTACCAGAGCTGGGGTAACCAACGAAGGGGAGGGAATGGGAGACAATGCAGGGAGAAGGGCTTTGCAGGAGTGAGAAAATCGGAACCTCATGTGGCAGGTCATTCCCCTCGCACCCTTCCCCACTCTGGGACTGGCAAGCTCAGTCCAGGAAGCAGCTGTTCTCAGCACATCTGGCACAGGTGCCCTGACTACTCTTACAGGAGTTGAGCACAGAGGACAGGTTATCTGGAAAGTGCAGGAGGAAGTCAACCCGACCTTCTGTTTCAGGGGGCATCTCTCTTTTGAGCATGTTCTCAGGAGCATGCACAGATGAGTGTCATGGGGAGCCCAACTCGTCCCTGTGTTAGGACAGCTCCGCTCCTGAGAGGGACCAGCCAGCTCTGGGAGGCAGTGTGTAGGCACAGGGCACGGCATCACTGGAATAAGGGCCCATTTTATGTGTCTCACAAATAGCGAATGTTTATTTTCCTGCTGTCCATACAGCTGCTGCCTGAAGGACTGGTCAGATGACATTGATCCTATTAGCTTCATCCTGGTGGGAAACAACTGAGAAGGCAGCCGAGGGGGTGGCCCACCACTGGGAACAACTGTGCTCGCCCCCAGGAGCTCCAGGGCTTTGAACCAGGAAGAGCCCTGTCTATGGATGTGACCTGGCTGAGTGGGGCTGAGCAGAGCTGGGAGCCCAAGATCATTCTCCACAAGCTCCAAGCTCCCCTAGTGAGGGTGCCCTCCTGCCTGTCTCTGCCTCACACCTGCACAGGTGAGCTGGGCCGAGGTGAGGGCCTGTGGGACTTCCTTGAGGATCACTTGTGTGGCCTGGGTGTTTGCTGAAAGGGTCTTCCTGGGGGACCAGACCCTGTCTGTTGTTCCCACAGCCTTCCATTCCTCTCCCTGGGACCCTTGAAAAGGGCTGTGATCTCAGCAGGGGGATATTTTCAATGTTAGTCAGGGCTGTGGAAACGCGGGCTGCTGGGCTCCACGCAGGGAGCTGACTCAGCAGGCATGGCACTGCCATTGGAGCCACTAAACTTTGTGGAGCCAGAAAGACTTTCTCATCTGAGCTTGCAGGGTGGGCACAAAGATAAAGAGCCTGCAAGTGGGGACACAGGTTGGGATCAAAGGGTTTACAGGTGCAGTGTCCACACCTGCATGCCCTCCTACTGATGGAGTGTGGGCTGGGCTGGCCTCGTCCTTCAGGGTGGCTGTTGAGTGAATGTGAATCTGATTTGTTTCCAGGAAAATGTCTTGCTGCTGAACCTGTCCCTCTGCGCTGGACAGCCACAACCATGCGAGGTGGCCACACTGGACCACCCAGCTGCCAGGAATGGAGGTAATAGCTTTCCTAATGTTTTCAGGTGGGGTCCCAGTGTTTCCTAGTAGCCACAGTTAGAGAATATGTAATGAAACAGAACATACAAGTAGATGTTCTCACGAAAATGCTTTTCAAAAGCCCTGTGCCCTCGAGAGGCACTGTGGCACACACGGCGACCTGGAGCCACCCAGGATTTGACTTTGGGCCCTGTCTCTGTGCCCTGTTTCCCCGCTGGTGCAACGGGGTTGGTAATCAAAGTACCTATTCCCTGAGGAGGCCGTGAGGACGAGCAAGATGCTGCAACAAGTCCTCCTCCGATGGTGTATCTGTAAAGAGGGTGGTCCCGAAGGTCTTTCTAAAGGCTCACCCAGTGGAAAATCCCCTCCCCACTCCAGACCCTAGAACAGTGACGGGTGACAGCTGCTGTCATTGTAATTATCCTGTGCTAATAATGTGGCACCAGGCCAGTCCTCTTGGAGGTCTGTTGGCCATGGGTGTTGGCATGCCGAAGCTTGGCAGGGGCATAGGTAGGGGTTCCTTGGTGTGGTGCTGCCCAGGTTCCGGAGAGCTGCTTGCCTAAGGCGTCTCCCTCAACTTTTGAGGGGGTTCCCCTATTGATTACATAGGCACAGCCCCTATGCACACCACTGCTGCTTGGCCCTGCCGTTCGCCGCCTTCCCTCATCTCGGGCCTACTGCCTCTGTACCGTCACTCTGTCCTATGCTGCACCATGCCTGCCTTCTGGATGAGACCAGATGCACCTCCTCTGACACACAAGTCAGCCTTGAATCTGACTTGAATGGGTGTTAACCTCTCGAGGCAATAGTTTCCTCACTGGAAAATAAGTACCTCAAGATTCACATGGTGATGACCAGGATGGTGGGGATGTGGATGCTGCTGCCCTGAGAAAGTGAAGGCGCCACTCATATTCCCACTGGGCCTGACCCAGTGGCTGTGGTCATAGCATGTGTCTTAAGTTGCTCTGTGGCTAAGTGCTCACACCCTGCAGAGTTTATCTTAAACTCTGAGCTTTTTTCTTCTTCTTGGTCTTGCCTTGAACAGACCAAGGAACAGATATCTGAGCTTCCTCTGAAATCACTCCAGTTATGTCTTAGATAGCCTTTCCTAAATGTTTTGGGCCCCAGTTTCCCTAGACTGGTGCAAAGGGACCTTGTGGACTATCTTTCTGGTGCCCTCTTGGATCAGCCTGCTCAGGGAGGGCTGGGGACCGGATGGCAGAAATGTGCATTTGTAGGGCCACTTCACAGAAGATCCCACTCCTTGTATGGGACATCGCCAAGCATCCCTGTTCCTGGTGAGGTGTCCTCCAGTACTGGGCAGGCCAGGCCCAGAGCTGTGCTGCGGAGGCCAGTCAGGCATCTAAGGGGAGAGGATGTGCTCTGGAGGTGGGGAAGTCCAGGTAGGTTTTCTGGAGGAGACAGACTGGGAGCTTGCCCTGTGTAGCAGTTACATGGATTTCAGATTGAGTCTGGTTTTCTTGCTGGGCCAGCCCACCTGTCCAGTTAGCTTTGCTGCTTAGAAACTGGGTAGGGCTGGATATCTTGGAAGTTTGGGTGATGTGAATACTCATCTGCTAGGATTAGGTCTCCCTCACACTGTGATCCTGGGCCCCCTCCATTTTTTCATGTTCTGTCTAGCTTTGAGTAACTGCCTATCTGAAGTTGCCCAGCAAGAGGCCACTCCATTCAGAGATAAAGACCAGGTGCTACAAATTGGAGAAGCCAAAATTCAGGAGGGGATGATGATGGGCCTCTATCCCCCAAGGCTAGAGATGGGCCCGGGCTCACATGTGGTAGGTTGATAAGTAATTCTCCCCAATTCAATTGGTTTCTGTCTTTTACATTTCTCGTCTAAGGTTCATGTGTAGGGAGCAGTGAGGCTGAAGGGTGTGCCTGGGCAGGTCAGGGAAGTCCAAATGGTGGTTCCAAAGTTCTTAAGGCTCATTCACATAGAGTGTACAAGCAGTGGGGCGAGCCTAGTGGCATATGAAGAGGCAGGGGTTCCATGTGCCTAATACCACGAGTACTGAAAACAAGGGCCTTCACTAATTTTGGCCCTCCCAGGTGCAAGCCATGTGACCACAGATGAAGGACTTAACCCCGCTAAGCTTCCATTTCATTCCCCGTTAGTGGAATAAATACCAGCGTGCACTTCTGGGGTTGCTGTGAGAGAATGCAGAGAAGGCTTTAGCACAATGCCTGGGGCTCAACGAATACCATACATGGTAGCTTGAAAAAGACGAACTGGCTTTCCGTTTAAGCTCATAAACCTAAGGAGAGTTTAATCAAAACCCCAAACTAGCTATTCCCTATGAACTGCCCCTCCGGAAAGGGGTCACTCCCTAATGTCAACCAGAACTGAGGGAGTGGAGGTGTCCATAAATATTGTGACCAAGTGCCCAAGGGCAGGATGTCCAGATGCCAGAGGTGGCTTCCCGAGGTTGGCTTACACCCCCAGCTCTCATACCCAGTGGCTTGGAGATTGGTCTGGGGGCCAATAAGTTGGAGGAGGGAAGCGTAGGGTCATGGTCATCTTCCATCTGCCCAAGACACTAGGCCTTGGCTGAGAGAAAGTGAGCCCACTTTACCAACATTTGTTTGCATTTCTATCGTTTTAGTTCCAACATGACTTTTATGCCAGGGACACTGGATGCCACAAACAAGCTGTTTTATTTCCCCCTCCTAAAACCCACTGTGATTTACTGGCCAGCTCTGGTGTAATCCCATTCTTTACTCATGAAAGAGAGGGTGGCTGTTTACACGGTGCTGTGGGGCAAGGTCTGCCTGGCAGATGTGGGAGGCTGTGCACATGTGCTTACCTTAGGAATTCCACCCTCTTAAAAGCTTTCAATTGATTATTTCTTAAAACTTTTTACTCCATGAAAAATGTAAATGAGTTTGTAATAACAGATGCTCTTTTATGAGAATTACTTTTATGCTTCAATTAGAAATTCCCCAATAGCCATATGAAAGAGCATGAAATTATTACCTCCAATAATGGCTCCTATTGCTTCTCTCTTCGGAAGCACCTTTCATCAGAGTAGATCAAAGTGCCTCCAAAGCATAATTAACTGAACCTCAGAACGGCCTATAAGGAAGGGCAGCCCCCAGACAGAGAGGGTGATTCATTTACCAAAGGTCACACAGCAGTGCAAGTGTCAAAGAACAGACCTTCTGTGGAGAAGCTGGCTATTTATGCTCTGATACAAAAGCATTTTATAAAATTTTTAAAAAAGTCTTGAATTGACTCTGGGATTGCCGCTGGCACCTTATGAAGCCGGCTGCCTCTGCAGAGCCCTGACTTCCTTGGGTACTGAGAGGGCTGGTGGCAGAAACCCACGCAGGCTCATGATCTCAATGCGAAGCTGAAGTGCAGCCACCTGCTGATACCAGGCCCTGGACTGTGTCCTCACTTGGGCCCAAGATGCCAACAGCTGCAGTCCTGAAGGCCAATCTCCTTTTGTTCAGGGCCCAATTCAGACTGTGAGTCTTTGCACGAGGACCCCGGTGATGTGAGGGGCAGTGGGACCTCAGAGGTAGCATGGCTCCTACAGGCCCTCAAGACTTCATCACAGAGTTCTTGCAGCCCTCTCCCTCATTTCCAGAGCAGGTTTAGGATGCTGTATGAGGGACTGCTATGCCTGTTTTACATAGTAGGGTTTTAGGCTCAGAATGGGGTCAATTTATGTGCCAGGACTCAATTCCAGACCTGTCCCCAGCCCAGAGCATCGGGAGCTGGGGTGGTGACCACCCTGGCTGCCCCATCAGCTTTTCAAGGATGACCGCATCCATACTGGCTCTCTGGGTAGTGTGTCTGTTGAGGGGCAGTTGTGCTGCTTCTCACAGCCTTTGTGCGCTCACCTGAAAATAATACAGGGCTGAGAGGTAGATCCAGCCCCATTTCACTCTCACCTAACTGCTCACTCAGTTCCAGCAGGTTCCATGGCCTCATTAGCAGGGCAATGAGGCACAGCAAGCAGTTGTAGGAGGTGAAGGTCACTTGGGAACACACGGGTAAGAGACAGAGGGCTTTACCCTAGAATGGTTCTGGGAGGGGTCCTTCTTTAATTAGATCCCTACATCCATACCTCCCCTATCCTCCACACCCACTCTCTGAGCCATCATCTCTGACAGCCCCACTACACTCTGAAGTTACCCTCTGCAATGACATTTGCTGTCGCAACACAAGTTCTATACTGTCCCAGGCTTCCTATCTCACCCTACTTCTTCCACTGTCCCTCACCACTGCTTAAGGTATGCATTCTTCACGGTTTTTTGCCTCTCTCCCCCTAGATTAAGGCCAGTGCTTGTACACAGTCAGCATTCCATAATTATGGGCTAGCAGAGAAATACACCCATGGTTGCCATGGTAACAGGCTGGTGCCCTTACCTGCCACTGCCGATGGATGGAAACGCAATGGACTTCAGCTTTTTATCATCTGCCAGGGCCAAGCAGTTTTTCACTGTCTTTTCCAGCAGCTCCTCACATTTGTCTGCACCCCAGACGGGGCTGTTACAGTGGATCACAAACTTGGCGGGCAGGCCATGTCCTGCACTGACAGCAGCTGGAGGAGATGAGACAGGAACAATGAGAATGTTCCTCGGCAAAGAGCACGGCATTAGATGCCAAACACAGACCCATTCTCCAGCCACGGCCCTACTGCTGCTGAGTTGGGATTCCTACATACGCGTGAGCTGGAAACTACTCCTTGGTTAGTCCTCTCACTCTGGGAGGCCAAGCCAAGACCCAGCTTTGGAAAGTTGGCATTGGCTGCATCACCACAAGGAATTCTAGCCAAGAGGAATTTTAGCCAAGACTATAGTAAGTTCTTCCTCTACCTTCCCAGAAGGCAAAGCCTTAACCATCTAAAGTGACTGTGTCAGAATGTTTGCAGCCTCTGAATAATTGTCTTTTGGGGTCTCTAACCCCCTCTTTTCAAGTGCATTCATGTGCATATGTAATTATGATGTATCTACAGGTCTCCCAGACACAGTTCAGGACAAACTTATGAGGGAAGCAACCCGACTAGCATATTTGCTGCCCTGTTCTTCTCCTTAATTATTTAGTTTGGACAGAATTAGACTGTTTTTAGGATGGAACTATTTTCTTTTGCAAAAAAAAGGAGCCTTTCTCCAGCGACACATAGCAGACCTGCTCCATCTCTGCCCTTTGCCCTCTGCCCCCCGCAAGGAAATGGAACCAGCCAGCCTGGTGTCTCCCCAGAGCACGTTTCAGGATTCCTGTGTCCAAAGATGTGATGCAAAGGAGATGGTTTTAAGTCCCAGGGTTAGTGAGTGCTGCCTGCATGCTTCTATCCTGGAGCACTTGAGTCCCCACACCACCATGACAGGAAAACACCCAAACTTTCTGGTTTGACAGAGTATTTCCTGAGCCTATCTTGTGAGGAACATGTCATTAGCAGGTGATTTGTGGGTATTGCCTCATGGTACAGTAGAAATAGCTCTGGACCAAGATTCATGGGTGTAGTTGGCGAGGCTTACTGACTAGTTTGAGAAGTCTAGGCTGAAGTGTTGACCTATTAAAACCTAAGACTGGATTTAGTTCATTGGTCTGTCCATGTGATTCATCACTGCTCAACTATGCATGGAAAAGAGTGGAAAGAAACATGTTAACAGTAATTATCTTTTTAAAACCTTTTCTAAAATTTAAAAATCAAGGACAAAGTGTGTTTTTGTTATTAAAACAAACAGATCTTTACCATATTAAAGCTAATGGGTTTGCTGAGTTTGGTGTATGGCAGCAATAGGGCCACCAAATAGGCTCAAACTGAGCACCAATGGGAGGACACTGGCAGGGGCTGAAGAAAGGCCAGGAACCCTGGCCAGGTAGGTTATGCTGTGTGTCTTCCCTTGTTCGGCAGAACTGGCTGGGAGAGCTTGGTCATTGTGCCCCTGTGCAATGCCATGTCCCTTATAGGCAAACAACTGGCAGAACAGAGGTCAAAGGCACAGAGACCCATGACTAGCTTAGGCTAGCAAGCCACATATGGTCCCTGGGTGGGAGCGGGGGAAGGAGTTATGATGGATGGACCCTCTGAGAAGAGCTTCTGTGGATACACAGTAGTTATTGATACCTGTATTTAATTAAGATTCATTTTAAAAGCAGGATTTGAAGACAGAATGGGCACTGGGGACCATCTAGTAAGAAGGGAAATCAGAGCCTATCCTTGCACAGCTGTGGGCTGACCAGGCCGCATCCTTGTGGACTCCAGGCCCTCAGGAGGCCTCTGTCCACCTGAAATTCCAACATCTAGGCTGGCAGCAGTAACTAGTACTTGGCCTCTACCCCACATCATATTTCCCCTATATCAGGAATGGTGTAATTGGTAAGTGACAAATGTCTTTATATTTTCCCATTAAAAGCACAGATGGCTGAATAAAAATGATTAATTTGCACCTCTCACCAGCAGTTTCACAGATGGCTCAGTAGTACTGTCTCTAATTCTCAGAGCTTAAATTTGCCAAACTCGACTTCTGTAATTCCTTAAAATTTGACATCAAACATCTAGAAGCTATTTTAAGCAATAAAGAAAAAAAATTGGAAAGGCGATTTCCACAACTCTTAAGCCCCCCTGACAATCTGCATGTGACAAAAGTCTAAGTTGTAAAGCCAACAGGCTCCCGCTCCATCTCAAAGATACATCTGCACTGCCACCTCTGAATCCCAAGATGTCTCCTAACTGCTCTCCCTAACCCCCTGCATCGCCACACCCAAACATGCCCATGTTTCCTGCCCTTACCTCCAGCCACTTCCAAGGGCCCATTCTTTTTCCGGAGCTCTAGGACAGCTTCCACAAACTCCTTGCCTCCTTTCTTCTCCAGCGTGTTTCCTAGAAAAGGACAGGGCAAGCTCAGGTTGCCACTCCAGTGTCTCAGGGCACACACAGACACTTAGCATGTCAGGTGATACATACTTTATATGATCTGACCAGCTAAATTCCCATATGGCTGCAAAACAGGAGCTAAGCCTTGGCTGAGTCACAAGAGTGAGATGCAGAAGGGATTCACCATCGGCCAGATACCACTCTGGCACTGCAGACCCTTATTTGGGGGTGATTCGTGGTTATCCGGGATGAGCCAGAGATTCGAGAGATGGGAGATGCCTGTTCTTTGTGAGCAACCTGCCCTATGTGCTTTTTGTCGGCATGAGAAACCAGATGGCTTCCAAGGCTGATACCTTTTCTTCTCTGTCTCTGGGGGAGAACCCCCAAATAAGGAAGTTTTAGAAGAAGCATACCACTCTCCCATCAGGCAGCTAGCTCCCCTCCTGGCAGCAGGCCCAGAAGAAAGCATGCAGATTTGGTCATTTCTGGACCAATGTTATTACCTTGCTTAGTTCTTATTTTGCAGCTTGGACATATGTGAATACAAAAAAAAAATGGCCTCAGACAGAATTTCCTTAATCACACTTATGATTCAGAATCATTTCAGGTAAAGGAGAGCAACATCAGAGCTTAGAGATGAACTTGAATTATACAAAAGCTGGGAAAGGAGGATGACATCACTGTTCAGGAGGTAGGAAGCACTTTTTCTTGTGTATTAGAATATAAAATAATTAATCAATTTCTGCTACGAAAGCCACGCTCTCAAACAAGATCCCCACACCAGTAAGGTCTGTGGGTTAAATGTCTCAGGTGGGATAGCAAGCAGCAACCAAAATGAGAGACGACACCACCATTTAAAGTTTGGCCAGAATGGGGTCTCGGTCTTCCTTAAGCTCTGATTCCTCAGTTTTGCACATTTTAAAGTACTTTTCCTCACAAGAGGACAAAATACTCCCCTTAAGATTCACCATTTGTCTTGGAAAATTTAAGAATGGGTCAGTCAGGTGCATTGGAATGCACCAGCCCAAATTCTCTTGGGATTTACCCTGTAATGACTGGGGCTGGTTTTCTTAGAGAAATCTGCCTCATTTGAATGCTTGTTCTGGAGGGGCAAACTGACCCCAGGAAGTATCTAGAAGGAAAATCAGAGGGTCTGGGCACTGTCACCAATAAGACAGCTTCAGGGTTAATGAAAGGTAGCGACCTGTGAGCCATCTGACTATAGAAGTCTGGGGTGCATGAATGAATGTGATGCAGGCCATCACCCACAGGCACGCTCAGCTGACTATGAGGCCTGGCTTCAGAGAGATGAACTTGGGATCTCTGAGGAGGGATCCAGTATCCCTCCTCATTAACCCAGACTGCCCCCATGCCTTCCTGTGTCTTGGAAAGCAGTGAAATAGGCATTTAAGTGGCAACTTCTACATGTTTCTGACAAAGTTCAGCATCAGAGACACAGTGGCTGAATGGGCTTAAAGGGGCAGGTTTGGGCCTCATGGCTCAGAGACCCCACCCACCAGGAAGTGGAGGCTCTGAGGATACAGCCCAGGTGAGTGAGGCTCACTTACAGGTTCACCTGAAATATCTGAGAAAAATGAATCTGCTGGATCCCAAAATGCTGCTGCCTAGCTGCACCCGGTCTAGCCTTGCCTCCATCCCAATCTCAGCTTGAAGGAGGGAGACAAATGTGCTCTAGGCAGGACTAGTTCAGGTCCTCATTCTCCATCCTATTTACTCTTTGGGACAGCTGGTAAATTTGGAATGGAAAATAAAATCATTATAACTCCTTTCTAAAACACAAAATATTTAAGAAAATGGGCTGATTTATAATTAAAGGTGTTCTATCTTAGGAAGAGTGTTTACTTTAAAATTTTTACTTATAATTAAATCTTGCTTTAATTAGAAGTGAAATTTTCAAGTTAAAATACACTTAATATCCAAACTTAAAAACTGAACCCTAGATTGCAGGCAATCCACCCAGTCAGGACTTGACTCCTACACACACATATGTATGCACATGTTCATGTAGACACACAGGTACTTTTTAACAAGAAACAGGCCCATTTCAACTATATTGTCAACACTCAATGTCAGACTCTTGCTTTTTAGGCTTAACTTCAGGGTTAATCATAAAGCAATTGGCTTATTTGCCCCCAAGCATAAACATGTGTTACTCCCATGAGAACAAGAACATTATTTTCATGCTTAGAAAGCAGGCATAAGTATCAGTGTTCAAAACAGCCTAAGCGAAAATTTAGACTTGGACAAATGTCAGGCTAAGCCTGTGGTCTATTTCACTGTTAGAAAGAACTTTTGATGGGTAAAGTTAATCACTGGGGCTAAGCATTCCTGCACTCGCATTCCTTCTTCCAGCGGTCTCGGGGCTCAGGAATTCACACCAAATATGAGAAATGGAGTGATTGTGTCCTAGCTTCCTTGTTTCCCCTCTCACACATCAAAAGTGGGAGCTGAAACCAATTGAGAGTACGTGTGAATCTGGTTGATCATTGGTTTGGAATTAGAAAAGAAATCTGGGCTCAGTACTAGTTTGAACTGGTTCGCCAAGAAAAAGCACTGAGGTGGGCTTTTGAAGACCTGGGTTCAGATCCTCAGTCTGTCAAGCAGTCTGGATCTGCTGAGGTTCTTTCCCAGCTGTGACAGTGTGAGTGAGTGATGTGACCCTACGCAAACTCTTGAGCCCAAGTTACTTACATTTCCCTCAGGCTATGTTGACTCTGCACACCAGTGGGCTGAGCACAAGCAGGCCAGCGGGGAAAGGATTGGCACTGTCATTATTCAAGAAGGACTGGGCTCTTGATGGGGCTCAGTTGACTGCTGGTGACCCTCTCGAAGCCTCCAGCTCTACCCCCTCCCCTTAGTAACCCTTCCTCCCCACACCCTGGGACTGATCCTGCTGTACACAGGCCTTCCACTGCCAGCAGCTCAGCAACTCTCCTCTCCCTGGGCCCAGGAAGTATCATAATTTCAATTTCACTAAAATTCCTGGGTGGCAGCTGTTTGGTTTTATTTTCCTCCAAATAAGTATTTTCCTCCCACCAAGTTTTCATTTGGTTAAAAAAGGAAGTATCTCTCTCTTAAGCTGCCTGACTTAGGAGCTCTTAAACTCCTCTAAAATCTTGTCAAAGGGATATTTAATTACCTACAGTCTGGTTTCATTTTTGGCAGACTTGGTAAATCCTGACTTTCTATCCAGTTTGTCTTTCCATCCATGTCCGAAATTCAGAATGCCCAGGAGAGAGCAATTAGCCCAAATCACCGAGGCTAGAGCAGGCTGAACAGCAGGCTTTGCTAGTGACACGAAACAGAGCTGGGCCACCAGACTACTAACTGTGGTAGTAGTTAAAGTTTGGCCAGAATGGGGTCTCCGTCTTCCTTAAGCTCTGAACACTCACAAAAATCCCGAGAGCCTCATCCTTCAGGGTGACCTCACCTCTGCCCCAGTTAGAGATGTCTCCGTTCTCTCTGGAAGCTGGTGTTTGAATCTACACTCAGAATGCTCCTCTCAGGACCAGCACGTCTACTGTAAAAATCACACACATGGGAGTGAGCACAAATAGGTAAGCACCAATCATGAGCCAGGTACAAAACATGGTGCTTTGCTTATTAGTTATTTAACATAATTCTCATTATTTAACACTATTTTTAAGATAGAGAAATCGAGGCACCAGGGAGTTAAGTGACTTGCCCAGGCTTCATAACCAGTAAATGGTGAGATTAAGATTCAAGCCCTTGTACTCAGCTCAAATTCTGTTTTTTGCCATCGATGCCTCATCACATAAATGCCTCAGCACTTTTTTAAAGCAGGGCACTGCCTGACCCACTGTGGCAACACATTGGCAGCCACAAGCTCAGCACCCCTAGAGCTCTCTTCCTCACCCCATTCTCAGCTATTTAGCACCAGAACCAACCGATGATTTGTGTCAGCTGCTGGGGAGAAAAGGGGCTTTCTGGGTCTAGGAGAGTGTTTCTCAAGACACATCAGAATGAGGTGATTTTTGTTCCTGGAAGGTCTTGAGAACTCGAGTATGGGGAGTGTTCTGAAGCTGCCCCAATGGGCACATGAGCCTTTAAGGCCATTTTCAGAAAGGAGTGTGCTTCTGATGTAGAGAGAGAGGTGGGGCTTGGGGGCACGGAGACCTGAGCACAGCTTCCCTACGTGTCTGGTGCACAGAGGGCACAGGGATGGTCTTGGACACACCTTGGCCTATCTGGTTGCATTGCCCTTGCAGCTGACGTCATGTGTGAACCCAGTCTCCATCAAAGCTATGCCTCGTGAAGTAAATGAAAAAAATGAGGTTGCTGAACCAGTTTCTAAACCAGAAGTGTGCCCATTGGTGAGCTGCAAGATACACCTGGCTGACAGCTAGCTGTGTTTTTCATGTTCACAACCCGGAGATGGGAGACCTTGGGAAGGTCAGGACAGCTGGAAGTGTGAAATGAAGGCAGCCCTGCATAGCTGTCAAAGATCAAGCTGTCTGCGGCGGCCGACTGACCATGCACACACACACTCGGCAGCACCCAGCTAGGCATTACCTACTTCACCACCGGTGTAGAAGTCATTGTTTGTCGGGTGAACGACAGCATCACTGTCGATCGAGGCAATGTCAGCCTGTACAACTTGCAACTATAACAGGTAAACAAATGTATATCAACTGTGTTGGACCGAGACCCACGCACAGGCACATTCACTAACGCCCCATGGCAGGGCTGGCCTACCTGGTCGATTCCAACATAGGAGCCCAGGGGGCAAGTCCACGAAGTGTGCGCACACGTGGATGGGGGTGAGGAGGAGGAATATCAAATGTGACATGTTGAAATTAAACATTTGAATGACAAGTCCCAAAAAAAGAGAAACACACAGATGAGATCATTTCAAAGTTAAAAGAAATAACAAAACAATGAATGCCCATTTCACTTCGCAAAAACCTGTGTAACTGGAACCCCACTGAAAAGGCTACTAAAATATGGCATCTGTTTTTTTTTTAAAAAAAGTGGTGGACTATCAGGCCAACCAAAACAATCAGTTTCTCCATTTTTGTCAGCAGCAGTCAACTTTCCAGGTTTGGTATTCATTCTTGTGATATTCATCAGTTTATCTACCTTCTTGAAAACTGAGAAAACACAAGTATGGGTATACATAGAGGACTATCTTTATTTTTTCACTTCAATGAGTAAGAATATGTTTCCAGGCCTGCCTCTTATTCAAAATAATCTTATTTATAGTATTAGTACATAAAATAGGATAGAAAAAGCAAGCTTGGGGCCTTTGTTGTTTTAGAGATAAAAAACAAGTTTAAGCAGAGTATTCTTGAGTCTCAGGCCCATGTCCTCAGCCCCACTACTGCACCTAGGTTGTGTGGGTTGGGCCTGCCTCTGGAACAAGCATCTCTCCCAGCCAGGAAATCGGCTGCCCAATGTGGGAGCTAAGGCACACAAAATTCATGTAAGTCAGCATCAGGCAAGAGGATGCCTGGTGTGGACATGTGCTAGTCCATTGCCCCTGGCAAGGCTCACAGCTAAGAGGTCAGGAACCTTTTTGGGCCCCTGAGCTGATAGCTCCTCTATCTATGTAAAGATGAAGTCACAGATGGACACCTGAGTGTCACTCTCAGATGGCTCTGAACCTTCTATCCTCGTGAGCAGGGAGACCCTGTGGCTAGGGGAGCAGTGCCTTCTTCTGTAGGAACTCACTTGGGAATGAATATTGTCCCTCTGTTTGATATCATCTTCTAGCCAAATAATTCATGACGGTGTCATTCAGCCATATACTGTTTTCAGTTGTAAAAAACAGTTGAACAAGTCACAATAGGCAGTAAATTTGGGGAAAACCAATTTGCTGGTGGATTAAAGACAGTTTAATTGTATATTGATGCAGCTTGTCTCCCTTTTCAGGTGCTTTGAGTGTCATTTCTAATTAAGGCTTAAATGGAGAAACTATCATTTTGTAGTTACCTGAGATTTTTTCCATTCTAAAAAAAAAAAACAAATACATTTTTTTAAAATCCCCCCCAAGTAACCAGCAGTCAGTGTGATCGTTATGGAAGAGAATTTAGATGGTAATATATTTACTATCAAGGAGAAGAAAGCACCCAATAGCACTTAATGAAACACCATCAGATCATTTCCATTTGGAATGGCTCCGAGTAAGTAGACATTCAATGTCTACAACCAAAAGCTCATCTTGTATTGGGGAATTTGGCTTGACTATCTTAAGTTTGAGAAGATAAAGAGCCTAAATTCTGGGTTCCATAACTTTTCATCTGACAGCTGGCGGCACCAAACCCCATTCCCAATTACCTAGGTCATCTTTAAGGTCAATGTCAGCATTGGTAGGATTGATTATGGCCTCCACCTCAAAGCCGGCTAAATTACTGATTTCACTGTGAATAAGGTTCAGCTGAAAAGAAAAGCATGAGGTGGGAAATAACAGGACAGCCGGGAAGTCACAGAGAAGTGAGCCTTGAGACACAGATGAAGGGCAGTGAACACTTCAAGGGCACTGGGCACAAAGGGGAACAGAGAGTTACTGGCTAAAACAAATCCATTTCTAACAGAAGACTCAAATGTCACTCAGGATGCTGAAAGGAAGCAAGCTAGCTTGAGGGTCCAGAACCTGTTGGGTGATGCTTAAGGCAAAAGGAAGGCAGGAGCTATATAGGACTGGTGGATCCACTTCCTTTGAAAAGAACTTGATCTGTGGGCCAAAGAAAAGCAGCTGTCAGGACCCAGAACCAGAGGGCTCATTGCTGGGTGGGAGCTACATGTGACTATCTTCTTCTTTGAGCAGTGGGGTGGTGTGGAAGCCCAAGCTAGTCTGGACAAACCCCTAGGAGCTCTGCCATTCTCCTCCAAATGGCCATGGGCTTTAAGGCTATCCCCATCACCATGACTACTGCTGGCTGGTTCCCCTGCCTTGCTCAGGGGTAGCAAAGAGGAGAATGTTTGTTTCTCAGTAGCATCTAATTTGACATGTGATGCTGAAGATCTGTTGACGCCTAGGAAGAAAACGGCAGTTCTCCAGCAAGACAATGTGTCTTTGAAATGTTTTTCACCTTGTTGGTGAGGTTACTCTGAGGGCCCATGCGTCGAGCATTTTCCTTGAGTTTTATGAGTATCCAACCAACTGGCTCTTTCTAAAGAGTCATTGAATGTCCCCCTCCCCACTATTATTCTGTTTTCATAGCAACCTTCAGTATGAGAGGAATCCCAAGTTCTTGATTCAGCTGTGAAAGCAGCAAAAGGAATTAAATTTGGTGGCTCAGGACTACTATCCCGTTTATACTCTTCCCCTTCTTGCTCTTAGATACAAGTGTCTGCAGCAAAGCCAGCTCTAGCTCACACTCCCTCTCTCTGTCTCTGTCTCTCTCTCAAGATGCTCATTCTTCAGTGACATAAATTCCCAACACTGAAGCAAACAGCAATGCCTGAGAGCGCCCAGAGTGGTTAGCGCCCCAGACCTGCAGACTGCAGCCCGCAGGGCCCAGCAGGCCAGAGCCTTTGTGCAGGCAGAGGCAGAGCCAACCTGGCTATCTGGAAAAGAGTTTGGTGCCCACTATTTAGGGAACGTCAGGCCTGACTTTGATAGCTTGGAGCTACTGGTTAGACGCCCAGAATGCTTAACATAACTTATTTGGCTATAGGAAATAGTACAATCCTTTTTTTATTTTTTTACATAATATAATCAGAAATTCAATCTTAGGAAATCAAAGTGATTGTTAAAGATATGAGTGACATGTTTAGTCTAGACTGTACCTGTCAATTTTTGTGTCCCATTCCCTCAAAATGACAAGGAAGGAGAAGACAGGCTGGTCTTACTTCCCTGTGCTAGTCACGTGAAATGCAATTCTTTTTCTGTCCCCAAAGTCTGCTTAAAGTAAGGAGGATGGGCCAAGACCGGTTTGGCTCAGTGGATGGAGCATTGGCCTGCGGACTGAAGGGTCCCAGGTTCGATTCCGGTTGGGGGCATGTACCTTGCTTGCGGGCAAATCTCCAGTGTGGGATGTGCAGGAGGCGGCTGATCGATGTCTCTCTCTCATCGATGTTTCTAACTTTCTATCCCTCTCCCTTCCTCTCTGTGAAAAATCAATAAAATATATTTAAAAAAAAAAGTAAGGAGGATGGAAAGAGCAATGTCTGCCATAGAACTGCTTCTAAATTCTTCATGGAGAACCATGTTTTCTCTGTGGCCCACTCTCCTGCCCTTGCTTATGGGATGAAAGGACTACTTCATCTCTACTATGCTGTCCACCTTGCATGTAACCTGGCCTCAATTTCCCCAGAAGCCTCAGGTCTAGTGGTGGCTTCTGGTATGTTTCAGGCTAGAATGTGTGACACATAGATCAGGACACATGTGGGCATTGCTAGAGGGCCAGGAGCTGAGTGCCCACTCTTCGTGGATTTGTCAGTTTTCACTCACCCTGGATTCTCAGAAGCAAATCAACAGCCACTGTATGGAAATGGATAACGACCCTTTATTCCTCGTTGCTGCTTTAAGAGTTCATCTCCTTACAGTTTTCTAGACCCAGGAATAGGGTGTCTGGCTCTGGGGGAGCAAAACCCGGAATCCCCCTGCCTTTAGTGACATACAGTGCTACAGCTGCCATGCTGATAGTTAGGAGGCTGAAGACTCACTCATTTCCCCTTACACTGCCTTCCCAACTGCTTCAGATAACACTGACCCCACCAGGAAGCTTAAATCATTATTACCACTGACCCGGATTTATAGAAATGCATACTGGAGTATTCTTTTTTAAATAAAATCAGGTTTTCATCTCTCTCAAAAGGGGGCTGCAAATCTCCATTGAACTGCAGAAGAAAAAACTTTTAGCTCATTCAGATTCCCAAAACTTGTTCTCTTTGAAAACAGTTCACCAATTGTGTGAATAGTAGGTAAAATCAAGCAATTACTCTTGAAATTTCAGTTTGTGAAATTCCTTGTCAACAATTAGATCCCAGCCTCCTAAAACCAGCTGGCTTCTCCTGTGAGTATCTTAGTAACTGTGCCTAACACAGTTGTAGGGAGCACAGTATCATCTTTCTCCACTCCAGCTTGCTTGCAATATTCAAGCCTTGGTTTAACTGCCACAGATGGAAAAATAAAGATTTGTAGGACATGGGGTATCATATAGTCATCATTCTCAAGTACCTTTTTGAAACATTTCCTAAAATCCAAGTCAAAATTAATGTCTTTAATAACATTTTAACATGTTTTTGTGTAAAATGCTCTGTGCTTTGTGTAAAAATTCATGTCAGTTTTGTGACACTTGCCTCTCAGTAATAGCCAATAATGGGCCAAAAGTACTGCTTCAAAATCGTGCTCTGAACAATAAACTGTCCATCTCCTGCTACAGGGAGGGCCACAGGGTGCCAGGAAGAGCTTCTAGCTCACTAGCTTCCAACACTGGTGCCCATGCTGACTTGATGTGCCACTTTATTCTGTGATGCCACGTTTGGAGGGGACAGTGTACTCTGCTAAAGGGCATCTGCTGTGATGGAGTTGGGGGTCCCTCGTCGTGGATGTGGGAGTCTTGAGTTATTAAGCACATTTAACACAAAGGGCAGTCTCATGGTTTTGTTTCATCACTGACATGTAACCACGTACTATGAGAAAGAAGCGGGTGGTCCGTCTGGTCCTGCACTCAGCCCCTTCTCCTACAGCTGACCATTCTACACTGAGTTCCTGCTCAACCTTCCTTTCAGAGTCTCCCTCCAAAGGTCAAGATATCAAACAGGCAAATTAGTTTCATTTGTAAAACCTATTTCTTCAATTTTCCTCTATGTCTTAAATAACATCAGATGACATATATAAATGATTAGAGAGTACCAATACTTTATAGCTTTTGGACTCCCCCTCTCTGACCCTGAGTGGGGTGTAGTCAGTATTAGCAGGATTTCTGGTACTTTTGTGCCTGTGGCTCCTGGTTCTGAGGCCAAGTATGCCAAAATGGAGGAGAAGGTGGCACTGCTCGGTCACGGAGGAGCCGGCAAGCTGTCTATAGGCCTTGCTGCCTCCCTTCCAGGGTTCACATGCAGTGGAGTCCAGAAAAGATCCAGATCCCAAGACCAAGAAAGGTATCTCCATTTGTAGGGCTGAGTGCTGCAATTTTGGAAATATTTGCAATCATCCAGCAATGACGAATTCTGATCTGAGTTTGACTCTGGGGTAGTTAACAGGAGCTAGCAGCCCAAGTGCCCATCACTAGATGAGTGGATAAAACAGCTATGGTATATTTACACAACAGAATACTACTCAGATGTAAAAAGGAAGAAAAATTTTGCCCTTTGTGACAGCATGGATGGACCTGGAGAACATTAACGTGAAATAAGCCAGTCAGAGAAAGACAAATACCATATGATTTCACTCATGTGTGGATTTTAATGAACAAACTGAATTAATAAGCAAAATAGAGATTCATAGAGAACAGGCAGACAGCTCTGGTTGAGGGGCAGGGATGGGTGGGAAGGAGGGTTGATGAAAAAAAAAAGAACTCATGGACCTGGACAACAGGGCAGTGATTGCAAGGGGGAGAGGATAGGGGGATGTGGAAGATAGTATAGGGAAGATAAAGATAGGCGGGGGGGGGGGGGCAAAAAAAAAAACACTGGAAAGAGAGATGCCAGGGTCAGGGCACCCAAGGGTGGAGTGGGTTGGGGAAGGAGTGAGGGAGAGGGTGACTTCAAGGGCTGAACTATCCTACCTGCTTACAGGCTTCCAAGTCCTGGCTAATTATCTGCATAAGGGATCTGAAGCACACATGAGCTGGTCCTAACTTACAGGGATTTTCACACTTTCATTCAAACCTATGCAATTTGGATGACAGGTCACATTAACTTTCAATATATTACCCAAAAGATGTGTTCAAGGGTGTGTATGAAGACCCAGGTGGTTGCAACTTCACTACTGAAAATTTTTAAATACGTAAAAAATATTTTAAACAAAAACTTTCAAAGCCCCAGACCTTAAGATGACAACTAGTGCTGCTTATTTTTTCCTTTGAAAAATGCATACAAAATACAGACAATGGTTATAAAATGTAAGCTGAAATGGTTATTTGCTGGAACACAGAGTCCACCACAGGAACTGCACCATGAGAGCCTGAGTGCACTGAGTGACGGGAAGGGGGAGGGGAAGGAGCGCTTGCAATGAATGACGTGAGCAGGAGGACTGTGTCACTGAGATGCAAAAGAAAATCGACAGTGAGGTTTTAAAAATGATGCAGCTTCAGAACCAAGTTGTTAACCACAAACTATACATAATTTACACAAAAGGCCAAATTTGTACTTTTAGCTTTTTAAAATGTACGAGTTAAAAAATTAACAAAAGTTAAATTCCCTCTCTATCCACCACCCCCCTTTTTTAGTGTTAATAGAGAAAGATTAATTAACTCTTATTCTCAGGTCTTAAAAGCCTATGCATCATTTTTATGTTCAACAAAAGTGAATCATTTTTTTACAAAACCATGGCATCCTGGCAAAGTTGCATCACTGGGGCGGCTGAAAATATATTGCCCATGGTTAACAAAAGCAAACAATTGGCTCGAGGAGTCGTCAGGTGGCTCCGTGCCCCCCTTACATACTTCCAATACCCAGTTTTAACTTCTGGCTATTTTTCTGGCCAGAGATATATGAGGACCAGGTTATCCCACATAAGCAGCTCCTTCTGAAGACTAACCAGGTTCTGACCACCCCCACAGAAGTCTTTCCCTTTTCATTACCACCTCCTCTTCCCTCCTGTAGGTCTCCTCCCAGCACTCCCACCATGCCCTCCTGGAGGCCACTCCGAAAGACCCGCCATTCCCCCTCCACTCTCTCCACCCACACCCACGAAACCAGGAATGGCCTCTGGGAATCCCCAGGCCTTCCTTCTGGTAGAAGTGGCCTGTACCCCCTTTCCCAGGGCCTGAGAGCAGACCAAGGCCACACGTTTGCCTACCTTCTGGCCGAGGAAGAGGCTCTTGGTGGAGAGAACTGTGAAGCCGTCAGCGGGCGTGCCTTCGGTCGTGCTGTCGGCACTGGCTGCCTTGCTGACTTCTCCCTGCTTCTTCTTATACAAATAGAAGAGTCAGTATGTGGCTGCACAGGCAAAGATGGCAAAAAATGTGGTCTTTTCTAACTAAAAGGCAGCCCACAGGCCTTACCCATAATACTTAAGAGAAAACAGGAAACTAACCCCCCAGGGCATTGCAGCTTTTCTCAAAATGGGGGCCACAGGCTTATTTTGAAGTACAAGAAAATGTTAAATTGTATTTGCAGCACTTTATACTCAAAATTAGCTAGTCAAAGGCAAAACCTTACTGTGATAATTTAGAACAGAACCATTTTCATAGATTTAGATCAAGTAAATGTCTCTTGAGGGTCTTCACTTTCTAGATGTCTGTACATTTATTTAAGTATTAGGGGCAAAACAAATTGTTCTAGGTCATTAATTCTCAAAGAGCCAAAAAGCAGACCAAGGACCATAATCTTCCAACCCTCCCCAGCCCAGGAGGTTAAACTCTCCAACTCTCCTTCATTAAAACCAGCCCTGGAGAGGATCCATATAGTACCTATTGGTAAACCCTGGAGATGCCACTCCCATCCCCTATAGTGTGCATGATCTTGGCATGCTCAGCATCATTCAATCTGAAATATGTGTACTTTGGGGTTCCCAAGAGCCTTGCAACGTGTATGTTACATGGAGAAATTTAAATCCATTTCTAGGTTCCCAATTTTCTAATGCACTTTCCCCAAAAGAGAGGTCTATGCCTGAAAGAGATCTATGCCTGTGGTCAAGGTTTCATGCTGGGTCTCCTTGCATACCCACCCTTCTCCCACTTCTCAGACTAAATATTAGCATGGCACATCCCTGGAGGAGGAATGCTTGTCTTTCCAAGTCTTTTATATATTTTGGCTAAGGACAAGGGTTGTATTTAAAAAATGGATATTTTGAGTCAGTTGACTTTTTGCATTCAGATATATTATAGAGTGAGGACAGTGGAAACAATGGCAATTTTTGTTTAGACACTAAATCTTTTCCCTTCCTCAAATTATTATCAAAAGTATATCACTCTCAAGGGAGGATCCAGTGGGAACAAATAAAAAAAGTAGAACTTCTCTGCTGTAGTCATCTTCAGTCCTCACAGTCTGTCAGATTAAGGGCCAATCCAACCCACTGATGTGTCAACAGCAATCAAGGCTCAATTACAACAGCAGGGTACAAAAACCCACACAAGGACACCTGTCTCACATGACAAGGGAGACAGTGCCACTGAGGCCCACAGGACATAAAGCTACTCTGCCAAGACTGGGAGATACCGCAGATCTACTTAATATATAGACACAAATGAGAAGGAAGACAATATGAGAAGACAAAGAAATATGTCCCAAATGAAAGAACAGGCAAAAGCTACGAAGGTAAGAGTGTGTCTCTGAGAGGGAATGAAATGGGAGGCAAGCAATCTACCAGATACAGAGTTCAAAATACTGGTTATAAGGATGTTTAACGAACTTAGGAGAAAAATAGGTTAACTCAGTGAAAACTTACATAAAGAGATAGAAACTGTAAAAGAAGAACCAGTTAGAAATGAGGAATATCATAACTGAAATGAAGACTTCATTAGATTGATTTCACAAAAGAATAGATGAAGCAGAGGACCAAATCAGCAATCTGGAAGACAAGGTAGCAGAACACTCACAATCAGAACAGTAAAAAATATAAAATATAATAAGGATATTTTAAGGGACCTTTTGACAACATCAAGCATACCAACATTTGCATCCCAGGAGTGCCCAAGAGAAAAGAGAGCAAGCAAGTAATTGAAAAACCTATGTGAAAAAATAATGACTGAAAAATTCCCTAATCTGGTGAAGGAAACAGACATATATAGCCAGGAAGTGCAGAGTCCCAAACAAGGTGAACTCCACACCAAGACACATAATTAAATGCCAAAAGTTAAAGACAAAGAGAAAATCTTAAAAGCAACAAGAGAAAACCAGTTAGTGACATACAGACATCTCCCATAAGACTGTTACCTCATTTCTCAACAGAAATTTTGCAGGCCAGAGGGATTGGCATGAATTATACAAAGTGATGAAAAGCAAGGACCTACAATCAAGATCACTCTATCCATCAAGGCTATCATTTAGAATTGAAAGAGTAACGTTTCCCAGACAAGAAAAAAATTAAAAGTTCATCCCTACTAAATGATTATTACTAGAAATGTTAAGGGAACTTCTTTTAAAAGATTGAAAATATGAATAACATAAGAAAAATTTTCTCAAAGGCAAACACATAATAAAAGCAGTGAATCAACCAATTATAAAGATAATACAAAGGTTAAAAGGCAAAAGTAAGAAGATCATGTGTAATTACAACAATAAATTAAGTGACAGACACACACATAAACATGGAGGGGATAAAAATTCTAGTGCTTATAGATCATATTTAAATTTAAGCAACCAACAATTTAAAACAGACTGCTATAAACATAACGTTTTATATAGGAAGAACATAGTAACCACAAACCAAAACTCCACAAGAGATGTAAAAATATAGAGATAGGAATCCACACACACTAAAGAAATTCATTAACATACAACAGAAGATAGAAGGAGAGTAAGAAAGAAAAACTACAAAAACAATTTTTAAAAATTGTTTTTTGAAAACAAAATGGCAAGAACTACATACCTATCAATAATTACTTTAAATATCAATGGGCATTAAAAGACATAAGATGGCTAAAGGAATAAAAAGACAAGACCCATGCATATGCTGGCTACAAAAGACCCACTTCGGATCAAAAGACACACAGACACACATACTGAAAATAAAGAGATGAAAAAAGGTATTTCATGCAAATGCAAATTTATAAAAAGCTGGGGTAGCAGACAAAATAAGGGCTATAACAAGAGACAAAGGACATTTCATAATGATGAAGAGATCAACCCAAAAAGTGGACATAACTCTCATAAACATCTATGCACTCAACCTACGAGCACCTATATATGTAAAGTAAATATGAATGAACATAAAAGAAAAGTCTGATAGTAATACAGTCATAGTATGGAACTTTAGTACTCTATTGACATCAATTGGTAATATAGTCAGTAATATTGTAATAACTATGTTTAGTGTCAGATAGCTCCTAGACTTACTGGGGTGATCAATTCATAAGTTATATAAATGTCTAATTACTATATTGTACACCTGGAACTAATGTAATATTGTATATCAACTGTAATTGAAAAAAACTAAAAAAAAAAAAAAAAAAGTAGGGGCAAAGAAATATTACAGATAGCCATGCCTTCCTACAGGATAAGTCTGGAAACTAAACTCAGGGTAAGACCTATACCCTATCTATTTGCCCATTTAGTATGTTCAACTTCATTAACACATTAATGTTTTTATTTACATTAAAAATAGGTTTACCTGGCCAGAATGGCTCAGTGGTTGAGTCGACCTATGAACCAGGAAGTCACAGTTAGATTCCCAGTCAGGACACATGCCCTGGTTGCAGGCTCGGTCCTCAGTGTGGGGTATGCAGAAGGCAGCCAATCAATGATTCTCTCATCACTGATGTTTCTCTCTCCCCCCCTCTCCCTCTCTCCCTCCCTCCCTCCCTTTCTCCCTCTCTCCCTCCCTAAAAGCCTAAGCAACTGTTAAGACCAAATGACTGGAATGACCCGATGACCCGCAATAGCTATGATGTGCATTGACCCAGACCTTGCTGCTGGGGCCCTGACAACCCCGAATCTGGTTCACCTGCACCTTGGACCCATGCGGGAGGAAGAAGCTAGCCCAATTCCTTGCAGAATTGGCCATTGGTTAGCTTGCTGCTGAAGCCCTAACAGCCCAGATCTGGTTCACCCACATTCCAGACCCAGACAGCAGGGCAGAGGGAGCCTGATTCCTTGAGGAATCTGTAGTTGGTTAGCTTTCTGCTGGGGCCAACCTCCCACAGTCCTTCCCCTTGGCCGGCTGGCCCCCCAATCGCCCCAAATGGGGGGTGGGGGCAGCTGGCTTCCCCATTGGTCCCAACCACTGGCCAGGCTGAAGGATTCCACCTGTGCATGGATTTGTGCAACAGGCTTCTAATAAAAATATATTTTTTAAAAATAGGTTTCATTTTGCTGATTTTTTTTTTTGTAATCCTCACCAGAGGATATATCTTCCATTGTTTTTTAGAGAGAGTAAGTATAAGGGAGTGGGGGAGACAGAAACATTAATGTGAGAGCAGGGCAGGGATTAAGCCTGCAACTAAGGCATGTGCCCTTGACTACAATCAAACCTGTGAGGCTTCAGTCCATGGACTAACTCTCTAACCATTGAGAAAACCATCTAGGACTAATTTTACTGAACTCTTTAACAATAAGGACTGCTTTGGCATGTAGGTTATGTGGCTAACCTGGAATATTTTCCATAAGTTAAATGAGATAAATCTGAAGCTCAAAAATTGTAATATAAATGATAAGACATAAAGCATTTTATCAAGAAATATGGTAACATATATTAAAGTTATTACTATTTTGGTTTTCCTAATACTTAAAGAGAATCAGATTTGATATGTAAAAGAGAAACAGGTATAATCAACAATTACATGTAAGTCTAGGTAAAACTATTTTTATACACTTCCAAGGAAACAAGAAAGGGAAAGGCTGGATGACAAATCCTTTTACAAGTCAGATGTTTCTAATTCTATGCTTTCAACAAAACAGAAGACATATCAAATTGAGTTAACAGCTGATAGATCATTAAAAAACAGATTGATGGAGTTAATAGTAATGGACCAATGCTAGTTTCTTAGTTGTGACTAATGTGCCAGGGTTATGTAAGATGTTAGCAAGGAAATTGGGTGAGGGACATTTAGAAACTCTCTGTACAGTCTTTGTAACTTTTTTTGTAATTTAAAACGACTCTAAAATAAAACATTTATTAAAATAAATTGATGACAGATTACTATGTGATTGTTGGCATATAACTCAGAAAGAGTTCAGAGGACTGAATGGTGTTGCTATTACAAAATCTTTTCCATTCCTATTTAATTATTTTTTGTGAACAAGCTTTTCCAGGCACTTTTACCTCTAAATATAAAAATATAGGATGCTACATTCATCTTAGAATACTTGAGTTAATTGAAAAACTATATCCATCTATCCCATCCAGTTCCAAGAAAATTTTACTTCTTTCCTTAAGTTACTAAAATTTATGGCATATCTGTCATTTTGATCAATTGTGTGTTATTAATAAACTAGAGGCCCGATGCACGAAATTTGTGCAAGAGTAGGCCTTCACAGCCTCGGGTGAGCTGCCTGAATCCCTCCCTCGCCTCCTTGGTCCAGAAGAACATCCAGAAGGATGTCCAGTCTAATTAGCATATCATGCTTTTATTATTATAGATGTGATAATTATCCAAGCCTATAAAATCCATAACATTTAGTGTTTCTATAAAATATTTTCAAAATAAATTTAAATGTAAGTACATTATTATTGTTCTGAAGATCAATAAAATACTAGAAGCATTAAAATATGTAACATTAGGATAAAATTTGTGGAGGAAGGAAAGGGAAATAATGGTTTAGGAGAAAAGTAGGATCAAATTTCCAAATGTAAAAAAAAAAAAAAAAAAAGCCTGTTTGTGTAGCTCAAGCCATCACAGCTCTTTAGCTTTCTTTGGATACACTTTAATGAGTGATGAAATAGTTTCCTTTTTAAATGTCAATTTTTATATTTCTAAAATTATACCCTTTGCAGATATTTATTATGAAAAGTTTAGCTGTCAATTTTGAATGTGTGAGATACAATGATTTTCAAAACTATTTAAGGAGGTATGCAACGAAAACGTTTGAAAATCACTTGTATTTTTACTTCTATAATCAAGTGAATACCAGACATACAGAAAGTGCTCAGTAAACACTGAGGAGTGGGATGCACTTGATAGGTAAATAAGAATTTAGCACTTCTGCCCAAGGACACTTGGGTTTTAAGAGGTGAAAAGCCTTAACTAACAGAATTTCAGGTCTGGGCATTAGAGCAGCTTTTATGGGACGAGGAGAGCCTGAGAGCTTCCATGTGTCCTGAGAGAAGTCAGCAGCTGGCTATGCAGGCAGATTATAAGGCTTAATCTGTGATAATACTGATGATTTTCAGCAATATATACAGGAATAGGCAAAAGTAGGTTTATAAATTGTTCATTCTAAAAGACATGCAGGTTATGATTATTACAGTTGCTTTATTATATTAAAAGAAATGTCACAATGGCAAGGGAAAAATCCTACTTTTGCCCACCCCAGTGTGTGTGTGTGTGTGCGTGTACCATAAAAAGAACATCCTGGGAATCCAAGATGGTGGCATAGGTAAACACCTACACTCCTGCCTCGCACAACTATTTCAAAACTACAACTAAAAGACAGAACGGACATCATCCAGAACCACAGGAAAGCTGGCTGAGTGAAAGTTCTATAGCTAGAGGGAAGGAGCGGGGCTCACGGAGACCCAGAGGAGCTGCAAAAAGCTGAGGTACGGAGACGCGCGCATGGAGAGAGCAGGTGGCGTGCACGGCACTGCGCAGAGGACAGACTGCTGATTGTGCCACTGGCTTTCGCGAGTGGGCGGGAGACAGACCCTCCCAACTGTGCCACTTCTGACTCCACTAAGCCCCAGTTTCGGGTGAAACCCTGGGGACCTAGTCTCGTGGGGACCTGGAGCGCAGAGGAGCCAGAAAGGCAGCGGTCTAGAAGCACTGCAGCCATGTGCGCACAAGGACCGCTCCAGCAATTACCCAGTCACGTGAGACTCAGGGGCCGTGGAGGGCGGGGCCGACTGGAAGGCAAGGCAGTCCCTTAAGCCCTGAGACTCCACTCATCCCAACAGAGGCTTCTTCGGTTTTGCAAGTCTGGTATCATAAGACTGAATCCAACACAGAAGTTCTCCCGGCATAGTGAAAATGCCGAGACAAGGGAAGGGATCACAAACAAAAGAAATGGAGGAAAAAAAACGACTGGATATAGAGTTCAAAATCACGCTTATAAGGTTTTTCAAGAATATGCTAAAAAAGTTGGATAAAGTTAGTGAGAGCCAAGAGGAGATGAAAAAGGACCAACTAGAGACACTGACTGAAATAAAAAATATTATACAGAGTCCTAACAGCAAACTAGGGGAAGGCAAGAATCAAGTCAAAAATTTGAAACATTCAACTGGAAAAGCAAGAAGAGAAAAGAATCCAAAAGTGTGAAGATAATGTAAGGAGCCTATGGGACAGCTTCAAGCATACCAACACCAGAATTGTGGGGGTGCCAGAAGAAGAGACAGAGCAAAATACTGAAAACCTATTTAAAGAAATAATGACTGAAAACTTCCCACATCTGGTAAAAGAAACAGACTTACAAGTCCAGAAAGCACACAGAATCCCATATAAAAGGAATCCAAAGAGGACCACACCAAGACACATCATAATTAAAATACCAAGAGCAAAAGACAGAGAGAGAATATTAAAAAGCAGCAAGAGAAAAACAGTTGATTACCTACAAGGGAGCACCCATACGACTGTCAGCTGATTTCTCAACAGACACGATGCAGGCCAGACGGGAGTGGCAAGAAATATTCAATGTGATGAATAGAAAGAACCTATAACCAAGTGTTTATAAACAAGGACTATCCAGCAAAGCTATCATTCAGAATTGAAGGGCAGATAAAGAGCTTCACAGAGAAGAAAAAGCTAAAGGAGTTCATCAACTCCAAACCAGTATTATATGAAATGCTGAAAGGTACTCTTTAGAAGAGGAAGAAGAAAAAGGTAAAAGACAAAAAAATATGAACAACAAATACATATCTATCAACAAGTGAATCTAAAAATTAAGTGAATTAAAAATTTGATCAACAGAATAAACTGGTGAATATAATAGAATCAGGAGCACAGAAAGGGAGTGGACTGAGGGGTGAGGGGTGTACAGGGAGAGACTGGACAAAAATCATACACCTATGGATGAGACCAATGGGAGGGAGGTAAGGGCAGAGGGAAGGGTGGGAGCTGGGTGGAGGGGTGCTATGGAGGGGAAAAAAGAGAAACAAATGTAATAATCTGAATAATAAAGATTAAAAGAAAAAAAAAGAAAATCCTGCCAGAAAGCCCAGAGAATTGCAAATAAGATCAAGCCAAACCAACCCACACAGACACACATTATAGTTAAGATAGGAAAAGTGAAATACAAGAGAGAATCTTAAAAACAACAAGAGAAAAACAACTTTTTTACATATAAGAGGATCCCTATAATAGTATAATCAGGTTTTTAAGCAGAAACAGCAGGCATGAAGAGAGCGGCATGATATATTCAAAGTGCTAAAAGTAAAATAAATAAAAACAAAACACTTCCAACCATGAATATTCTACCATCCAACAAAGCTGTCCTTCAAAATTGAAGGGGACATGAAGGCATTCACCACTAAATCAGCCTTACAAGAAATGTTAATGGGACTTCTTTAAGCTGAAAAGAAAGGGTGCTAATGTGGACGAAAGGGGCCATAGGCTAACCTGACAAGCTCAGGGAAGGCCTGCATGGCGTGGGTCTTGCAAACTTAAGACTTAAAATAACCACAAAGGATGGTCTGAAATTAAACTTTAACTAAAAGCATGGTAGGTAGTTACATCCTAGGCCGGTATCTTCACTGACAAGGTCAACCTTTACCTTAATTGAGTATATCTGTCATTTTGCATCTATAATAACATACCCTCGAAATGTCTGGGTAATTTGTAACTTCCCTTTTTCTGGACCCCTTTGTGCCGGGACAGACACCACAAATTCATTGTTATCATGTTAACTGTTCCTACACTAACCTAAGTATGTGTCTATCATTTTACTTTATATCCAATCCTAGGGATTTCCCCACTTTGCTTTCTCCCGCCTCTCTAATCTATCACCCATAGATTTCATATAACCCATCTACGTCCCTTCCTTTGATTGCAATGTATAAAAATAGACGAGAAACCACCATTCTCTGGAGCACTATCCCATCTATTGAGATAAACTCATAAAAATCTTTTATAGGTTTGAATGTTGTTTTTTACATGTTAATATTAATCAGTAACACAAAAAGGTAAGTATAAATCTCATTGTTAAAGGTAAATATATAGTAAAAGTAGTGGATTAATCACTTATAAACCAAAAGCCATAGTAGATACAGGAAGGAGAAAGAAAAAGGTATCTAATCATACCACTAAAAGTACCAGATCACAAAGAGAGCAAGAGAATAAGAAAGGAACAAAGGAACTACAAAAAGCCAAAAAACAACAAAATAGCAATGAGTACATATCTATCAATAACTACTTTTAATGTAAATGAATTAAATTCTCCAAACAAAAGACAGAGATTGCCTTAATGAATAAAAATGCAAGATGCATCTACATGAGACTCACTTGAGATTCAAGGACACAGACAGGTTGAGAGTGAAGGGACAGAAAAACGTTTACCAGGCAAATAGACACCAAAACACAGATTGCAATAACAGACAATGAAGGGCATTACATGATGACAAGGGGTTGATCCAATAAGAAGATACAATATTTGCAAATATTTATGCAGCCAATACAGGAACACATCAATATATAAAGCAAATATTAACAAACCTAAAGGGAAGTAATTTAAATAGAAAGTAATATAATAACAGGAGACATTAACATCCACTTTCACAATGGATAGATCATTTAGACAGAAAATTCATTAGGATTAAGAAACATGAACCTTTAACAACACGTTATGCTAGAGAGAATTAACAGATATGTACAAAACATTCCATCTAAAAGCAATAGAATACACATTCCTCTCAAATACACATGAAACAGTATCCAGGACAGACCATATGTTAGGCCACCAAACAAGTCTTAATAAATTTAAGAGACTGAAATCATATCAAGCTTCTTTTCTGACCACACTGGTATGAAACTAGTAATTAATTACAAGAACAACACTGGAAAATTAAAAGAAAAAATGTGGAGATTAAATAGCATGCTGGTAAACCAATGGGTCAAAGAATAAATCAAAAGGGAAAATAAAAAATACGAGAAAAATTAAAATGGAAATACAACATGCTAAAACTAAGCTCATAGGTACAGAGAACAGACAGATGGTTGTCAGGGGGGATAGATGAATTGGCTGAAACAGGTCAAAAGATACAAACTTCCAGTTATCAAGTCAGTCAGTCATAGGGATGTAATGTACAGCCTGCGGCTATAGATACTAACAATATACTGCATATTTTAAAGTTGCTAAGAGATCATTACTTAAAAGTTCTCATCATAAGAAAAAATGTATTGCTATGTATGGTGATGGATGATAACTACACTTGTGATTATTTCACAACAGAGTAAGTCCTCAGTTAATATCATCAATAGGGTTTTGGAACTTCGGCAAAATGACAATAAGAACAATTTTACAGTAGACTAATC
The DNA here is from genome assembly GCA_011751065.1 of Lasiurus cinereus. Classification (NCBI taxonomy): domain Eukaryota; kingdom Metazoa; phylum Chordata; class Mammalia; order Chiroptera; family Vespertilionidae; genus Lasiurus; species Lasiurus cinereus. Next base: position 4,638,629 of record JAAGEH010000293.1, on the reverse strand, counting down.
TATATGTAAACATGAGTTAAGTTCCAAGGCATCTCTCAATGTTACAACAAAACATTATCCAAGTATGTGCTGTATATACAAATATCAAGTCATTATGTATACCTAAAACAAACATAATCTTTTGTCAATTATATCACAATAAAAAAGAATTTATCCATAATGTAAAAAGAACCATAAGTCATTAAAATGGACAGATAACTCAACATTTTTAAAAATGCATAAAACACTTGCAGAAAAGAAAATATTCAAAGGGCCAAAATTCATTTTAAAATATGCTAAAGCTAATTGGTTATCAGGACAATACACACCTGCCAGAATGGCTAAAATTTAAATCTCAAAGTACCCTGCTTTGGCAACATGTAGAAAGAGAACTTCCATACACTAAATTGGGACTGTATACTTTTACCACCACTTGGAAAAAATACCTGGCACTATCTACTAAAGCTGAGCATATGAATACCCAAGATACCACAATTCCACTCACAGGTATACTCCCAACACAAAGGCCATGCAGGAGGCGGCCAATCAATGATTCTCTCATCATTGATATTTCTATTTCTCTCTTCCCTCTTGCTTCCTCTCTTAAATCAATAAAAAATATATTGTAAAAGAAGAAAGAAATGGTGGACCTTGAAAATAACTTCAGGTTTTCTCACTGTGCAGAAAACACTGTTGCAGTTAAATATTTTACCCTTTGTTCTCCCTGCGTGATCTATAATAATAATCTGCTTTGTGTTGGTATTTACTGCTGGGTTGCTGACAATTACCTGAAAGAGATGCTGGGGTGCTACACTGGGCTGGAAAAAGTTTAGCTAGAATCATACATGAAACATTGGGTAACATCAGAAAGCAGGTCTATTTAAGCAAGTTTATTCAATGTATATAAAAGGCTAAGTTTACTGGCACATGTGTAATACACAAAAGCTCTGACTAGTGTGCCAATCGCACGCATGTGTTTCAATCTGTCATTGTTGATCACAAATTTAGTTGACACTTCTATTATAAAAGGTGAAAAACGATATTAAAGTGTTTCTTCTAATTAATTTCCTTTCAACGTGCATGAATTCATGCACTGGGCCTCTAATTCAGCCATAAAAATGAAGGAAATCCTGCCATATGTGACAACATAGATAGCTCGAGGACATTATGCTAAGTGAAGTAAGTCAGACAGAGAAATGTAGAATCTTAAAAAAAACAAACCAAACATAAAGGAAAAGAAATCAGATTTGTGGTTACCAGAGGTGAAGGGTTGGAAGAATTGCATGAAGCTGGTCAAAAGGTACAATCTTCTTGTTATAAAATAACTAGGGATATAATGTAGAACATGACGACTATAGTTAACATTGCTGTATGATATATTTTAAAGTAAAGAGAGTAGATCCTAAGAATTCTTCTCATCCTAAGGAAAAACACTTAAAAAAATGGTTTCCTTTAAATCTTTGGTATTTTATGCATTTGTAACCTTATCTTAGAAGGATCCGGGACTTCTCTGACTGCAAAAGGCATTCGTTATAGACATGTCAGGGATGCAAAATGCAAATTCTGTCAAATTCTCTCTGTGAGAAGCCAGGCATGCTCCCATCTCAGGGCCCACTTGCTGTATCTCTACTAGGAGCTTTCCTTCCAGTCACCTGAATGCTTGATACCTTAATCCGTCAGGTCACCATTCAAGTGTCACCTTACCAGAGAGGGCTCACCTGACCACCTATGTAAATTACATTTGCCCATGCCATCACTCCACTTTATTTTTGTCCTTGCAGCTGCTCTGTCCCCCCCAACCTTTTATAATGACTCTGCCCCTCTCACTAGACCAAAGCTCACTGAACATGGCAGAGAGCAAGGGCCTTTCATTTACTGCTACTGAAAACAGTAACAAGCACATGCAGACTTGATCAATATCGATCACATGCATACATCTTTAACAGCCCAATGTTAAAAGTTGAAAGAATGAGACAGCTTTTGAAATTTCTTAGTAGGATAAAATGCCCTATATATGAGCAATTGCCATTGAAGTTAAAAAAAAAATACAATCTACCTCAGCAAGTTCACCTTGAGGATGTTATCCTATAGATACTCTTGCACTTGAACACAGAGACCCACATACAGTGATGATCACTGTGCTACTGTATGTCAGAATGAATGCTAGAGACAAACAGGAAGTCTATTCATAGAGATGTGGGTACACTGGTCTTGCATACTATATAAGTAACTAGAATCATACATGAAATACTAAAGCAGCTCTACATGCACCAATATGAAAGCACTGCCAAGTTAATAACAACAGTGGCTAACATTTGTGCCACAATGCTATAAGCACTTACATGAATTATCTTTTAAACCTCCCAATCATCCATTTTACAGATGAGAGAACTGATACCAGAGATCAAATCACTTCCTAAGATCACAAAGCCAGAAAATGACAGAATTGGAATATACAGCCAAGTAAGCTGGCACCCTTACACCCTTAACCACTAAGTAACACTGCCTAAACAGTGTATAACAAGATTATATAGTTATAGTTATATTTAAAGGTAGATAGGAGGGGGAAGACTTTAAATATCTACTAGAGGCCCGGTGAATGAATTCGTGCATGGGGGAGGAGGTAGCAGTGGGGGAGGACAGGACCACAGGAGGTTAGCTGTCAGGAGGAAGGAACCATGGGAGGTTGGCCACCAGTCCCAATGAGGGAGCTGGGATCCTCAGCACCCCTGGGAAAGGGGCCATGTTTACCGCAACCCATTCACCATCCCTTCCCCTTCCCCATCCCAGCCTGAACCCAAGGGCCCCAGCGGGGTGAGAAGGGGAGGCAACCATTGCTGGGCCAGGCACAGAAGGAATGGATGCTGGATGCCGCCTCAGCCCCTGGCATCCCACCACCATGCAGTTCCCCACCTCCCATCCCTCTCCTTCCCTCACCATTGCCCACCCTCGCCCAAAACCTCATGTCGAGGGCTGACTTTCAATATATCGCAGGGAGGGAGCCGCTCTGCTATGTACAAACCTGGACCCAGAGGCAGGTCTCTACAAATGTTTAGCACCAGGGGCAGATGAAGGCCAGCAGAGGAAGGGGCCACGGGAGCATACTGACCACCAGGGGGCAGCTCCTGCATTGAGCATCTGCCCTCTGGTGATCAGTGAGCATCACAGTGACTGGTCAACCAGTTATTCCAGTAGTTCCGTCATAACGGTCACTTAGGCTTTTAGACAGATAGGCAGGTAGGTAGGTAGATATGCTCCTATTGCACATAGACTTTGTGAAAAGATACATAAAGACTAATTACAGAGATACATCTGGGGATAAGTGGGGGGAATGGTGGGATTGAGATTCTATTACTGCATACTTTTGCACCATCCCAATTCTTACACATACTACCTAGTCAAAAATACATTATGCAAATATTCATTAAATCACTAAATTTTAAGTCTGAGATAGACCCCATCATTTTATTGGAGAGGGTGTAAACTGAGTCACAGTCTTGCCTGAGGCCACCCAAGTAGGAAGGAGAAGCCCTAAGGCAGTTCCAAGGCTCCAGACTCCTAGCCCTGGTGGGTTCTGTTGCCTTCTCTATTCTCTATTTCCACCAAAGCTGACTCGGCTATCACAACTGGAGACTTTAAAAAACGTCCAATTATACAGAATTGGGGAGAAAATTATGATTTGGAATTCAAGTGTTGACATTTAAAAAATACCAATTCCCTTTCACTGCAAGTACTTTAGCATGTTACTAAGGCTTTCTCTGCCTGTCTCTGGAAAGGTTATTTTCAGAACATTCCATTTAGACCTGGAGTTGCAGGGTTCTCCGCTGTTTCTGGGAGCTGACACCACAATTTACATTAAACAAATGTTTTGAAAATTAGCTGTTCACAGTTCCAATTTCAGCTTTCCCCAGGGTTTAATGTTAGCCAAATATTCGTACAGTAAGCAGACAATGTGTTTTATTGTATGGAAGAAAAACAGACCACCATAACAGATTTCCTGCTTTTGTAATCAAGGGAAAAGTGGAGTGTTCAAGTGATTATTGGCATATGGTTATTAGAAACACTGAGTTCCAAATATAGCTACTAGGAGCTAAAGACAGACACACACACACACACACACACACACACACACACACCGCTATATTTCCAAAAAGAAAGAAAAAAACCTTCTTAGCGTTTGGTCAATAGAGAGTTCAGAAAGTCATTGGCAAAACTACCAGGGAGGAATCAGGGTGACAGATAGCAAGGTTCATTCAGCCCACTGTTGCCAGACACACTGGAGTTGGAGAAGCTCAAACATCAATGACCAGCAGGCCTGTAGGAACAAGGGCCATGGCTCTGGCCTAAGGATGGCTAGGCTTTCTGCCCTACTGGTCCCCAGCTCCCTGGGGCCCATTATCAAGAGATGATGGATTCGTATTCTTTTTTAACATTTAAAAAGGGTCGCACAGCCCTGGCCAGTGTGGCTCCGTTGGTTGAAACATGGTCCCATACATCAAAAAGTTGCAGGTTTCATTCCCAGTTAGGGCACAATCCTAGGTTGTGGGTTTGATCCCCAGTTAGGGCACATATTGAAGGCAACCAATCGATGTTCTCTCTCACAGCCATGTTTCTTTCTCTCTCTCTCTCTCTCTCTCTCTCTCTTCCATCTCTCTAAAATCAATAAGCATATCCTAGGGTGAGGATTTAAAAAATAACTAATCAATTAATAATTAATTAAAAAGAGTTGCAAAGGTGCTTTTCTCCTCTCTTTCCCCTTCTTGCTCTACCCCCGCCCCCACCCTCCCACCCCGGCCCAACAGCAAATGTGAAAGGGGGAAAAGAAAATTTTCAATCTGCTAAATTTATAGTTAGCAGGAATGAGAATGAAGCATTGTGTGAATTCCCCCCTGACTCTAAGCCTTCTCCAGGACTTGTGAGCTAGGTGGAGTGCAAGTGTCTGGAATTAAACTTCAGGATGCTCTTCAATACTAGGAGCATTTAAGCCTGGAGTTTAAATGTATAAAACCTGGACCCAATAATACTGTCAAAGAGCTGGGAACGATTCAAAGCCAGGTGGGGTAAGATGGTGGTGGGGGAATGGAGTGGGTGGTCTGTTGGAAAGAGGACTTTAGGTTCTGTTATCTTCAAGAAAGCATTTGTTTGCACCCAGAAGGAGGTAGTAAAAATACAGCCTCTTCATCTCAACTAAAGAGTGTGGATGGGAGATTAGAGGTCAGAAAGGTGCCCCCATGTGGTGAAAGCCAATCTGTTTGTGGCACAGACAGGCCAGGGACCTGATCTTTGGACAGGTCATAGGAGGGGACTGTGGCTCTGGGTCAGGACTCTTGGATCCCATTCTAGGAGGGGACCTCACCATCTCACTCTGGTGAGAGGCGTGGGCTCAGTAGAAAAAATGTTCTTACGCTGCATCAGAACCCAAGAGTCATTTCCAAGGAGTTCTTATTGAGGGTTTTACAAAACAGGTAGGTCACCTTCTGCCAGAGGTAATTTCCTCCAGTATGTCTGGAGAATTGTAAAGCTGTGCTCCCCTGGGCGGCACCACAGAGTAACACAGCCTTAAAATTCCATTTATTAAAGACAGAGCTTTAACTGCATTGCGCCTTATTTGTTTGCTCTCAAACCAACTGTGACAACCACTGAGAGGCAGGGCCCAGTGATGAAGGTACACACTAATGAGAGGATTTTGTTCACCACAAAATGATGAGCACCCAGGACCTAATCTCAGTCCAAGTTGGGTCTAGCAGGAGGGCCTGAATAATGTGTTGTTTTACTCCTTAATGAGGCAATCATTTTAAAAAGCAAACTGCTGGACTGTCCCTGCTGGAACATGCTCAGAGTAGGACAAGTAGCCATGACAATGCAACATCAGTTCTAAGAGTATCAGAAGCAAGTGGGCTGCTGGCACCTTTGGGCAGGACTCAATGGTAGCTGTCTAAGCACCAGGAACATCCTGTACACACAGGTCACTTCTCACAGGCATGGGCATCCCCTTGAAAGACCAGGCATGAGGTCCTTCCATCCTAATCTTCCCGGCACCCACCTCACACACTCCTTGCCTGCAGGAATACAGTCCCCTAACTGTGTCCAGAGTCTGGCCGCTTGAGCAGGACTCTGTAACCAGTTCCCACATGTTCCTCCGTAGAGCTGCACCCCATTGGAGGGATGAGCACTCAGCAGGAAGGGGGCTCTCCTGACAACCATCTATCTGCACTGTCCTGCCCTACTCCACATGCCCCTGTCAAATCACATACCTTGGATTTCCGGGCCCCTTTCTTGCCTCCAGCTTTCTTTGAAACTGGCTTCTTCTGAGATGGAGACTTGGCCTTTTTGGCTGGGGGTGGCGTGATGATGGCTTCCAACTTCCCTTTGGATCCTCGTTTCTTTGCTAGCAACTCTGGGTGGATGTTTGGTAACACCCCACCACTGGCTATGGTGACTCCTTTTAGCAGCTTGCAGGAAAACCAAAGTAGCAGATGGTAAGCTAGTTCAAGAAGTCAGCCCTGCCCATCCATGCTTTCAATTTTGGTTGGTAGAGTTCCACCCTCCATGGCATCTACAAGGATGCTGACGGGACCCGGCTCACTACACAGGGAACAAGTCCTCAGAGTCTCTCACTGGTGGAGAGGGGGGTTCACTTGAGAGCCAAATACCTTGTTTTATCCCTGCCCTCCAGCCCCAATAAGGCCTTTAGGAAAAAAACATCCAAGGTGGGCAGGGAAGCTGTTAACAGTCCAAAATGTAGTCCACACCTTTGAAAGCCAGCAACATGCCAACCTCCCTCTGCACAGACAGCTCTGTCTCTCAGGCAGCATAACTGGCTGCTCAGGTGTGTGGGATAGGCTGGCTAGGAGAGCCCCATACCTGATTTAGTTCTTCATCATTGGCCACGGCCAGCAGGATGTGCCGGGGTGTGACTCGTCCCTTCTTGTTGTCCCTGGCCGCGTTGCCAGCCAGCTCCAGAATCTCCGCTGTAAGGAACAGAGAGGAAAAGCACATGGTTGCATTAGGTGGAGACTCACATGCATCTTCCTTACAATGGACACAGGTATCAGTTCACAAAGCAGCTACCCTGAGGTGAGACGATGCAGGCAGTCTGCCTGGCATACTTTGAGCTAAGTCACAGAGGTGTTGCATCAACCCCTGGTCCAACCCTGTTTCGGAGGTGAAGACAGAGGCTTACAGAGGTAAGTGGCTGGTCAAAGGTCACTCAGTAAGAAGTGGTAGAGCTGAGATCTGAACTTATTTGCCAGAACGGAGCTGCCTATAGTCAGTATTCAGATGTCACCAAGACCAACCCTGATAAGCCAATGGTGTGGTCCCTAAGAGTGAACCACATGGGTTTCGGGGCTTCAGGGGGCAGTGGCATTTTACAGGTGCTCAGTAAGTTGGTCAATGGAGTTGATGTTGACCTCCTCCACACTCATTTCAAAACTGGAAGGAGATGACTGGACTCTTTACAAAGTCAACACCATAATAATACTGTCAAACCTTGGTTCTCAAATGTCTCCCATCTTGAACAATTCAGTTCTCAAACAAGTTGTTCACAAAAAAAAAAAAAAAAGGAAAGAAAAAGAAAGAAAAGGTCTCTGTTGTCAAAACCAAACTTCAGTTTTCCACCTGATAACTTCATGCTGATACCTCAGCATGACAAAAAAGTGTCTCTCAGGCAACAAACAAAGGAAAAAATGCTTTTTATTGCTGGTGAAATCAATGATTAGCACAACTTTAAAACAGAGGCCATCAAGAGTGCTAATGGCCAGCCCTAGCTGGGTAGGCTCAGAGAACAGAGCATCGGTCTGTGGACTGAAGGGTCCCAGGTTTGATTCTGGTCAAGGGCATATGCCTGGGTTTTGGGCTTCATCCCCGGTAAAAGGCGTGCAGGAGGCAGCCAATCAATGGTTTTCTCTCATCACTGATGTTTCTATCTCTTTCTCCCTTTTCTCTCTGGAATCAATAAAAAAAATATATTTTTAAAAAGAGTGCTAATGCCCAGCACAGGTGGAACTATCTTGGCTAAATGGAGAAGGGTGCTTGGGAAGCCTAAATGACCTTAGGCCTCAGGTGCCATGAATGCACAACTGCCTTCCTGGCCAGCCCAGCTTGCCCTTTGTTCTCCCATGTTCCCCGAGGAGGTGGCACGTCTACAGTGCTATTGCCCTGACTACGGCCTGGGAGGGAGCCAAAGCAGGAGTCTAACCTGAGCACAGACCCTGAGAGTAAGGGCACAGGAAGGAGAGCTGCTCACAGCTGTTGCTGGGCTGGAGCCCGTGCAGCAGGAGGGCTGAAGAGGGGCAGCTGCAGCATGGAGCTATAGTCCACTTGGTTGGCTTCCTGGCCTCCACCATCCCTTCCCCTCCCCAGCCTGCCCCCACTTTCCAAGGCCACAGGGAAGCACAGGCCATCAGTGCCTGCAGAGCCAGAATATACAGGAGGCAGATGGATTACAACCTTTTCCCCATATTGTGCTAAGAAGTCTTTACCTGGAGAGAGAGAGAGAGAGAGAGAGAGAGAGAGAGAGAGAGGGAGAAAGAGAGAGACACACACGTGTGTGCACTCACAGTGGTGCCCTAAGCCCATCCCTTTGGCAAGGAGACTGTTTGAAATTGTGGTTTTTTCAGGAAAGGGGAGGGGGCCTGGTTCCTCTTCCTGCCTGGAGTGTTTGTGAAAGGCTCTCCTCAAGAGAAGGCACAGAGGCTGTTGGGGGAGAAGGGGTTAGAGGAGGGATGTGGTCTTTTTATTTTTGGCAGTACTGCTCTCTTAGTGCAGGGAAGATGAAGATGATGAATGCAAAGCCTTGAGAGTGGGGAGAGGTCTGATTTGGGTAGGGGACAAGCAGTATATAACAGAGAAATAAAGCAATGGAGTGACTTACAAGTAGCACCCATGAGAAATCTGAAGATCAATTCTCCAGGAATTCCCCTTGACTTCCATGAGCTTATTCCCCCCAGGAACTCTCACACTGTGAATGAAACTTCCAATGACCTGAGCTTCTATACTTGGGAAATTGCAAAGACTTGGCTCACTTACTGCTAATTAAGCAATGGATTCTGTGATGCCAGACTAGATCCACTTGAGTGACAATGAGGTGGAGTGGAGGGCCTGGGGAAGGTGTGTGCAGTGGAATTCGGAGTCTTTGGGCTCCTTACAAAGAGCTGGGCAGGGGTGTTATTCTGTTGCTTTCTTCACCAAGGAACCAGAATATCCAGGACTCCATCCTTTTTGCAAAACTCCAGCTCACTTTTGAACTCAGCCCTGTGGGGTGGGAGGGAAGCAATATCAAGTGGGGACAATAAAGAGGGGCAGAAATCCACACCCCAGCTAGAATTGAGCAAAAGCCTTATCTTCCATTTACTCCTGCTTGTTTGCAAGAGGAACAGTTACCATAGTAACCCCTTCATCAAGGGACACAAAAAACAAGCACTTGGGAGACACAAGTTTTAAAAGAAATGGTTGCCCTGCCCCACCCCTATGCTGCAGCTCATAGAGGGCTGGGCATTTTACAACAGCCAAGGAAGAAGGGGGAGAAATCTGATAACAAAAGTAGGAATCCAGGGCACATATTCCCCTGGCCAAGTACTCACAGTAAACCCATCCTTTTGTCCTCAGTCTGACTGTAGAAGCCCAGTCACAAAGGGCTTTCCTGACTAAGAGAGGGCTTCCTGCTGCAGGGAAGAGGAGAGGTGTAAAATGACAGCAACTGGACAAGATGGAATAGGTCCCATCTGCCCTCCAAGGCATGTTCAGGAAGGAGAAGGTGCCCGCTGCTGGGGCATGGTGTGAACCACCAGGAGATTTCCTGATTAGGTTTCCTTCCTGGTACGTGACTTGGGTTTTGCAAATGATAGAAAAGCTAAATCATGGAAGCCCAGCTCAGCTAGGCATAGATTCCTGCCATTGCACCCTGAATCACGGAGATGCTTGCCCCTACACATGCTGGCTGCCTCCTCCTGGGCTAGGGCAGAGCCAGCATCAGCTGAATGGACCCCACACCTTCCCACAGGGGAAGGTTTTCTGCCCTTGATGCAGCCTGTGGTTTGGAAGGTTCTGGAAATTTAAAAAAAAAATAATTTCTGCTGGTTCAAGAAGAAATTATGAGAAAGAGAACTAAGAAAACATCAGATCTACAGATGCAAATCCTTTTCTCCACAGTTACCAGAGCTTAGTGCTTGCACCCTCTCTTGAGAGAGTTTTCAGGAGCCACAGCTCTGGGGCCTGTAACCACAACAAATGGAAACCATAAGAAACCAGGCGAGGAAACTGGAAAGAGCGGTTAGGAGAAACAGTCCCCTTACCAGGTTCTCCATCCCTCAAGCCAAGTCTTCCTAGCTAGTGACAGTTTCATTTTGTTACCACTGACCAACTCTAGTTTGGAGCCCAAAGCATTTGGGGTCAACTCTGGAGATAACCCTAAGTGTGATAAAGCTCCCTAATTATAAACACTACAAAGGGGACATACTGAATGAACATCATCTGCCAGCTCATGCGCTATTTTTTAAAGATCTTTTGTTTATTTGTTTGAAGATCTAGTTTTCAAGACACCGAAGCAGCTCTGGCTTCCACTTTACAGCCTTTGTGCTGGCCTGGACCTTATTCTTTCCTCAGAGCAGTAAGCAATGCAGAGGCATCTTTGGACCCAATTTTCCCCAACCTCACTAAGCATGATCATTTTAAGGCCACTTGACAAAATTCTCACAGCCTTGAATAACAGAATTATCTGGCAGCCTTTCCAGCTACAGACCAGCTGTCTGAACATGAATACTTTTGACGGGTCTACTTTCCAAGTTCACCCAGAGACCAAAGGCTTAGAGTCTTTTTTTTTCCCCTCCAAATATCTTGAACTGAACCATATCTGCTGGATTGAAGCATTCTGTCTATCTTTCTTTAGGGAGATGAAGTCATGGTTTGCAGAATTAGACTCCTAACAGCTAACAGGTGATGTGTGGAGGCTGCGCCAAACTCTAAACACAAGCCTTGCAAAGCAAAGCAAGAGGGCTTCTACAGAGCAGTTTGAAGCATCTCCTCTAACAAAAGAAATATTGAGAACAACCACCAGAAATCAAAGAAAAGCCAATGTTCATGTAATCCCAAGGAGAAAACAGATATTTGCTACAAAGCCAACAACATGACAAAGGAATCTGTTTATTGTCATTTCTTCCCAGTCACCAGGCTTCCATCAGCAGTTCGCTGAGTTCAGAACTGTTTTATTCCATCCCTGAAGGCCTTAACCCAGTGGTCGGCAAACTGCGGCTCACCAGCCGTGGTTTGCCGCTCTGTTGTCTAATGAGTTTGCTGACCTAGACTCTCGATTCCAATAATTGCAGGCTGTTGTTGTTCTTTGTGATTAAGCCCCTATCCCAGTGGTTGGCAAACTCATTAGTCATCAGAGCGGCAAACCGTGGCTCTCAAGCCGCAGTTTGCCGACCACTGCCTTAATTCATCAACCCTAATTAGAGAGTGCTGCTTAGAGTTTCCTGCACCCTGACTGCACCAGTTTCCTCCAATTCCCTCCACGGCCCAGTCCACTGGCTTACATCCCACCTTTTCAGGAGATGAGTGGCAGAGTCTGAAACCTGTTGAGCCATCGACCCAGAGCTCCAGGGCCTCCCTTGTGGCCACAGCAAAGCTCTCCAGATCTGCCTATCCCAGGAGTCTCAAAAGGAACCAGGGATTCCACAGAGAAAATAAAACCTATAGCAGTAATTGAAAGTGGTGTTTTCTGTGCAGAGTATAAGGTATTTTATAAGAATGAGTCATTCTGTTGCTTTTCTGCAGATGTTCCAAATCTGACACAAACTTGTCCTGCTGTTAAACCCACGTCACAGGCCTCTCATAAGGGCCAGGGGGTTTAAGGGTCCAGGTGGCAGCATCTGTCCAGTCTCTCACCTTCCCCACAAATTCTCCCAGTAAGACAGAAACACAGCTTCATTGGGGAGTTTCTAAAGTCAACTAATTGTTTTTCATATTTGAAAGAAAAAAAATATTGCATAATACACATTAACAAAGATATATGATTCTTGGCAAACATTACCTTCTTCTAACCCACCAACACAGCCTAGTGCATGAATATCCTTTCCAGAAAGCCTTCCTCTGCCATCCCAAATCTCAAGAGTCTCTGTGTCAGCCACCTCCTCGTTCTGTCTTTGGTGAAGGGCAGGAGCCACCAGCACACTGTGGTTAGAGCTGGGGTCTTCTCAGTATACATCCCAGCTTCTGCACTAAGCTGTGAGACATGTCAAGACATATCTGAGCCTCGGTGTCCCATTCTATAGATGGGGGAATGATAATTGAGGCTATCTCTCAGTTTGTGAGGATTAATGAGTTGCCAGGTTACTTGCATGTAAGCTACTATAATTGAGGCTACAAGGACACTTGATCTTTTAAAAAGCATAGCAGGCTGATTTCTAGGGGAAGAAAAATCGATTTCCCGTTTCCTTTATCAAAATAAATAGCCAGTGACTTAGTTGGTTGGAGCATTGTCCTGTGCACGATAAAGGTTTTGGGTTTGATTCCTGGTTGGAGCACATACCTGAGTTGCAGGTTTGATTCCAGATCAGGGGCATGCGGGAGGCAGCCAATCAACTAATCTCTCTCTGTCTTTCCCTCCTTCCATTTCACTTTCTCTAAAAATCAATGGGAAAAGAAATCCTTGGGTGAGGATTAAAAAAATAAATGGCTGGCTGGCTAGATGGATAGATGGATGTGCATGACAGCCAAGCAGAGGAAAAAGCAACATAGAAAACCTGGTGTTTCCTCCCCCAGTAATTTACTCTGCTGTTACACTTAACAGTTTACATGTGCTTGAAAAATGCACTTGAACCTGATTAACCTCAATGCTGCCAGACTTGCCTTGATAGAATGCAGCACGCAGGGTGGCCCCACAGGCAGTCTCTGCTATGGGATGGGGTCTAGGGCTTTTGTCTAACCCAGCAGAATATGCTATGGCAGGGGCAGGACCAAAGCCAGCCGCTGAGACAGCACAAGTCAAGGTCCCAGGAAGGAAGGTGGGAGGAGGAGATGCCTGGATTAGAGAAACCTGTTCCAATCTAGGGCCTGGCTAACAGCTGGGCAGGGCCCTCTGCCCCATGAGTCACTTGCTCTCAAGGTCTCTAAATTAAAATACAAGGAAATGGTTAATAGGAATATTTGTTTTGATATGGAAAATCATAGCCATTTGTTCTTCATTCATCTCAGGAAGGGGTGAACAATCAGAGATGTCTGTTGAAATGAAATGATTTGAAGAGTATAATGTAAAGAGGAACTCAAACAGCCCTGACATGGTGCCATTTCCCAGATGGGTGTTTAAGGGGGAAACCAGAAAGAACAGAGGCTTCTGTGGTGGGCTGCCATGGTGTAGGGAGCAGAGGCAATGCCGTCGTGCACACTTACACACAGATTCATTGGGACGTGCAATGCTTTGCCTCCTGGAAGTAGACTGAGGACTACATCAGAGGGGACATTTTGCTCTACTCTCTTCTGTGTTGTTTGAGTTTATCTTGTGCACAATTTATTTCTTCCAAATGTAAAATGAAAACAGTGTAAAGAAGAGGCAACTACTCTACATTCCACCTCACTGGCCTTCTACATTCCACCTCACTGGCCATGTCACAAGCACCCTCCTGCCCTGACACCTGTCCCAGTCTGCTTAATCCTGCTTCTCTAAAAAAGACTCTAAGTGTATGAAGATTGTTTAGGTTATTCTCATGGATGATTGTTTTTAGAATAATCTGAGTGTTTTATAGTCAGAGAGGTCCCCAGGGGGCTGCCATTCCTGGGGTCATATGTACCAGCCCAGCCCAGCTTTATCTGCCCAAGCGCATTCCGATGCTGAGGGCCACTTTTCTAAGGATTAGCCTAAGCTCTGTCACCCAGAATTTCACTTTCCCTTCCCTAAAAGAACAATGAAGGGACATCAGGCAAAAAGCTTCTGGCCCTGCAGCCTACCTTCAGTACTACTGAGAGATACAATCCCTTAACATCTCACTGGGCACTGCCCTCTGTGGCTCCTGATGGCAGCCCTCAGGCCACCTCTGACCATGAGTGCTTTCCTCCTGGGACCTCACTATAGCAGCACTTCCAATACTGACGAGACTGCATCTTCCCTACAGCCAGCACACATCACTCCAACAGCCATCACCCCTCCTATGCTCATACTCATCTCATTCCTGTTAGCCCTTGACTTTCCTCCTTTCTGTCAGTAACTACTTGTCCTTCCAGGCCCAACCCTGCAGGACAGAGGCCCCTGTCCTCTTTGCCCACACCAGGCCACAGATTGTCTCCAGCCTTTACAGAGCATACCATGCACCCTTTGGTGATCCTCTGGGGCCCTTAGGGCCTGCACTCTCAGGAATATATGGCCAGGCTGCAGCTCCATCTTGGACAGGAAACAGGCTTGGAGATTAGGCATATGCCATCCTCTTGAGAAGTCCACTGAAGACAAGGGAGATGCAAAGTGGCCTGAGTGAACCTGAGTCCCAATTCTTCCCTTTTAACTGCTAAGGTGTCAGCTCCAGTAGAAAGCCTACAGGAAATGCTCTTTGAGAGATGGGTTACTGTGCTGAGTGACCCTGGAGATGTTCTTTAAAATCTCATAACCTCAATTTTCTCCTAAACTAAATAAGTGGTTTGAGGGTTCAGTGAGTTACCAAAAGTAAAGCACTCGGCTAGTGCTTGGCACAGGGTAAGTGCTCAACAGATGGCAGACGTTTTGTTAAACTGCTCTGCTTTGCCTAGCCCTCAAAGCACTGTCACAATTATAAGCCACAACCTGAATCTGGACTAGAGACTGTCAGAACCTGGGGTGGAGGTGGGAAGCAAAAAAAAAAACAAAAAAACCCCGCAATGCTGCTCAAGTTAATTATCATTATTTTCTGAATGAACAGCAGAGACTGACTTTCAGCAGTCAATATCCAGCTTACAGAGGCAGCAGATAAATGTTAACCAAAGGCCACCTCACTTACCACAGGGAACATCTATCAGGATTATCGATGGCCAGGAAAGCCGATGGATTAGCCTTTTCCAGAGGCCCTGGATTTCCTAATGGTTCCTCCAAGCAAGAAATGTGAGCTCTGGCAGGGAATGAGCTTCCTTCTAGGAAGTGGACATTTACAAATGTCTTATATAGAGACCATTCGACAAATGTCTCCATCTAGTTCTAGACCAATGGGAGTGTTGTCAATCCCAGGAAAGGACCCCTCAATGCCAGCCTCTGGAGTGCCAGGAAACATACAGTTCCTGGCACTAAATGGAAGGCACTGGCTTAAAAATGAGGAAGATGGGGTGTGAAATGAAAGAAGAAAAGGAGGGAGGGGGAAAAAGTGGGAGCCAGATTCTGAGCTATAGGTTGGCTGAGCAGCCTGGCAAATCTGAGGAGAATTTTTTATCATCTTCTTGGCCACCAGAACCAGAAGAGGCGGTGGGTAGAGACAGGGAGGCGGTGGGAGCCTAGTTGTCATTAATGCCCTTTGGGTTTGTGGCTTTTTACTTTCACATTTT
The DNA here is from genome assembly GCA_011751065.1 of Lasiurus cinereus. NCBI lineage: Eukaryota > Metazoa > Chordata > Mammalia > Chiroptera > Vespertilionidae > Lasiurus > Lasiurus cinereus. The sequence continues at coordinate 4,623,155 of JAAGEH010000293.1, read as the reverse complement.
ATTATGGGTTGACTAGACAGACATAGAAGCCCTTTTGGGCAGGGAAAGAAAGCTAGAGAATTATAAATGTTTTATTAGTTGCTGGTATTTTATCCAGGAAAATATTGGGAAAGAAGATATTTGTCTAATTCTTACCCATTTCCTTCTCCGCTCAGTAAGTTAGTTATTTTAAAGCCATTCTTGATGGCCATCACAGAGGGACTTCAGGGGATTGTTATTTTAATCAGGGGGTGGATCCTGGCCTCTGCTTCCCAAAGTATAGCTGAGACATGCTCAGTGGCTCTTCTGGCATTTCCAACAACACTCTGTTTGCCACCAATGCTGCCCCCCTTCCACTTGCCTCTCCTCAGACAGGTTCTGGCCCACTCTGCCCTGGTGTTAGTCCTAATTACACTTCATTAAAAAATCCAGGGTCTGGTTCAGCCCTCACTCTCATCAATTTCCTAACATTAGCAACACTCCTCCTTCTGAAACTCATCCTCTAACTGATCTTATTTTTCAATAAAAGATAATAAAGAGGGAATATGCAAATTGACCATCACTCCATCACAAAGATGCTGCCCTCACAGCTGAGGCCAAGTTCCCATAAGGAGCCTTAACAAGCAATCAGCAGGGTCCTGAGGCTACACCTCCCCCACCCCCATGGGGCTTGACAGGGGACCTCAGTCCATGCCCTCCACCCAGCAGGGCTTGATGGGGGACCTCAAGATGCACTTCCTGTCCTGGTGCTGGGCTAGGTGTCCTAAGGCCATGCCTCATACCAGGTGGGGCTTGACAGGGGACTTCAGGCTGCAACCCCCACCCCGGCACCAGGCCGTACCCACTGCCCGGTGGGACTTGACAGAAGACCTCAGGCTGTGCCCCCTGCCCCAACACCCAGCCAGGGGACCTGAGGTTGTGCCCTCTGCCTGGCTGGGCTTGACAGGTGACCTTAGGCTATGCACCCCACTCAGCAGGTCTTTATGGGGGACCTCAAGGTGCACCCCCAGTGTTGTGTCTAGGGAACTCAGGCCATGCCCCTGCCCAGTGGGGCTTGACGGAGGACCTGAGGCTGTGCCCCCCCCACCTGATGGGGCTTGATGGGGGACCTAGGCCATGCCTCCCACCCAGCAGGGCTTGACAGGGGATCACAGATTGTATCTCCCACCTGGTGGAGCTTGACGGAGGAGTTCAATGTATGCCCTCCGCTCTGGTCTGGGCTGGGGGACCTCAGGCCACGCCCCCCCCATCCTGGCACTGGACTAGGGAACCTGAGGTTATGTACCCTGCCCAGCAGGGCTTGACAAGGGTGTAACTGGCTGGGTCTGGATCTAGCCCAATGGGTAGGGGCAGCCGGGTCTGGGTCTCATTCGATTTTGAGGTGCATGTGGGTGGGCGGGAACTTGATTCTGGGTCCCATGGTGAGCCCTAGACTCTGCCAGGAGGAAGGTTTTCATATGCATTTTACTAATTTTCTTTCATCTCTGACACTTCTATTATAGAGAAAGGGAAAATAGCAATATTAAATTATTTCCTCTAATTAATCCCCTTTTAATGTGCACAAATTTCATGCCCTGGGTCACTAGTTCTTCAATAAATGACTATTTATTCACTGAGCAGCTGTGGAAGGTCAGTCCTTGTGCGGGAGTGGTGAGGGAGCCCCAGCCCTGGGGTTACTCATATGGCCTCTGATATGTCTGGTCCACCACAGACACTGAATACAAATCTGTTGAAATCAGCAATGATTCTTTTGACTCTCAAAATCAACTTGGCACCTTGCACATGGTCAGAGCTTGGTAACTCTTTCACAAATAGGTCATTCAGAAGAATCTCTAAACAAGTGAACCAGACATCACAGCATTCAGGCAGTGATGAAGGAGGGACGTGCAGGAAGATCCTCTGAGGCACTGGCCTGGTTTCATGTATTAGAACACTCAGGACCATGGCAGGCAGTGTCATCCCAGGCAAAAGCAGCCCCATGAAGGCCCAAGATCCAGGCAAGCTTGACTTCAGTCTCAAGGTGACAGAGGAAACTGGGTGCTGAGTGAGGTTAGGGGCAGATTAATTATCCCCAGATTCTCCAAAGTAAGGTTTTAGCTCAAATACGTATAAATGTCAATCTCTGCATATCACATGTACCCATTATCCTGATTTATTATTTTTGAGATTATATTTTATAGATTTATTTGGAAATGAAAAGGGGGGGGAAAGATTATCTTTAGAAAGATATATAACATTCACAGCACAAGGAAAGCAGTAAATAATATTTTAATAACTATGTGTGGTGTCTGATAGGTGTGAGATTTATTGGGATGATAACTTAGGAAATTAGGTAATGTCTAATCACTGGGGTATATACCTGAAACTAATGTAACACTGAATTATCAACTATAATTGAAAATTAAAAATGATTACAAAAAAGAGTAATTATCCAGAAAGAAGGTCAAAGAGGTAAAAAAAAAAAATGAATGAATGAGATGAACAGATCAGGAAGACAGGCTGAAACACTAACATATGTTTATGTTTCATATGGAGACAGGGATTAGAATAGAGACACTGGAGAAATAACAGCTTAAAACTTTAGGGATGAGATAAAAACATGTTTAAAACCAGACCCTGAGAAAGTTTATCACCAAAAGACCTCACTAAGTGAAATTCTAAATGATGTACTTCAGTCGGAAGCAAAGTGATCCCAGATGGAAGATCAGAGATAAAGGAGGCATACTTAGTTTTGGTCACATCTTTTTCCTTTCCTAAACTCAGAAACAGATTTTATAGTGCTATGTATTTTTCTAGTGAAGCAAGCAAAACAGAACCCTTGATATGGAACTTTTTTATATATGTGCAGACCCCAATAGCAGAAAGTTGCATCTTATCCTTCAAAGGGAAATTGTGAAGCAACAGAGAGACTCCCTGACCACTGAGGATTTCTGAGCAACACAGTTTATCTTCAAGAAAGAAGAAAGATTTTCAACATATGGTGCTGGAGCAACTGGACATCCACATGCAAAAAAGTGGATCTAGACACAGACCTTATACCCTTTGCAAAAATTAATTTAAAATGAACCACACATGTAAATGGTAAAACGCAAAACTGTAAAACTTCTAGAAGATAATAGGAGAGAAAATCTGTATGACTTTCAGTTTGGTAACGATTTTTTAGATACAACACTCAAGACTCAATACATGAAAGAAAGAATTAATTTAGACTTCCTTAAAATTAAAAACTTCTGCTCTGTGAAAGACACTATTAAGAGAATAAGAAGACAGGTCGGTCACAGACTAGGAGAAAATATCTGCCAAAGAAACCACTGCGGCCTTCCTTTTCTCTGATCCCAGGATACAGTGCAACCCTGGCCCTGGGAGAGCAGGGAGAGAAAGGGTCGTTGTTTCACGAAGTGGGCCCAGGTCATATATACGCTGTCCTGGACAATCTCATGGATTTTTCAGAAGGACTGGGAAAAAATCAGTTTTTTAGCTCTACAGCAGATCCATGTGCCCCTTGGAGAAGTGCTCCTCAAGCTGTGATGCCATCTCTACATCTCAGGGGTGGTGGTGATATACGTACTAGGTTAGTCCACCCTTTAGTGGTTTCTACACTCTAGCCTCAAACTTGAGGTCTGACCCATTTGAGTCTGCTAACTGGTTAGCCACCTGACACCACACCATCAGGGAAATGTCAAAGGCATATAAAATATTAAATCACTGCTTTTTCAAGCACTTCTTGAAGTCATTACCATGGAGTCATTTATTCCTCCTGAGATACTAAAGGAGGGTAGACAATGTAACATATCTGGATAGCACCTCCTTAACTATGTCATGATTTGCTTTGACAGTGATGATTTTCTGGGATTGGCTATCAATGAATATCAACAATAGCTGATATTAATAACACACATAATTAAAATATAACTTCAATGTTTCCAACTTTTTTCTAGTTGCAACCCTCTGGCTCATTTAAATCCTTAGTGATTTTTATTTCTTGTGGTTTTTATTTTTAAAAGAAAATGAAGCTGATGAAGGGCTTTCCAGAACAATGCAAACTATGGGGGTGCTGAGAACCCCAGTGGAGCATGAATGTTCCAGAAGGTGCTAGCAAGAGTCAGCTAAATTCTGATCTGAAGTGTTAGGTAATCTAACATAGAGATGGTCATAGAAACTAGCAAGAGATGAAGGGATTCAGAGGGCCTCGAGCATCAAGGAAGCAGCCTGACTGTTCTCTTCCTGCCCTAAATTTAGCTGTGTGAGTACAGGACACACTTGAGTGTCCTGGATAGGAAACTGGTAAAGAGGCTGGGTAAGTGACAGAGCCAACTGCAGGCTCTGCTGCACTTACAGATGGGGGCAGGATGGAGTGTGGCCCAGTGACTAACACCAAAGGCATATGCAACATCCAACCCGAGTTACAGATCAGAAATCAAACAAGCTGAAACTTGGGATGAGGATGATTCTTTTATTAGCCAAATCCAGGCAGCAAGGTGTATTTTTAACAACCACCCTTTTCCTTGGGGTTTTATTGCAGGATGCAGTCAGGCATAAGGGCTGGGCCTCATCCAGTCTGAAAAGGTCATAGAGGGGACCCAGCTTGTTTCTCAGGTCAGGAGCGGCCCTGTGAACTTCACCAGTTAGTGAAATACACACGAGCAGCTTCAGACAGGACTGCCTGCAGTGACAGATGCCAAGGGCCTGCTGGAAGACTGTGGAGGTTCTGGTAACAGACAAAGGACAGGAGAGAGAAGACTAAGATTCGAAATAAGGGGGATGGGTAGAGGGAGGGCTTGGGAAAATGGAAACGGAGTAGGGGGTTAAGAATACACAAATCCCAATGTCATCATCATTTGTGGATTAGATCCAAAGAAGACAGAAGAAAAAACTCTAGCCACAGCCTTAGCTTGTGAGAGGTAGAAATGCACCAACTACTGTGACACTAGGTTTTCAAACAGACCAGAGCTTAGTTATCCAAATCAGCAGACCTCTTGCAGTGGTCACCAAGGGAGGGCTTATACTTATTACAAGATATCAGACATTCAGCCTTGAGAGCTGGTAGCCAGGGCATCTTTTTAAGGTTGAAAAAATCCTCTGAAAGAAGATTTGAATTTTGCAAGAAGGCTTAAGTCCTACGAGGTAATTTGTAGAATAAAGTGTGTGTGATCAGGCTATGTAACAGGGTTTCTGGACCGCCCCCCTCAAAAGAAAAAATTATGATCACATATCTTTTTGGATCTGATGAATGGCAACCAGGCCTGTTCTCTTAGGAGTTGAGTAAAATGGCTCCAAAGGCACTTACTCCCAAGGTAAGTTCTTTGGGCAGGGATTCCTGTCATGTATCTCAATGTCCAGCACAGGCCTGGAGGATGTAGGCCCTCCCTGAGTCAGTGCCTGAGCGACCCAGCCTAGCAGAAAAAATGCACAGCTTCCCCAAGTCTCTACTTCCCCTAGCAAATATTGAAGTGACTTCTGTGTCTAGAGCTGTGGATGGAGGAGGAAGATTGAGGTTCCTTATCTATGAGTCAAGCTTTGTGCCTCTACTACAAGAAGCCAAACCAAAATTCATGCTCTATAGTGGCTCTCAATTTTATTTCTTCATTAGTTTTGCTCATAGTGCCATTCCCCATGAGCTTAACCCACAACATTGTCCCCTACACTGTACTGTGCATAGTGTTTAAAGGTATTTCTTGAAAGGCTTTTGTGATATAAGTTTGGGAACCACAACATATCACATTTTCTTTCCTTGGAGATTCAGGATGACACCAATCTGTTAAAGGCTCTGAAAAGTCCTAAAGTAAGAAAAGCTATTTCTTCATGAATCCCAAACTAAAACAAGTACCTTTACTGAGAAACTTATCAAAGTCATTCATATATCCATCTCAAAAGAGTGAATGAAAATCTCACTGACTCCTCACTTCAGCCACAGAGCCCTATTTTTTGGTGCACTACCTCTTCAATTTCACCAAACACCATGGTTTTGTTGAATATAATTTAAGCAATACTGACTAAGAGTGTCTTGGACCTGTGACTTGAGAGCATTAGATCACAAATGTGCTTGCTCTTTCCTCTTCCACACAATTCTCATTTACCCCTCCACTCCCTCACTTCCCTACTCTGGGACTCAAAAGTACTCTTAACTTATCGCTCAGATTTGCTTATTCCCTTGCTGTTCTATGAGAATGTATGTCCTGCATCATCAATGGAAATTTCACTGGGGCAAAAGCCATGTCATATGTTTCTTAGTTCACACCTCCAATATCTTCCAGCACTGTGCAGTGCTGTGCTAGGCACAAGGGAGACACTGAAAAAGGCCTGAACTAAATCAAGTTGTCTTTAAACATCAGTTAAGAAAAAAGTGCCATAGTACTATGAAGGTAAAGATGATTCCTCAAGGAACCTGCCTCAGTTTCCCCATGATACTTATTTTTAGCTATAATTTATTGAGGGTTTACCATGCTTGCTGGCTAAATTTCTGTGATACAATATTAATCTGCACAGCAACCCCAAAAGGTGGGGGGCTATTATAATCCCTTAGGCTAGAAGGTCGGAGGTCAAGGAGGTAGACAAGGGTCATGCCAGTGACTCACCACTCTGTGCAGACAAAGAAAATGGTTCAGATTCAGCTAACTATAGCTTTGTGGAAAGTTTTGCTAAAACTTACTAGGTGTACTGTTTAATAATGCAGTTTTTTTTTCAATAGATGGAGTTACACATATGTTGATATATATGCAATTTAATATGTATGCTATTTTGTTGTATTGACAACAAGCTTCAAAACTTCATTATGTCAAATTTTCTGAAGGAGTTAACATCATAGATATTTCTACGCTTAAAAATGTCAAATTTTGTGCCAAAAAAAGAGCATTTGAGGGAAATTTTAATTCTTTATTTTGAAGAAAAGTGCTACTGAAAGTTATATATACTTCGGGAAGCTTATGGTGAACATGCTCCATCTCAAGATACTTGTGAAAGCTGGTTTAAACACTTTGAACCATGCTTTGATTGTAAAACGACCAGAATGGGCCAGAAGACACAGCAAAGTAACTTTGCTTCATGATAATGTGCCATTGCACACTTCAAAACCAGTTAAAGACATGTTAAGAGATCTTGCCTGGGAAGTATTAACTCACCCACTGTATTCACCAGACCTTGCTCCTTCAGATTACCACTTGTTCCGATTGATGGCACACGCACTTTCTGAGCAGCACTTCAAAATGTACGAAGAAGTGGAAAATTGGGTCTCTAAAGGGTTTGCCTCAAAACAAGAAAAGTTCTATTTGGCATAATATGCATAAATTACCTGAAAGATAGGGAAATGTGTAGCTAGTGATGGACACTACTTTGAATAAAGCACTTTTGATGCTTCTCTTGAAATTATCGTTTTCTCTTTGATTACAAAATCTGCATTATTAACCGGTACACCTAGTAAATATGTTAACTTGACTAATATGAGAATAAGGATTTGTCGTAAGCTACTTTTCCAGCTCTAGTAGCAGCTTGCCCTGGCTGTTCCCTTTCCCCTATGTGACCACTACCAAACACCTATGGTAGCTGGGGACAGGTATGACGGATGTCGGTGCAAACAGGATCAAGGTCTCTGGCCACCATGAGAACGGACCCGCTGACTGTGACCTCATAAACTCTGTGCTCAGTTTCAGAGCCAGCCAGGCACAGACAAGGACAATATACAGGTTTTCTGTGTGGACACTAGTTGTCTCAGAGATGATGTACCAGGGGCATCCTCCATCCCACGCCCTGAAAACTAAAAAGAGGAAGCTTAATGGAAGAAATTAAACTGATGTTGTACTTGACCTAATGACAGAGAGTGTCTATGAAAACTCCAGTGATAGGTGTACCATGGCATTGGAAACCAGAAAACACAGGCTGATTGACTTGCACATCATGTCGGCTTTCCCATTATGGTCAAAGCCCCTTTGGCTCTCACAGCAGCCTGGAGTTGGTGGAGCAGGACTCTTGTGTCCAGTTGAATTGTAAGGAAACAGGTCCAGGATATTAACTGACTCACTCTAGGTCCTACAGCATGTAAACTGCCAAGCCAAAACTAGAAAATGTCCTCTAATTCCTATCTAGTGACTTCCAGCATGTGCCACATAAATTCTGGACCTCTGTTTCTTTATCTCTATAGTGAGAAGAACCATGCCTAGCTCATTCTACCGGGCATGTCACCTGTAAGAGTCTCCAATAAGCAGAGAGTCAAAAGTCCCAGAATATGTGCTAAACCTCACAACTATTAACACACCAATTATGACAGTGCTTTCCATAGGGAAACCCTTGGTGTTATTGAGAGACCTGGGAGAGTAAGAAGCAATACAGCTCTTCTGCTGCCTGACTATAAACTTTGGAAGAGGTACCTCTTGCTAAGAATCAGGTGCCTCTTCCTACCACTTACGCTGATAGTGTATGGAACAATAAGTAATAGCATGACAACAGGACAGCAGGATATGGGACCCTCTTCGAGTACTTACTGATTATATGCCACCCCAGGCGATTATTTTCATGTTGTCAGGCTGGTTTTCTTACCACTAGAAATGGGGAATGGTTTCCCTTCTAGCTGGCCTCCCACAATTGCTATGGAGCCACCAATAAAACTAATAAGATTTTATCTAAGAAAGGGTCCAAAGAGAGATGGCTGATCTCACCCTGGACTAGGGCAGACAAAGTCCAGGGTGAGACCAGAATACCTCACAATGTCAGAAAGCAAGGAAATCTATAGAAACTGATAGAGACATGGCAAATAGACACAAGAACCAGCCTGAGAGTAGAAACTTGAGCATCAAAGTAATGACATGATAGTGCATAATCCACTAAATTAAAAAAAAATCCATAAACCAACATTGATAGTACAAAAAATAAAAAGAAGGGAAGGGCAGAAGGGAATGTAAACATTCATCTTGTTTACAGATGAATGCCAAAAAATAAATGCAGAAGAAATGACAGAAATAGAAAAATCACCATTTTTTAGCCACTATGGAAATAATATATTCAGATAAGATCATCAGGAAATGCTAAAGCTACTGGGTAAAAGATTGTGATCCAGAATGTGCTGAAATCTACAGACGTCATCTTAATTAAATGACCAAAATGAAAGCCACATTGGATGCCTCCTGACATGACACCAGAGAGGGACTCAACATCTCATACAATTGTCCTACTAAAACATTTGATCTGAATCCAAGCATGAGATCAACCTGACTGAAGGACATTCTATAAAACAACTGGCCTGGATTCTTCAAAAAGGTCATTGTCATGAAAAAGTTTTTTTTTTTTAAAGCTGAGGAATTGTTTAAGATTATGAGACTAAAGAAACCAGACAGCCAAATGGAATGCATGATCCTGAAATGGATCCTGGATCATGAAAGAAAGCTAAATAAATTTATAAAGGAGATTATTAGGACAATTAAGGGAATTTCAAAATAAACCATATCATATATAACGTTCAAAAATAAATGTATAGCCCAGCTGGCATGGCTCAGTGGTTGAGCATCAACCTAGAAACCAGGAGGTCATAGTTAGATTCCTGGTCAGGGCACATGCCCAGTTTCAGGCTCAATCCCCAATAGGTGGCATGTAGGAAGCAGCCGATGATGATTCTTTCTCATCATTGATGTTTCTCTCTCTTTCTCCCTCTCTCTTCTTCTCTGAAATCAATAAAAATAGTTTTTTAAATAAATGTATACACATGCTTACACACACACACACACACACACACACACACGAATTGGGAGGACAAAATATTAACAGCTGGTGGATCTAGAGAAAAATGTTCAGTGTACTATTCTTATAACTTTATTATAGGTTTGAAAAGTATTAAAATAAAAGAAACAAATAAAACAGCTGTCAGAACTGCCAGTGGTGTCACAGTTGAATTGGGTACTCGCCTGTAAGGTACTCCAGGACAGCAGCCATGTACACGGGCGCCCCTACTCCAATCCTGTACTTGGGGTGGCCTTTCTTGATGTACCGCAGCATCCGCCCAACAGGGAAGATGACTCCTGCCTTGGCGGACCTGGAGGTTTTGGTAGACTTCTTCTTCCCGCCCCGGCTTGACATGGTGGTGGCCCACGAGCTGGATCAGTAAGCACACTGGAGAAGCAAGAGGCACACCATCAGGATCATTGGGACAGTGCCATTTCCCTTTCCCCTTATAGTCTGGCCCCTGGGAGAAATAGGTCCTGCTAGCAGCAGCCCTCAGAGCCCTGTTGATACTCTATACTGAGGTGCTGCGGCCCCTGAAGAGAGAATGTCTTAGCTTTTTACATTTTATACCATGACATCAATTTTATCCGCCCCTTCCATTTAAAGGTTAATTTGACAGTGACTGGTCTTCAGTGTCTTGCTTTTATGCCACATGATGTAAAAGAAAATGGGAATTCTTGGCTGTGTTTTACACACTTGTTTAATAACTGCATTTTCATATACTGAAGACCAGAACTAATAAATTTGCTGAAGTCTCCATAAAAGAAAATAAAAACAATGTTACCTGTCCTAGAATGAAGCTTTAAAGTCAGTTACCTATGTTCTTTGATGAAAGCAGCATCTGTACCTTACAATCCTTAATTTGTGAGAGGCAGGAACAGCTCACAGGAGCTCAGTGGGTAGCCACACTGGAATAAGAGGCCCCTGGACACTTCCAGTCTGCTGAACAGGCCTGCCCTTAAAAAAGTGTTTTTCCTTCCCTGCTCCTCACATTTCCATCCAAAAGGACACTCCGTCCAGAGGATGTCCCCTCTTCAGCACCTCTGTGGGGTACTATCCTCTCCACCCCAACTATGACTAGATCCACGTCATCACTATCTTAACTGAATGATCACAAATGTCTCCTGAAAAGGTCTCCCACCACTGGCCCCCTTTCCTATAATCTACCTCCTTCCATGGGCAGGGTTATCATTAAACACACAAATCTGAATATTTCATAACCCTAGTCTTAAAGTGTTCCCTGGCTGCCAAATTCACAAGATAAAATCAGGACCGTTCGCCTGTCAAGCAGTGCCCTAAAATCTAGGCCTGGCACACCCATCCAGCTTTATTTTGTGCTTCTTGTGGTTGTGTGTAGTACCCCCAAATGCCTTCCTCTGCAGTAGTTGTGCTTTGGCTAGGATCCTTCACACTTGCTTTTTGCCCTCTGCCAACCCTTCCCTGAGTACTTGAATCCAGATGCTCCACTCTCTAGGTTCCCATGTGCTTCATGCGTGAGAAGCACATACCCCCATCTCTCCCATGAGAATGCATGTTCTTGAATCTGCCCATGACTGTGCTCCCAGTGTTGCACCACACAGTAGAGTCTGAAACGCTTGCTAACAGCATTCAAGTCACCATGCATTCTCTTCAGGAACTATGCTGGGGAATGGAGACAGTAGTGCACAACACAGTGTGGTCCCTGTTCTCGCAGAGCAGGTGGGGAAGAGACAAAAAACCCTACAGTCATTTAAATGGTAGTGGTGAAAGGCCAGTGCAGGGTGCTAGGAGAGAGGCTGTGATGAGGCCTCTGCCTATTAGGGGTCCCAGGCAAGCTTTTCCTAGAGAACATTTACTAGTATGCTCTGACCATTGAACCAAATGGCAGGTCTCCCATTTACTGATAAACGGAGGTTAGGCTCCATGGGTCTCTAAAACTCCAACAGTCCATGAATCTATGATAGTAGAGGCCACAGAGCTAGACATCCTTATGACTCTGATGGCAAAATCTGTATTTGGGACATGCCGTGATATGTATGACCAACCCTCAAGATCATCTCAAATTGGCTGCCTGACAGAGATGGCCAAAACATCAGAGAGCAGCATTCCTGGACACTCTGAAGCAGCTGTACTAATAGGACCCACAAAATTAAGGGACTCAAGCTCTGATTCTGGAAGATGTTGGAGGGGGCTGAAGACACTGGGAAGAGAACCCTATATTTCACCCTATCAAAGGGCGCCAAATCTTAATTGATCACTGAGTGCTAAAGAGTCCTATAAGGGTCTGAGTTATTCCAAAACATTTACTTGGCTCCATTTCTTGCTGTAATGAGCTCCATTTTAAACCATTCCCTGCAAACAGGTGCCTGTGCTCACTCAGAGCAGGAAACGGTATGTATACACATGTGTGCACACCTATGTTTGCAGGAAAAGCTGTCACGGAGTTTCCTAGCAGTCTTTTGCTTTACTACAAATGTGTTTCACAGACCATTTTACAGATCAACTCTATACTTTTGGACTAAATGCTTTTCATATTTGAATGTTTCCCCCTTTTCAGGAGAGGCCCTTGGTCAGTGATGATTAATGCAACTCAGCCCCGTTCTTATTGGAGCACAGACTTCAGCTCTTGTCTCCAGGCGGCCTTGTTTGGGGCAGCCCCTGTCCTACCCAAGGAGCCATTAGCACTCAGAAACCTGATGGGTTCTAAACACACTTATTCCTTAAAAGTGATGCTCCTGGTGCTTCCCTCTGAATCTAGCCAAGAATGGTTACATCGCCCTGGGCAGTTTGGCTCAGTTGTTTGAGCATTGGCCTTCAGACAGAAGGATTTAAGGTTCAATTCCCAGTCAAGGGGCACTTACTATGGTTGTGGGCTTGATCCCAGGCCCTGGTAGAGGCTTGTGCAGGAGGCAACCAATCAATATGTCTCTTGCACATCAATGTTTCTCTCTCTCCCCCTCTTTCCTCTGCATTTCTCTCTCTATAAAAAGAAAAAAAAATCAATGTAAAGAATATCCTCAGGTGAGGATTTTTTAAAAGAGTCATGACATCATCCACATGCTGGTAACTCACAGGCCTCCAGGCCTCCAGCCCAGAGCATATCTGGCTGTTGAGTTCCAGACCTCTGTTCTGATTGCCTGTGGCAAGGGCTCACTTGGAAGTCCCATAGGTGCCTTAAACTCTTCTGGGTCTCTCAGCTCCCTCATTGGCAACATCATGTATCAAGCTACCAAGAGAGTGTCAACCTGGCCCCACTTCTCTGCTCACCTCGAAGCACCCAATCATTAGCCAAACTCTGCTGAGCCCACCTCCGTAACTTTTTAAGCCGCTTCCCTTCTCTTTATCCCACTCCCACCTTGGTTCAGCTCTACTACATACCTACTTCCCCACCACCAGCCTGGTCCCGTAAACACTAGAGGATTTTTGCCCACTTTGCTAGTTCTCATCGCCTAAGCCAGCCACAAACAGCATCCTTCAACTGCTTCCACAGCACTGCTTCCTGCCACCCTGCCTGGGTTCAGATGCCCTAGGATGTCCTTGACTTCCTGACCTATGATGCTGTGCCCAGAATGTCTTTACACATGCTATTTCTTCTGCCTGCCAACCTGAACTGTGTCCACACGAACCCTCTTCTTGGACCTGGCCATGGACTGGAACTGCTATCTGTTACATGTTCCCGTAACACATATCCTGGCATATTTCTACGTGCCTCCCTCCCCAACTTGACTGAATTGCAAGCTACTTGATGCCAGGCACTGTAGTTAATTCTCCTCTGGTTCTCTGGGTCCTAGGAAAGATCTAAAAATTCATGCACCCTCAAGTGACACTCTGCTCAATGAAGATATGCATGTCTCATTTGAGTCCAGTTCTCTCTGATAAAGCAGATCTATCAAGTCTTTATTCCTTCCCCAAGGGAGGCTATCCTGAGAGATTCTGTTGCTCATCCCTCCTCATGCTCTTTCTCCAATTCTAACTATAGATCCCCAAGCTGCAGCCACAGCTATGAGAATTCTGATGAAGCCATGCAGCCTCATGACATCCAGTAATATGTGGGAATATCAACTTGTAGCTTGCAGTCTCCAGATAAACCCATGAATGTGCAGGCCCATCCTGCTCTTCAGAGGGTAAGGAGATATGGGCAGCTATGGCCAGGCTCTAATGTGGGGTACTGGCTGTTGAGCACTGAGGTTAGCAACTCAAATTCCAAAATCAGACTGATCTAGTTCAAGTCATGGCTCTGCCCCTTATAGCCTATGTGTCCTTGGGCACATAATATAGCCCCTGAGTCTATTTTCTCATCAATCAAGTGGAAATGATGATAGACTAGACCTCAAAGAGTTGAATAAGAGCATGTATAAGCCTATATAATAAAAGGGTAATATGCAAATTAACCCTAACGACGGAACCACCAGAATGACCTCTTGACCAATCACTATGAGGCACACTGACCAATTCTTGGTCCCTTTCCCTGGCCATCAGGCTCCAATTGCCCAATGGTGAATGGGGACCTGGGGGGTGGGGCCAGCTGTGGGTAGCCAGGGAATATGGCCCAAATTGCAGGCCAGCCCTAGGGACCATACCTGTGTATGAATTTCGTGTGCTGAGCCTCTAGTAGGAATATAAGAGAATTAAATACAAGCATGCAGGTAAAGATCTTACATCCACTGAGTGCTCAGTGAAGCTAATAAAAATGACAACAATGTGCATAAGATGCAAAAAGACCACCATCTTGAAGAACTGGCATTGGATATTTATATTGATGAGGGCAGCACTAGCTGCTATAATAAGCCCCTACGGCTTATTTTTCACTAGTGAAAAGTCCCAAGTGGGTTTCAATGACTGGCCAATGCTTCTCCACAGGATGATTCATGGATCCACACTCCCATTAATACATCACAATTCCCATGGTTAGCATGGAAGGAAAAAGGCCATGGAGGAAAACACATAGAGGTTTTCAGGGCCCAGACCTGGAAGTGAGGTATACTACTTCTAACCATGATCCATCATCTAGTACCTGATCACATGGCCAACTGCAAGAGAAGTTGAGAAATGTCCTTTACCTATTTGCTCAGAAGAAAACAGGAAACAGTCAGCCTGTCACATGACAAACCAACTTGAAAGCTGACCCTGAAACCAAGTCTGGATGATCAATCAAAGCCTGTTGAGCCCTGTTTGACCCATACCACCCTGCACCCAGCCTCTTCTGAGAAATGGCTAGCTCTCATCATAGAAAAAGTAACTTCTGATGCACTCAGCTTCTCTTCAGGGAACAGACATTGCTCACAGGAGAAACACCAACACTTTCTTATCAACAGATAAAGCTGTGTCCTTCCTCCTGGACTCATCTTCTAGGACACCTCATTCAGTAAACTAGAAACCCTTATCCCAGTAAAGGGCCACACGTGATCTGAAGGTAATAAAAGGTATTCAGGCAACCTTAGCATCCGTACACCACATTATGTTCATATACATTAGCCTGGCTACCTTTTTTACTGTTATCAGGTCAGGAAATGAAGCTTCTGCAGTTGATACGGAAGGCATCTCTGTGGTATTTATCTCTACAGCTCCTCTAACTATAAATCAATCACAACAGACAGGAACCTTGTTTGCAGAAACCCAAAGTTTACACAGAGATACACTGTTGGAGAGGGGCTATACAGAAAGATGAGCCAGGCTTGAGGAAGATGCAAGTCTCTGGAAAACATGATCTGTTCTCATAGCACAGACTAATTAGAAGCTTGGCTGTGAGGATCCGTGAGTAACAAGGGCATGAAAATCCCAAGCCCTCTACTACTGAGGAGGGCAAAGGGCCATCCTACCTACTATACCACTCCACTCTACGCCCCCGCAACAGGACACCCTAAAAGCTTCTCATTGCATAGCAAACCACCTTCATTCCTACCTACAGTGTTTGGCACATGCTCAGGCTGTAACGCTCTCTCCACCTTCTGCCTGGGACTATCCTACTCACTGGTTCCCAAACCCTCTCTGCTAATGCAGACCTATCAAGGGTCTTTCTCTTCTACATTCCTGCCTTGCCCCAATCAGAGTCTAGTTTGGGGCAGCCCATATGCAGCTCCAGCCTTGTACACAAAGTCCTGCTTACATCCTTCCCTATGTCTAGCAACCAGGGCTCCATCAAGCTGGGTTGCTCCCTGTTTTTTCAGTGGACATTCCTGCTGTAGCCCCTGAACCCAGCTAAAAATCCCTTATAATGTCCCTAGGCCTGCCACCATTCTTCAATATGTTCAATTGCTTTCTCAATCTTATATAAAGTACTCTGCAAATACAGTCCCAGGCCTTCCTTCCAACCTAATTGCTCCTCTAGATCCAATTTATATAAATATTCTAAAACTACCTCACCCTCAACACTTATTACCCTGTATCATCACTGCCTAGTTCCTTATCTTTTGTCAGCTCTACTTACCACTGTATCTCTGCCTGCTACCTGGAAGGCTCTTACATGCTGGTTGGATGTTTGTTGATTAGTTGGCATTTACTGTGGAGGAGTTTTTGACAAAGATGAGAGTAGCATTTCCAAAGGTCACAGGACTCAAAGTTATGGAAGTGGGACACCACTTGGGGACTTCTCTAGGACCAGTCATGTACACATACCTTGCTAATCCCTGTGGGATCCCAGGCTCTGGAAATACAGGGATCTTGTGGAACTACTTTGGGGATTCCCCAGGAAAGGAACACAATTGTCCTGATACCTGAGGTGGGAGCCATGCAGAAGCCTTCCACTCCCTGACAATTCTATGGCTCCAATGACCTCTCTTCTTGCCACTGGACCAGCTCATTAACACAGATTAGAGGATAGTACTTGTCTTCCTCACATCTATAAAAGACTGACCTCTGTTAAAGATGCAGCAGAAAAAAAATCTTAATAGGGCACTCACAAAACCACTGAAATGATCAGTCATGAAGTCTTTTATTATCTAAGCAATGAATTCATGCATATTGATCCTGAATGAATATTATAACTGCTGGGAAGCTGTTAGTCAGACATCCCTATCTTCAGTACCTGAGGATAAAGGAATCTGAGCTATCAGTGTTCAAGTCACTGTGGCTGAGGAAAGATTGCCCCATCCTTTCCATGCAGCTGGATAAATGCCCGTATGTCCACATGCATTTATCACCTTCCCATCAGTTCCAATCACAAAGGCTAAGTAAGCTGGGATACTTAATTCTGAAATATAGGACATTAATCCTATTTACAGCATTCTCTTCTGTTTACTCCTATCACATCAAATGGTTAACAATGTTGCTGCTGTCATATCCCCAGAGGCCTGTGGATATACTACACAAGCATCATTCACAGAGCTGGGGTTCACAAGCTATGCTCTGATTGGTTCAGAACAGGGACCTGTTCTGTTACTCAAGCCAATCAGAAAGAACATCTCTCTCCATTCATAAACCACTACATCATAAAGTGAGCCCGGTGATTAAAGAATTTAGTCTAGCCTGGGGGAACCAAGGAACTGCAAAAGGGAGTAAAAAATAAATAAGAGTAAATAAATCCTAAACCGCACATTTTGCTCCAGTAGATATGTTAGATTTTTAGTGGCAGGGGAAAAACAAAACCCAAGCACGATGTTATTCACCATAAGCAGGAAACAGTTTGCAGGAAACCAGCCTGGGATCAAGATTTCACCTCTGCAAACCCTCACCAAGTCAAACTACACGCACAAGGGGCCCAACTGTCTCCTCTTCATGGTCTGCTTCCCCAGCTGCACAAAAAAAAAATCACCATTTGCCCTAGCCCAGTGGTTGGCAAACTGGGGCTCATGAGCCGCGGTTTGCCGCTCTGTTGTAAGATGAGTTTGCCAACCACTGCCCTAGCCAGTTTGGCTCCGTGGATAGAGTGTCAGCCTGCAGACTGAAGAAAGCCCATGGGTTTGATTCTGGTTAGGGCACCTTCCCAGGTTGCAGGCTTGTTCCCCAGTAGGAGGCAGCTGATCAGTGATTCTCATCATTGATGTTTCTATCTCCCTTCCTCTCTGAAATCAATGAAAACATATTTTTTTTTAAAAAAGAATAACTACTATACAGGGTGTAGCAAAAGTAGGTTTACAGTTGTTTGTATGGAAAATACAATAATTAATAAATAATAAACTTTTGCATATTCACAACAGTAAACCTACTTTTGCCTCACTCTGTATTTCAATAGGAAGGCAGTCTGCCTGCTTTACCAGGAAACTTTCCTTCACACCTCCTCTCCCTTTTAAAGGCTGTATCAAACTAAGATGACCACTCCAATGGAAGTTAAAAGGTGAACTTCAGCAGGGCAGAGCCTGGTCAGATTTGGCATCTAGAAACCATTCAATATTTATTGAAAAGAGGAAGAGTTCCCAATAAGAATAAAGAACTTCTGATCACATCTTTCTCCTGCTCAGAGTCACTGCTGTTAGGATAAAGTCTAAATCCCTCGGCGTATTTCTGATCAGGATTCTCTGTGATTTGGCCCTCTAGCTTCACCTGACTCTCCTCCTGGATCCAGCCATCCCGAACTTCGGGCAGCTCCCCCACATGACCTTTTTTTCTCATTATTCTAAGACGCTGCACATGTGGTTCCCCAGGCCTCAAACACTTACCCTGCCCTGCCCTCCTTTGCCCAGCCAATTGTTACTTGGCCTTTCTGTGCCTGGTAAAGGCTTGCTCCAGTTAGGTTACCATCCTGGGGGCCACTATGGAAGCAGCTGTGGCCTCCTGCACTGACCTCACAACAGCCACTTGCCTGTCTTTTCAACTTGTCAACTTTCCAAGGAATAGGACGGGGCATTTCTTGATCATGGTACTGTCCCCAGTGCCTGACCCAGAGTTAATTCCCAGGAAGTATTTATTGAAAGTCACCGATCTGGCAGGTTTAATACAAGCGAACAACCTATACAACTTTTGGTATGAAGAGCTAACCCACTCAGGCTCACTCCTAAGAGCTGAGGTGAGGCCCAATGTACTTCTAAAGTTACAGAAAGTGAGGAGAACCCATAGGACCAGCATACCCCGCACTACCCTTACCTCTCCCCAGCCCATGTGCCAAGAATGGAATTCTGAAAAAACCAACACAAATCCAAAGGCATGCCCAAACAAGAACTAAAGGCTGCTGCAATTCTGATGACCACCACATACAGATTTTTAGGTTTTCAGTATGTTCTTTTGTTAATTTAAATAAATTTCCTTTAAATGACTCAGGGCAGCATTAGTTCTGCAATATTAGAAGCTGTGGAGAGCAGCTACAGTGTTTGGACAGGTTACGGTCCGAACCTGTGGTCCCACATGGCTAAGTGATAAAGCTGCGGGAGGTGCAGCAAGTAAACAAAGCTTGATCAGATGCATGTAAATGAGTAGATTGGAAACCTGGGAGTCATAACCACGCCCTTACGTTGCCTAGTGGACTCTGGCTATAAAATAAAGACTCAGCTTGCAGGTCCTGGCGCTGCCTCGCCATTAGAGAGGGCAGCGTACCACCCAGACCAGCTTTCTTCTCATCTGTCTTTTCTTAATCCTTCACGCTGCCTCTCAGGCTCACCGAACCTGGCCATGCTGGACAAGAGGCACATCCCAGAATGCATGTATTTCAAGCCTCTCTCTGGAAAAGGAATGAGGGCCCTCCCCAAGTTCCGCCATCTCCAGGACCAGAAGAAGTGGCAGACTGAGATGCGCCACTCCCTGGCCATTTGGTATAGACCGAGCCAGTGAGTGACTTACAGTTGTGCATGTGATGTTCTAGAGTGGCCAACTTTTCGGGCCTCACGGACCACCAGTGGTCCGCAGACCACTGGTTGGCGACCACTGTTCTAGACAACTCTCAAGGTTTAACAAAATGTGAACTACCCCTTCCTCATTTTGAAGGCCCTGCCTCAAACTACTTTCACTTAAACTCCTTCTATTCTTTTTAATACCTTTATCACCATACAATGGGGTCAGGTTAAAACAAAATGACTGGAGAGATTTTCCAGTCTGCTCAAACTTCTCGGGGAGGGGGATTTAAAGTCCTGGTGGTGCTTGTTTAAAGGAAAAATAGATTTACAAATATGTATATTTATCAAGTAGCCTCTTGTGCAAGATTGAGATGCCACTGCCCAACTTTGGTTAGTTGTGTACAGGGGTATTAATTCCGGCTGCAGCCTGAGGTGTCCATTTCGGAGCTAATAACTCCTCTGCCCGCAGAGAGGACTCTAAAAGTGGCTTGTAGTAGGTGGATTCCACCTAACTTAGAATTGGAGCCTCCCACGCAAACCTAAAGCTGTTCAAAATTCCCCTGAGGCCCTGGAGCAGAGTGCCCTGGAACAAAGCACTGCCCTGTTCCCCCCCCCCTTTAACGGTAAAACCTCAAACCACAAAGGTGGGAGAAAAAGAGAAGCTAGCAGGGGTGCCCCTCTCATGTTCTATTCTTATAGGCTGTTTATTAAATCATTAAAATCTTAACAGGGACTTGACCGTCATTGTAATGACTGAATTCAGGGTCCGCCTCAGCTGAAGCCTTTCACTTTCAAACTCGGGGATATGTTCCCTAACATCTCGTCTAAAAGAACCTTCAGGCAACCTATTGACAAGATCCTGGAGTGACCTGTGGTCCCTGCAGGAGTGGAGGTGGGGCGCACCATCCACACACCTGTTGTCAGGTGACCCGGCAGCAGCATCCTTAGAACTCGCCTGGAACCCCACCCCACCCCACCCCACCCCACCCCACCCCACCCCGGACGAGTCTCTTCCCTTCCTGGCCTTCTCCACCCGGGGGGAGTCTGCAGCCTTCCGGAGTTACCTTTAGAACTCTCAACCGAGAGCAAACAAAAGGCCCGGAGCCCAACCAGAGCGGCGGGGGGTTTCGCGGCCGCTCCTCAGGCCAGTGTCCGGGCCACCCTCTCCCGGCCCAGCCGGGCTCCGGTCCCGCGAGTATCCTCCGCCCGCGCCCTCCCCGCCCGCCCGCCCTCCCAGCAGAGAGAGCCCGGCGCCCCAGCCGCGGCCACCCGGTTCCCAGGCCCGACTTATTGTGCTGGGGCCGGCAACTCGCGGGCCGGTGGGGCCTCGCCGAGCCCAACTCCAGGCACAGCCGCTGCTGGGCGCCCGGGCCCAGGCCGGCCAGCCGGCGCCGCGGGGCCTCCTCCGGCCTCAGGCCGAGCCGTCGGCCCGCCAGCCCCAGCAAGGGTCGCCGGGTAAGGGGGGCCCAACCGTCTCCTCCTCCTCCTCCGCACAAAAGCGCCCGCGCGCGGGCAGGAGGGGGACGCGGTGGTGAGGAGTTGGCTTCCGGGTTTGCTTTTTGAACAAAACCAAAGGGCATCCCGCGCCGCCCCGGTTCGGCCCGGGAAGGCGCCGGGCGCGCGCCAAGCCCGGGGGTTCGAGCCGGACCAGCGCCACCCGGTGCGCGCCAGGCCGGGCCGCTCCCAGGCACCGGCGACCGGACCGGGCAGCCGGGACCCGGCGCGCGGGCGAGGGCTCCGCGCGGCACTTACGGGCGGCTCGGCGGTGGCGGCGGCGGCGGCGGCGGCAGCAGCAAGGTGTTCGGTCGGTGCCCTCTGGGCCGCTCGCGCCTTTTCTCTCCGCGCTCCTCGCTGGCCCGCCCGCCCCCTCGCTTCCCGCCCGCACCCCCCGCGCTCGCCCCCTCCGCCCGGCTCCGCCGCCGAGTGAACTGGAACCAGTAGCGGCGGCCCCAAGGCTCCCACAATGCACAGCGCGCCGCTCGTCACATCCCATCCAGTCCGCGCGCGTCCGGCCACCCCTCCCGCGCCGCCCCGGCCTTGACCCCAACCTCGCCGCCGCGCGCGCTCGGCGGCTCTCCTCGCTCCGCCGCCGGACGTCGGTCGGTCTGTCCCCGGCTGCCCCGCGGGCCTGGCGTCCGGCCCTCTGCCCTCGGGCACCGCGCACCAGCGCGGGGCGCCAGGCGCAGGTCCTCCGGCGCAGAGATGCCCCGGCAGAAGCGCTGCTCCGGTGCGCCCGTCCCAGGCTGGGTGTCTCCGGTGGCACCCACGGAGCGCCTGCCGCGTTCCTGGCCCTCAGCCCGGGACTTTCGCCGCCTCATCGCGGGGCTCCTTCCCCTTAACCCAGGGAAGGAGGCACAGTTGCTGTCGCCACTTTTCCCTTTCCAGCCAATGCAAGCCTTCCGCGCACCGCGGAGCCCCCTCCTCCTCCCCGCCGCTGTCTTTAGATAAAAAGTCCCCGGAAGTGTCGGTCCCTTGACTTCACTCCCCTGCTTCATCATGACCACCGGGAGTTCGGACCTGCTTTGCACACGGAAAGCCATTCGCTACTTCTTCCATTGAGCGAACGCTCCCAAACTGAACCCAGTTGGGATTCACTGATGGAAAGAGTGGTTCTTTATCACCACGGGCGTGTCTTAAAAACTGCAGCCCGGCAGAAGGAGGAGGGGCCCACCTGGGAATCTCTAAATTAGGTTTCCCTCGCGAAGGCGGTGGTGCCCTATCCTGGGTAGATAGGGCCCTACCCCTACCTCACCTGCCCAAGGGTGGAGGGGGAAGCCAGCTGAGCCCCTGGTTGTAGACCAAATTTAAATAACAATGTACACTCAGCAGGGTTGATGTGCTGTTTAAGGTGCCGCCTCTCGCATCAAATCCCTCCCGCCCTCAAGCTGACTTCTAGAGCAGGGGCGCTAACCTCTTTCCAGTCACCAGGGTGTTTTGCACTGGACTTTGCAAAGCAGTGTCCAATCCATGCCACTCATACATTCATTGATTCAGTGAAGTATGGAAGTCATCCTTTGGGCCAGGCACCAATTTGGGTGATGAAGATAAAGCAGTGGACAGAACAGGCAAATTTCCCTGCCCTCCTGGAGGTTGCAGTCTAGGAGGGAAAGAAACACAATCAGCAAAAGAGATGATGCGGTAGATGGTATAAATGCTTGTGGGGAAAAATAAGGCAGGGATGGAGGATGTGGAGTGTGAAGTGAGGTGGAGTTTCAAATGTTAGAGAAGACCTCCCTGACAAGGTGGCATTGAAGCAAAGACCTGAAGGAATTAATGGAGCAAGCCATGCGGATATCTGGGGGAGGAGTGTTCCAAGCATGAGGAACAACAACAGCGAGTGCAAAGGTCCTGAGGCAAAGGAATAATGTGTTCTTACCAGGAAAAATGTTAATTATGTGATATGATAGTGTTAACTAAAGGGAAAGGGATAAACATATTGCAATACATAAATGTGTCGAGTCACCATGTTGTACACCTTAAACTTACAGCGTTATGTCAGTAATATTTTGATTTTTATAAAGGAATAGTGAGTGTGAGATTGTTGGAATGGAATGAGTGAAGGGGGGAGTTATAGGAGATGAAACTGGGGAATGATTCTGGTGTCCCAAAATAAAGCATTAAGGATGTGTGAGGCTCCCCACACCACCAGGGAAGTTGCAGAAGGGTGTCAGAGAAAGGTGCAATGACCGTGTCCTTATTACTATGTCCTTCCTTGGGTCCTTGAGCAGGGCTCTCAGTTCTGCAGGGGCCAGCCACCAGGTGAGGTTTCCGTGGGCCACAGCAAGTCAGGAGGGTGCTAGACTTCCTTTATTCACTCAACTGACACTTGCTGAGCACTACTGTGCTCCAGGCCCAAGCCAGCCTCCTTTCCAGGGAGAGCAACATTCTAGGTGTGTTATCAGGCCTGGCCTGTATGGAGAGGAGAAGATGCCTGCAGCCTTCTGGTGCCTGGGTAATGGACAAACCTGAGGCTTCTTCTTCCCCAGGTCCTTAGTAATGGCTGAGGCCAGACACAAAGGATGATTGTCCAATAAATGTCAATCTGCAACCCCAGGGGGGCCATGAAGGAACTCACTCACCTCCACCCAGCATTGGTTTCTGATGGTGACTTAGAAGTAGGTAATATTCAAAAGGCTTTTGCTTTTCCATCTTTTTGTACACTCACCATGGACCAGGTCACATCCGTCCCATCATTTCACTCTCTCAATAGCCTCAGCAGGCAGGCTATTTCTTACAGATGAAGACACTACAGATTCGGAAAACTGAAAAATATACCTGACATCATAGAGTGGGCAGGCTGATGCTAGGATTCAAACCCAGGTTCATCTGGATCCTGAACTCCAGAACTGAAGAGAGCCTTTCCAGGGGCCTGGCTTTCTCTGCACCTAGCATCCATCCACCCCACCCCACTCCCAACTCAGTCATGCATCACTGTCCTGAGGCTAGAGTCCACACTTCTCCAAGAGCTGATCTTGATGTCCTGCCCACCCTCTCATGCCCCTCCTCAGTGTGCCATTCTCATAGAACTCACTAGTAATATTGTCCCCTGGAGCTGTTCAATGCAGAGACCCTGTTTCTACTTCTCCAGAAGGTTCCATCCTCCCATCCCCAACTCCCACCCCTCACCACCGGTGGGCCTTAGGTATATTTGCCTTCATGGGCCCCATTCTCCATTAAAAAACAACAACAACAACAACACAACACAACCTACAAACAAAAAACCTGCATTGGTACTAAGGCAGGATAGTAAGAAGCTAGGAAAATTCCTTGGCGAGTGGGGAAATTGAGACAGATAGCTGAACAAACCGGCTGAGCAATTTACAGCAGATACAAAAGATCACCTCCCTAAAGTTATAGGTAGGCCTACATTTCAGCTCCAGGACCAGAAAAGTAGCAAAACCAGATGGATGACACCAGCTGCAATGACTAATTAACCCCTGTCCTATCATTGACCAATAAGTAGCCACCACGAATCTGAAAGAGCACACAGAGAAAACTGATGAATATTCTGCTGAAACACACCCCTGAGATCTTCTTTCAGATTTCCCCTGTAATAGAGAGATAAAAACCCTCAAGACAAAGGATCCAGTGCCCGTTCTTCCCATTGAGGAAGCACTCGTGTGCCTTCTCCCTTCCCCCACAGGCACACATCTCCTAAAGGGACCCTGGGAGACTGGAATTAGAGGAGCAATGGGCAATAGCAGCCCATCTCAGACCAACCCCCTGAATCTGTCTCCAAGGCCCCCTTTTCTCTGACTTCCCAGGGAGCTCAGGCAGCCCAGCCTACACTCTCCTGTTGTTCTTCTATGCCAAGCCCTTCCTTGTTTCACTGGTTTCACTGTCCCCAGTTTTAATAGACATCCCCACATGGTCACATGTGAAATATTTCCTACACTAAGTCTGCAACACACACATCACCAGCTGGCCCTAGGCAGACCTGCTCAAGGCAGGGTTCCCTGTCTGGTAACACTTTTAGATCAAATAAAATAATTTAATTAAACTAATATATGTGTCTTTATACCAATGCAGTCATAAAACATAATTTTTATAACATGTTATAGAGGAAAGGACTCACAAAGGTAGAAGTGTCTAGGGCCCAAGAAAGTGTTAACACAGCCTTGCCATTTCAAGTAAAAATTATGCTGGGTGACAAAAGGAGGACCTTTAGCCCGCAATGCAATCACAACAAATACTTTTTCTCAGGGCAGCCATTCTATTTGTTACATAGCACAAGAACTCCATGCATGCTTCCCATGTGGTCACATAGAATATTTAAAAATGTGTCCAAGATTAATAAAATTAATTCTACTGCTTTATCAAAGACCTTCTTGAAGGAAACCGTTGGATTTTATTTTTAACTCTGCAAGTGCTTGGCAATAACGGATAAAATCCTTATTGGTACACATTGGTGCCAGTGCTGATCTGTGCCAACTCACCAGCAGTTTTTCCCTCGTTTGTTTTTGCACCATTGGTGCAAAGATAAAGACCATGAAAAAGCTAAGTAATGTCTTGGCATTACTGTGAACATGTTGGAACATGTGGATCCCAGAAAGGGTTTCAGTGACCTTAGAGGGTCTTCAGACCCCATTTTGGGAACCACTGTTCCGAACATCCTGGGGCTGTACCATCATTTATTTAACCAGCTCCTTGTTGTCATTTTTCTTTCAGGCTATTTTCAATTCTACTATAAAGACCTGATGGATATTCTTCGAGTTACACATTGTGGACATCTGACTGTTGAGGATAAATTCTTAGTAGTAGAACTGCTGGGTCAACATTTAAAAGCGTTAACACAACCCCTTCCACTCCCCCTCCCCCCACCTGTTTCCCCCCACACACACCTCTGCCTGAGAAGTCAGGGCAAGACAAGGCCAGTGGACAGGGCAGACCCCAGTATTCCTGCATTTCTCCAGCACCTTTTTGCCCCACCCTGAGTGATATTCGAGACCTTTGATAATCTGAGAGCCAAACAATGAGGTGTCACCATGTCCCTTGGTTTAGCTTGACCTTGTTTGTAGAAGGGCAGGGAATGAGTCTCCAGTTAGTTTCTAAGCTTTGATCAACACACATCAAGCCAAGAAGAGTGAGTCTGTGTGAGGGACTTCGGAGATTCCAGGAAAGAAAGCCTCTGGTAAACTTTTCCCTATCATCCCTGCCTCACAATCCAACAGATGTGTTCTTTTCCATGGGACAGACCCTTGGGTCACCTCAGCAGGTGCAGCCTTTCTTCTAGACTTGATTACTTCAGAGATAAGTTCTTTCTCTTTGATGTACAATTGGCTGAAACATCTGACACCTGACACTTCCTCCTCTGCAACAACTGCCAACCCCTCCCTTTTTTGTTAAGTAGTTAATGCCCGCCTCTGAAGAAGAGCAGGTGAATACTTACCATTGATGAGGAATAACAAAAGAACCTATCCTTGGGTGTTCCTAGGAAGAAGGAGGGTCTGTATTACAATTTTCAGGCCTAGAGGCACCTCCAGATTGAAATATTTCCATAAAGTTAGAGCTGAACTGACAATGCAGTTTGAAGGATTTAGACTACCTATAGAGCAGAGGTACTTTGGCTGTGGGGTCCTTGAGATTCTTTCATGGGGCCTGTGGGCCTGAACTACTTTCATCATCATAATACTAAGATTGTATTTGCCTTCTTCACCGTGTAAACATTTGCATTGGTGGATAAACTGTAACACACACACACACACACACACACACACACAGCTAGTTTCAGTTAAGAATTTTTAAATGTCCTTAATGAAGCAGATTTTAAAATTTTGGAAAGCTTGTATTTGCTACCATGAGCTTGACAGCTTCCCAATACTTAAAATCTTTCCTGATGAGATTGGTGGTAGTTTTAACTAATGATATTTTTTTTGAGGTTGTGTAATAAAACATATATATATATATATGTGTGTGTGTGTATATATATATATATATATATATATATATATATATGATTAATGTATGATGCTACAACATCATGCATAGGTCTAAAAAATCCATTCCAAGTGCAAGATAAACCAAAGACTTTAATGCCACAGAGTATGAGAAGTTCAGTGATATATTTTAGTATTCTACATAACTACTAATATTTAAGAAATTAACTCCTGACAAGTTTTGTCATTGTGAATGAAACAAAGTATTCTATGGAAAGTAACCTCACAGGGTGAATCTGATAATAAATTCCTAACTTGACAGATCATGATGAGTAGTCCTGGCTCAGACACATGACATCTTTAGTAAAAGATTTATCTTTGCCATAACCAATTCTTGTGCATTGTTTCTGTGCATCTAGGTTAACACACCTTTGAAATAACCACCTTCATGAGAGCACATAGTCTTACTAACCATCCTGTAATCCAGTCCCCACCTTGCTCCCTCCACCTCCATGTAATCTTCTTTACATTCCTTCCTTAATTTCAAATGCACAAAAGAAGCTACAAAACTGTTATTCTTCAGAGCATTTGAGATCTTGTTCCCCAATATATGTCATCAGTTTGGCTCACATAAACTCTTATAAAAATTCTCTACAGGTTTGGATATTTCTTCTAATGTGTAGAATCAGAGAACAATAACCACAGTTATCTGCAATGGTTATTGTAATATATCTACCTTGACTAAATTAAAAACAAACTTTTAAAAAATATATATTTTATCGATTTGTTACAGAGAAGAAGGAAGAGGGATAGAGAGTTAGAAATATCGATGGGAGAGAAACATCGATCAGCTGCCTCCTGTACACCCCCTACATACTCTTGACCAGAATAGAACCTGGGATCCTTCAGTCCACAGGCCGACGCTTTATCCCCTGAGCCAAACTGGTTAGCGCAAAACAACAACAACAAACACACACACACAAAACAACAACAACAAAAAAACTTTTGCATGAAGGAAAAAAACACCATAAAGAAGTTAAATGAATATTAACCAAAGAACTTATATGTATATGTGCATTACCCTATGGATATAGACAATAGGGTGGTAAGGACCTGGGGTGGGTGGATATTGAGTGGAGAGGGGTAATGGAGGTGGGAAGGGAGACATCTGTAATACTCTCAACAAAGATTTTTTTAAAAGAAAGTCAAATGACAAACTGGAAGAAAATATCAAAATATCACACAGATAAAAGTTAATATCTCTGTCTTAATCTGCTTCGACTGTCGTAACAAAATACCATAGACAGGTGGCTTAAATAATAGAATTTTGCTCTCTCTTTCTATTTTATTTTATAAATAAACCAGTTTCGGCTCCATGTGTCTTCTTATAAAGACACTAATCTTATTGGATTAGGGCCTCATTCTTAGGACCTCATTGATGGTTAGGCTTCAATATGAATTTGAGGGACATAATTCAGTCTATAGCAGATATGTATATTTTCAGTATATATATTTTTTTCTGAAATTTTCTAAAAATGGTGCTTAAAATGTGAACAGATGTTTAACTCATAAGAAAAGTACAAAAAAAAGCTATACCTAAATATCATTTCTAACTTATCAGACTGGCATAAATTCAAAAGCTTGAAACTACACTCTGTTGGCAAAGCTGTAAGAAACAGGCTCTCACATTACTGGTATGAGTACAAACTGGCACAGCTCTATGGAGAAGAATTTCACAATATTTAATAAGACTCTCTGCATTTACTTGTAATCAAGCAATTCTGTTTTTTAGAATTTACCCTAAAAATGCCCCCCAATAATATGAAAATACATGCTTTTCAAGTTCTTCATTGCCTTATTATTTGTAATTGCAAAATATTGGCAAATGCTTAAATATTTAAGCAAATGAGATTGGTTGAATAAACTATGATATATATGCACAATAAGTATTATACGCTGTAAAAATGAAGGATGATCTCTATGAATTGATTAAGGAGTGATTTCAAGGAGCTATTGTTAAGTGAAAAAAGCAAAGTGAAAATGAGCATAGTTTGCTACATTTTGTGTAAGAAAGAAGGAAAAATAACAGCATACACACATCTCTATAAATAGAAAATAATGAAGATAGTTACTTATAAGGAGTGAGGGAAAGAAAGGGAGACAGTGACATTTCTTTGAGTATATATATTTTGCATACTTTTGGCTATTGAAAGCATGTTAATGTTCTACATATTCAAAAATTGAAATTGCATCTATAAGAATGGGCAAGAAGAAAATTCCTAAAACTGAACTCCAACTGAAACCAATGATCCCTTCCTATTTCAAATTAATACCATAATCTTAATAAAGGCAACAAAGAGGTAATCCACTTTATTTATAAGCACAGTATTTCATACTTTCAGTCTATGCCTAGAAAGGAAATTAGGGAAGAATTACAAACAAATCCTGAACCATTTTTATTGAATTTGTTTTTTGTAGTGGTACAGGAAAATCTATTCTAAAACAATTTTGGATTTATTATAGGTTTTATCCCACGTTCTGACTGTGGGAAGAAGGGACATATAGTATAAAATGGAGGAAGGCAAGAAAGAATACTATGGGCATGAACTGGGAAACTGGGATTGGAGGTATTGGTGTGAACTCATTTCTTACACACACACACACACACACACACACACACACGTGTGTGTGTGTGTGTGTGTGTGTATGTACATTTTCTAGCTCTATCTGAAAAGTGCCAAGAAGAAAAAACACTCCTGTAGCAATAAGCACATCTAGCACCCAGATGTTGGTTTCTAATACCATTTCCTACTCAAAGGAGTCAGAACTCCTTTGGTCTGGGGAAGTATACAAGATGAACCCGAGTGTCTTGTTATGCGAGAAAGTAGGGGAATACACACACACTTCCTTCTGCTCTGACTCCCCTTTCTTCCTTACTCCAATTTACCTGCCATTGTTTCCTAGGAAAGTGTCAGCATGCAAGCTTTTGCCTCTGGACCTGCCTTCTAGGAAGTCTGGGCAAAGGCTCTCTTATTCTAGGTTATGGATCTTTGAGATCCAACTGGAAACCTGAGCTGCTCATCCTAACCTTTCCTGACTGGCAGGCCTCAAACTCCAATTTTTATTTCTGCATCCTGGTGAGAAGTTGTCACAAGCTCTGCTCAGCTTCTCAGTTGCCACTTTCTGATGAACTATTCCACTAAAAGTCTGAGTTGGCAAATATCTCAAGGAAAAAAGGGATGCCCAAGATTGGGCTCAGATTCCTGTGTTCTCCTTCTCTCTGAGATCTTGCATCTAGAAATCCTTGATTGTTCTTTAATGGCAATTGGAAGATATACAGTTGTCTTCTTTTTTTTTTTTTGTTATTTTCATCTACAAGCTGGGTTTGGAAAAAAGCTAGCTCCCCATTCGAGGAAACAGAACTCACCACTCTGGGTTTAATAGGAAACCACAGAGTATTTCTAGAGAAACTGCTGTTTTCCTATAGATTCTTGCAGGCCCCCAGCTCTACAGAGAACAAAATGGGCTCTGTCCTCTCACCACCTCTCTCTTTATTTCTGTGTTTTTCATTGTCTTCCTTTTGTAACAGTTCTACACATTTTGAATGTTTTTGTGAATGTAAATATTCGCTCAATTTTTCCTTACCTCCTGCAGCTGGATCTTAGAGCTGGAGACATTTTTTTAAATTCTCACTTGAAGATATGTTTTTATTGATGAGAGAGAGAGTTACATTAATGTGAGAAACATCAATCGGTTGCTTCCCATACCCACCCTGACCCTGACCTGGGATCAAACCTGCACCCTTTCGGTGCACAAACAATACTCCAACCAACTGAGCCACTCAGCTTGGGCTCAGCTGAAGACTTTGTATACATGTAGGAAAAATACAAAATACAGGCTGCCTTAGCACTGGAACAATTGCAAGGGAGATGGAGGTGGGGCATGCATCTCATAGATGCTTTCCTCCCTGTCCTCCATCCGATTACCCAGGGACCTTTCTGCAATCCTGGTGTCTGCCTCCTACTCCTTTCCACAAATGCAGACTCCATTTCTCCCTTTCATGAGGATTCAAAATTATGTGCATCAGCTATTATATAGTATTGCCCTCTGGTGGTACAGAACTGTTAACCCCTGTACTAAATGGGTCCAGAATGCTGCTATTTTGAGCTCTTTGTCAACAAAAGAGGAGACAGAACAATTTTTTTTAAAAAGGTCTGTCACCTCACACATAACAATGAGTCTGTCTCCCTGATCTTTTGCCCTATCTCACCTGGGAAACTTGTGAATTATACCTTACAACTTAATTAAGAGTTAATAGGTAACAGGCAAGAGATTATTTTGGCTTCTTGGATTTTTGTTGTTGTTAATCCTCATTTGAGAAAATTTTTTCCCATTGATTTTTAGAGAGGGTGGAAGGAAGGTAGGGAGAAATAGAGAGAGAGAAATATCAATGTGAGAAAGACACATCAATTGGTCACCTCCTACATGAGCCCCCACCAGGGGCTGGGATCAAGCCTGCAACCAAGATGCATGCCCTTGACTGGAATCAAACCTATGACCCTTCACTCTGGATGTTGACACTCCAACCAATGAGCCCAACTGGCTAGAGTTGCTGCTTATATTTTTAAAAAAATGCTAACTAAGAGGGCTGGCTCTAGGTTGAGAAGGGAGGGTTGATTTAGAGACCAGGATTTGCCTAATTTCAAAATGCAGTAAACCCTTAATTTTGTGGGCCTCAATTTAACAGACTTAGATTTAATGGACAAAATTTCTGGTCCATATGTCATATGTGAAAATTAACACCCTGTTAATTTTAAAATGCTTTTAACCAAGATTTGTTTATAGTTAAATTAACAGGTTTTTTTGTTGTTGTTATTAATTCACTGTTGTCTTTAGGAAATTTTAGTGAATAGGCCATATGTTGGAAAAAACACTGTAGTAATCTTGCTGACATAAATAAATATTACATAGCTACAACGATAGTCTACATATTTAAATCCAAGAGTCAATGCTCATAAACAATGTTTGGCAAAAGATTAGCATGTGATCACACCGCATTGTGTGCAGTAATTGGTTCTGTTGTCATGTGGCTTGATTTTCTGCAGCAGTTTTAGTCCTTGGGGACCTATGTTCTGAGCACTAAGCCACAACTACCCATGTGCATTTAACTCATGGTGACTGGTGAATGCACGCATTTACTAGACCTATTCAGCATAAAATTGAAATTATTGTAATATAGAAAACTCTGTGAAATTAAACTTTTCATACATACTTAATTTTAATTACACCAACGTGTTTATATAAGTAAAAACAGAGAAACGAATTAATTTTTCAACTTTGTAACAAGCATTCGGAAAACCTACACTATTATGTAATGGACTTTTGGCTTTAATAGACAACCTCTTTCCCAAATTAGTCCATTATATCGAGATTTTACTGTGGCTCTATTCAAGATAGACTAACTTTGGAAACAAATGAGCTTTGCACAATGAAGTTTATTTCTTTTCTTGTGCAATGTCCCATCATAGATTTTCCTGGTTGGGTGACTCTTCTACTTGGTTCTCTCGATGTGATGTCCCAGGGACATAGGCTCCTTCTTTCTTATGGCTCCTTCCTGTGCTAGGCTCTCAGAGAACTCTCCAATTAACCAGTAGAAAGCAAAACCTAATCAAAGGTTGCACATGCGAGGGTTGATGGAGCAGACTTGAAATTTATGTCCATCACTTCTACCTACTTTGGGCATACCATTGGCCAGAATCTAGTCATATGGCTGCACCTACCTGCAAGGGAGACTGGGAAGCATAGCCTAATGGTTGCCTACAATTAATATATAAATACGTAGTTTGTGAACAGCTGCAAGTTTCTGCCTCAGGTCTCATTTGTG
The DNA here is from genome assembly GCA_011751065.1 of Lasiurus cinereus. Taxonomy (NCBI): domain Eukaryota; kingdom Metazoa; phylum Chordata; class Mammalia; order Chiroptera; family Vespertilionidae; genus Lasiurus; species Lasiurus cinereus. The sequence goes on along the minus strand of JAAGEH010000293.1, from coordinate 4,590,531 downwards.
TGTGTGTGTGTGTGTGTGTGTTTCTACCTTCTGAAGAGGAAGTAAAAGGCTTTTGCTAAAGAGCCCATAGACCTTCTTGGCTCTTTTATTCCTTAGTTTTCTCAAACCCCGAGTTGACAGCAGCATACTTCCATTAAAACGTGGAATATTTTCCTGGTTCTGGGGTCTAATTAGCCAACATTATTGTTAATAAGGTTTTTTTGAAGTTTGATATAATGTAAAGAAATACCAAAAAAAAAAAAAAAGCCCATAACTGATTAGCTTAATGAATGTTCACAGGGTCAATATAGGTATGTGACTACTACACAATTCAAGAGATAAAACATTACCACTATCTCAGAAGTCAACAAGAAAGGATGTGTGGGAAGTTCTTGGTGGTGAGGAAGGGTATTCTCAGGACACTGAGTTGCTAGCACATCCTTTAGGCTATGGGGCCTTCTCCTTTAAATGTTAAAGATCTAATGATAACCATCAATGTAACTGTAACTAACAAGAGAGCTTAGAATATGTGGAGTGATTTTTCTCCTTTGGTCCCTTGAAAGCAGTGGGTAAGAAAAGGCTTCAGGGTCCTGCATACTTGGGCTCAAGTAATGGCTCCAATGCACTAGTTGTGTGACCTTGTGCAAGTGACTTAACCTCTCTGGACCCAACTAAAAAATAGGGATGTGAGGGCACTCATATTCTCAATTTTACCCTCTTTCCCTGGAGAGCCTGGAAAGCTCTGCAGACTCTTTTTTTTTAAATTTCCTTTTATTAATGTATTACATGTATACATATCTTCCCATTGCCCCTCCCTCCTCCCAGGCATAATCTGCAGATTCTTTAGCAGCTAAATTCTGGAAGGGAAAAAGCTCCCACTAGTTGGTGGATTTCATGAGAGATTTGGCAGGTGGAGCTCCTCTGAGGCAAGCTTGGTTGTAGTGAGTAAATAGGTAGCCAAAAAGGATGGTCACCAGCTTCAGAGTGGGAGAAGTGGTTGTGACAGTAGCTATAGTGGTGGCAATAGCAGTTTCCTGATGGCTCAGCTATGTAATGGGCCCTTATATTCAACTAGAGCCCCAGTGCACAAAATTTGTGTAAGGGGCTTGGCCCATACAGCTGCGGCGGCTGCCTTGGCTCTCACAGCCCTGAATTGTCCAGAAGGTCGTCCGGAAGGATATCTGGAAGGTCGTTCGGCTGTCCGATCTAATTAGCATATTACACTCACTTTTATTATTATAGATAGCTCATTGTCACCCCTTGTTTGTGCTCCTCCAGCCCTTATCATAACCTTGTAAGCATTTGATTTCCTTATACAGTGATACCTCGAGATACGAGTTTAATTCGTTTTGTAACCTTGAGGCATGGGAAACTATGACACGCTTCAGTTGCGGTAAACTGGTGGGTCCTGTGCAGCCAGCGATCCGCACGATTACTCCTATCTCAAATGTTGCTCGTATTTCAAAGCAAAAATCGCTCACTTGACTGCTCGCATCTCAAAAATCTCGTATGTTAGGGCACTCGTATCTCGAAGTACCACTGTACAACAAGCCCCTTTTGCTCAAAATACCTAGAATAACTTCGGTTTCTTGCACCAAAACTGGCACAAGATGATAATACTGCTAATTTTGGGGGATCACGGTATTAAGCAAGTTATGATTCCTGTCACAGAAGAAGGTCTCAGTCCATGGTAGTCACTAATGATCACCATAAGACTAACTGCTGGCTGTTCAAATTTGGGAAAAACCAGTTCTGTTAAACTACATCTTGCTGCCCACCGGTGTTAGCAGGATTCTTTCCCGCTTTGCTTTTTTCCAAGGAGTCAGCAGGCATCTATAACAAGAGGAAAAAATGATCCTTGCCTAATGTTGCTTTCCCCTTACCTTCTCGCCAACAATTCATGTTGCCTTAAGAGATTAGGCCTTTTTATTGCTTGCCTCATTGCCCTGCTGTCTGCACCAAAGTTACGTCGTGGCTGGCTGGGCATGTCCTTCTGACGGAGTCCAGGCCTGTTGCACAGAGAGCAAGGGGGTTATTTGATCTCTTGACTATGGCTCCTACAAGTCCCACTGAGAGTGTGCTTACCCACAGAGCTCTGCTAGGCTAATTGGCTCGGTGTAGCCAGAGAAGTAAAATTCCACCTAAAGCAATGAGTGTTACTTCTGGCAGGATTTGGCATTGGGGAGAGGGCAGCCTCTATGGGGGCTCAGGGGTCAGCTCTGGGTCCCACCCAACCCTTTCAGAACCCCCACAGCTAGTGAGCAGCAGCTTCTTGATCTGAGTGATAGAAGATCATGAAGGGCATTCCCGGCCTCTAGAGAGATTTTCACTCAGCCTGAACTGAAATCCTGGAACACAAGAAACCCCTCTGATTGGATGTGTGTCCAGATAGATGCACAGCCAGATACCTTGCCCACTGAGTGCTGCTCCACAGACACTACTGGTGGGAAGGCAGAGAAGTTACTCTCTCCACCCCTGACTCACATGCTTTTGTGGGGGTTTTTTATTAAAAAGCTGGATGGAACTTTTCCCACTGTGCATTCTCATTATAGCTCTTCCTGAAAGGCAAAGTTATCCTATGAAGCCAGCTCGTTAAAATCATTAGACCCTGGAGAGAGGCTTGGACTTAATCCTTCCATTGGCAAAAGCTTCATGAGTGTGGAGCCCCAGATTGTAGGCTTCCACAGTATCATGATCATCAACCCTGGCCTCTGCCCCCACCTCAGCCACATTCATCTGCCCAGTCTTCTCAGATCCCAACCCAGCCCTGCACCTCTCCAACTCTTCAAATTCACTCCAGAACTATAAGGTCCTCAGGATGGACTACTGAACTCAGCACTAAGAACCAGTGTTTGGGAGGAGGAGGAGGTGGAGGGGGAGGAGGAGGAAAAAGAGGAGGAGGAGAAGGAAAAGGAGAGAGAGGAGGAGGAAAAGGGGGTAGGAGGAGGAGGAGGAGGAGAAGAAGGAGGAGGAAAAAGGAGGAGAGGGAAAAAGAGGAGGAGATTTACTTTTTGAAAAATAACTAAGAACAAAAACAAACAAACAAACAAACAAAAAATCTTCCCTTTACCCCGAGTCCGTCTCTCTGTTGAATGTTCTTTCTCCTTACACACAGCAGAGTTCTCCAGCATTAATGTACATGAGAATTAGCTGAAGAAACCACAATGAGACACCACTTCACACCTATCACGATGGTTTTAATAAAAACATGGAAAAATAATAAGTGTTGGCAAGATGGGGATGGAACCCTCATACGTGGAAACATAAAATGATGTAGCTGGTGGAAAACACTTTGGCGTTTCTCAATAGTTAAAACATAGACTTATCAAATGACCCAGCAGTTCCACTCCCAGATATAAACAGCAAAAATCTGAACACAGCTGAGACTGGTTTGGCTCAGTGGATAGAGCATCGGCCTGGGGACTGAAGAGTCCCAGGTTTGATTCCGGTCGGGGGCATGTACCTTGCTTGCGGGCGCGTCTCCAGTGTGGGGCGTGCAGGAGGCGGCTGATCGATGTCTCTCTCATCGGTGTTTCTGACTTTCTATCCCTCTCTCTTCCTCTCTGTAAAAAATCAATAAAATATATTTAAAAAATCTGAACACAGGGACCTTAGCAGATACTCATACTTCCATTTTCATAGCAGCGTATTTACAATAGTCAAAGCCAGAAGCAAGCCCGTGTCCACTGACAAAAGAATTGGTGAGCAAAATGTGGTCTATTCATGCAATGGAACAACATCAGCCTTGAAAAGGAATGAAGTTCTAATACATACCACAACATGAATAACCCTGAAAACACTCATGTTAAATGAAATAAGCCAGGCATAAAATAACACATATTATAAGATTCTACTTACATGAACTATCTAAAATAGGCAAATTCCTGAGACAGAAAGTGGATTACAGATTACCAGAGGCTAGGAAAAACAGAGGGTTAACTATTTAAGATGATGAAAAAGTTTTGGAAATAGATCGTGGTAAGGCTTGCACAATAGTGCTGATGTGCTGAATTGTAAGTTTAAAATGGTTTAAATGTTATACTTTATGCTATATATATTTTACCACAATTTTTCAAAATGCAGAAATGCAAGTTCCTGGGATCTGCTCCCAGACTTGAGTCAGTTAGTCCAGGGTGGGCCCCAAGAAGTGCCTTTGACAGGCTCTCCAAGTGTCTCTTATGTGGATAACCCAGGGCCCTGGTTTAGAATTGCAGATATGCATACGCTATGCTAACTGTGTTTCTTATAAAAAAACAAGAAAACAAAAAAGTAGTGCTTGCTGCTTTTCAGAGCTTGTCCTAAACAGAGGACATTCACACTGTACAGGTTGGAACAAGGTAAGGTTGACCAGGGCACACTGGTCTACCCAGGCTGCATCTGAATGTGGCCATTTTGGCATCAGAGTACTAGCAGGGGCATCCTGTGGCCCTGAGGTTCAGGGCTTTGACCCAGCTCTACGTCAGCACAGTCCTGCATTCTTCTCGGTCTGCATTCCCCCAAACAGGCTCTTCTGCTGGGTCCAGCAAAGGCCAAAGGCAAGAGGTGACTTTGGGTCCTGACCACTTTTTGGAGTTGGTCATGCTGTCTCCTTTCTCCCTAATATTCCCAGTGCCAGGGTCAGGTTTGTGCTTCTTCCATCAGTAGGACCTGATCCTACTTCTGGTATCCTTCCAATGATTGATACAATGTACTGTGTGTGTTTTTTTTTTTTTAATACATCTTTCCTTGCAGATAAGTAAGCAAATTACAAATAAGGAGAATGACCCTAGACAATTACAAAACATCTCTGGGCTGATATTTGAGAGTTTGTACTTGCCTAGCAACTCCGATGTTCTTTGACCTTGGTTTACTCCTCCATCCTGATGCCCTAAGACTGACTTTAAGAAACTGTCCCAATAGGTCCCATCTAAAGTGAAGCACAGGAAAAGCCCAGCTTGGAAACTTACAGGACTGCCCACCTTCAGAAGGGAAAGAGGAGAAAGGAGGAAGGCTCACTCTTTCATCCACTGATTTTTATTGAATCTCAACCAGGTGCTACATCTGCACCAGTCCCTTGGGAAGTGGGAGTGAACAAGACACTGTTTGTGCCCACAGGGAACCAGTCCAGGGTATGTGTGTGGCGGGGGGGTTGAGGGGGGGAAGGCGGGGAGGAGAGTGGAGAAGAAATGAAAACTGGCAACTATAAAATAGTTGTGGCCATTTTGGGGCAGGGCAGGTGTGTAGAGGAAAGGCCAGTGGCTTAATCTGAGGGTTCAGAAATGAGAGGACTCAGGGAAGAGTTCAGAAATGAGGGGACACTTGGAAGAGACTCTTGAAAGATGAATAAGGTTTTGGAGGCAGAGAGGACAGGGTTAGGCTCCCCTGCTTTGCAAGCAGAGTAAAGATGATGGTCCGTTGGTATGAATCAGTGATGATGATGGAGGGAGGGCAGGGGAGGAGTGAGGGAGAGATGAGACTGGAGAGTGCTGGGTGCTGGTGACTGAGGCCATGGAAGGGGGCAGCCCTCAGGGTGGTATGACACATTTACAAGTCTGGACTGGATACTCGAGGCAGTAGGGATATCACAGAATTCCCAAAAGAGGAGCAGTGTAGTCAGATTTGTGGGAGTTTTGAATGTCTGAAAAAATTTTTTAAAAAGTGAACCTCTGCACTGGCCGGTTGCTCAGTGGTTAGAGCATCAGCCTGTGGACCAAAAGGTCAGGGGTCTGATTCCTGGTCAAGGGCACATACCGTAGTTGTAGGTTTAATTGCCATCCCCTATCAGGGCAAGTTCAGGAGACAACCAACGAATGTGTCTCTCTTTCTCTCTCTCCCCCCCTCTCCTCCCTCCCTCCTACTCTCTCTAAAAATCCATGGGGAAAAATATCCCCAGGTGAGGGTTAAAAAAAAGTGAACATCTCTGAACCCGAGGTTAAATTAAATAATTACTAATGTTTTTTTTAATTTTGCTTAATGTATTTCTTTCTATCTGAAGTAGTTTAAGGCAAATCTAGATATCCTAATCATTCCCCTCTAGAAACTTCAGGCTACCTGCTTTACAAACAAGGATTCTTTTTTTTTTTTTAACACAACTATACTACCATTAATTATCACACCTCACCTAATTAACAGTAATTTCTTAGCCTCTATCACCAAGTTCATATTCAAATTTCCCTGGTCATCCCCCAAATGCATTTGTTTCAAAACTGATTTGTATGAATCAGGATTCAAATCAAGTCTACATACTGCATTTGTGCTTTTTGTTTTAGGAAGAGCACCCAGAGAAGGTGAAGTTAGGGAGGCTCATCTCCTGGCTTGGAAGATAGGCCAAGTTACCTTGTTTTAATTGGAAACTTGGGTTGGGGAAAGCATGCTGGGCTCAACTCATATCTACCTTCCTGAGTGAGACAAGGGTGGGATCTGACCCTGAGGTGGCCATCCCCGAGGGTCAGCTTCTGAGAGAGGGAAGCTTGCCTGAGACAGATGTGGCTTAGGGCAGGTCAAGCAGTGACAAACAACCTTGATGTTTTGTTCAGGGCGCCCTGTAGCAGCTCTGAGGCTGTCTCAGTGGAGTGGTGGGAGTCCTGCAGTGTCTAGGGCGATGGGGGTTGGGGAGCGGGGATGCACAGCTCTTTAGAAAGCTCCATGGAGAAAGCATGAGACAGAGAGGGTCCAGGTAAAGAAGAGTGTCTTCAGGAATGGGAGGTCCCTGAGCCTCTAAAAGGCTGAGGGTCCAGAGCCCATCACTGCAGAAGGAGAGGGAAGGACTGGGGGTGGAGGGTAAACAGAGACCACTTTCTAGAAGATAGTCTAGCTGGATGTACAAAGCTTTAAAGTGGTCTTAACATTCAGCTTGCCTGCAGAAACCAATGCTAACGAGAGAATTGAAGATTCACAGAATCACAGAATGCTTTATTTAGGAGATTTGTTGTTGCCTTATTAATAATAGGAAAAGCTGAGAGTAGCTTGCATATATAACAATAAGGATATGATTATATATGGACTAGGTGCATGAATTTGTGCACCTTGAAATGAACTGTGAGCTGCAAGGGTGTGGTGGGCACAGTGGTGGGTCTCGGCTCATCCTCTGTGCGTGCCCCTGCCAGGCTCCTCCTGCTGAGGCCCCTGGTCCCCTGTCTGCCGGCAGCCCCTTTCCCACAGCCATCGCTTCCCACATGCTGATGGCACTGACCCTGCTTGCACCCAATGAGAGAGCGAAGCCATTGGAGCTGGCACCAGCAGCAGGTGCAAGCAGCGACTGCTGGCCCCAATCGCCCCTCAGAAGCAGTGGGAGGTGGAGAAGCCCTTGGGCGATCGGGGCTGGCAGCCACCACTCACACCCACTGATGATGCCAAGCAATTGGGACCAATGCTGGACACTGGGTGCGGATGGGAGCGGGAATGGTGCCAACAGTGGGTGTGACTGACAGCTCCAGTGCAGGCAGCAGGTTAAAGCATTATATCCACATGAGGGCAGATTGAAGTCATGGGAGAGTTTTCTAGAATTATTAAGGATGTGAACACAAGTTTTATTTGTTTTTACATACAGTGTTGCTGTGGATCCAAAAATTTACCTTGAGAAAATTTATTTTTTAATATAGTATACATGCAGAAAATTACACATGTTTTAAGTGCACAGCTCAGTGGATTTTCACCTATTGGGCATACCCGTGTAACCACATACAGATCAAGAAACAGGACATCAGCCCTAATTGATTTGGTTCAGTGGATAGAGCATTGGCCTGCGGACTGAAGGGTCCTGGATTTGATTCCGGTCAAGGTCACATGCCTGGGTTGCAGGCTCAAGCTCCAGGAGGGAGCATGCAGGAGGCAGCTGATCAATGATCTTCTCTCATCCTTGATGTTTCTATCTCTCTTTCTCCCTCTCCTTTCCTCTCTGAAATCATTAAAAATATGTATATATTTTTAAAAAAAGAAATAGGACATTAACAGCCCTCTGAAAAGCTCCCTTTGTGTCCCCTTACAGCCATCCCCTCCAACCAAGGATGATCCATTTCCAGGGATTCCATTTGCCCATTTAAAAACTTTATATATAAATGGAATTATGTCATGCAAACACTTTTGTGTCTGGTTTCTTTTGCTCAGCGTTGTCGGTGAGATTCATCTATGTTATGGTGTGGAGTTGTAGTATATCACAATGAGCAGATATTACTTTTAAAATCATAAAGCTATTTTTAAAAGATGGCAGATGGCAGCTATTAAAAACCAGGATGCTTTCCATTTCCCGATGAGTGCACTCCAGTCCTGCTGGGGAGCTGGTCTTGGCCTCCAGCCAAGTTGCCTGGCCTCTCCCAGTTGCCTCTCCAGGATGGGGAAGGATCTGTACTGATTCCACCAACCCCTGGCTCACCTATGATGGGTATTTGTGGTTGAGCCCCTTGATGAGGAAAACAATAGACAGGCAGAGGAGAGCATGTGTGCATCTTGCACACGGCTGACCAGGAAGTGGGGCTGTATCTAGGGTGGGTCAGGTCCTCCTGAAGCCAGGGTCTTCACCTCTTGACCCTCCAGAAGAGAGGATGTTCCCATGGTGACGGTTGCTGACATGCCCCTGGCAGAGAAACAGAAGTTTTCCCACAAAGGTTGCCTCACCTGGTCCCCTGGTTGTCATATTCTTTAATATAATGTCCTTGTTTATTCTTCATAGAAACCTTATAAGGGGGCGGGGGGGACTTCCATGGGCTCCCATTTTAGGCACTGTGAGACTGAGACTGAGAAAAGTTAATTTACAAAAGGGCACAAGCTGGGCTTTAAGCCCTGATCTCTGTGACCCCAGTTTCGCCTCTCCAGGCCACCTCCCTGCCCCTCCCATCGCTGGCTGAGATGGGGAGTGGGGGTCATGACTGAGTTTCCAGGGAAGGACTCAGCCAGCTGTGTGGTCAAGCGAGTCATTATCTCAGACCATGCCTTAGTTGGTTTGAACAGAAAATGGACAATTCAGTATTTTTCTTCTTTTTGCTCTAGGCCCCACCTCCTCTAGCCAGCAGGAATCTCTGGGAAAATGTTCTGGAAAAAAATGGAGGCACTTTTACGACTCTCTCCTCACCTAAACGTGCTGGGCCAGGACAGAGCGCAGACCCTGGGGCTCTGACCGTTTTTTCCTATGCTTTGGAGCCCGGAGCCCCCGGCTTTGATGTTGTCTTGGTAAATGTCCCCGAGTCACCGGTGGGCTCTGATCTCTCCAGCACCTAATAATTCAAATAGCCTGAGGTAGTGAGCAGCTAATCAGCTGGGCAGCCCTTGCAGCTGCACAATGAGGTTGAAGGGAAAGGGGTCCCTTTTATTCTTAGGTCTCATTCCACAATCTGATGGCCAAGGCAGACACCACCATCCGCCGGCCCAGTGGGGAGGTTAATTCCTGCAAGAACCGGGGCAGGATCTGCCTGGCCAAGGCGGCCGGTTGCACATTTTGAATCATGGCTGTCCAGGCCAGGCCATCGGGTGGGAATTAAAATTTAATTTAGAAAGTCCTGTCTCTGCGGCCCTGGTGGCCGTCGTCTGGGTGATTGACTGGCTGGTTTCTTTCACCTTCACACGCCTTGGGTTTTTACTGGCGAAGGAAATGAAGGCTGAACTGGGGCAGGAAATTCCATGTACACAGGTGTTTCTGGTTAGCCCCATGCACCTCGCCTCGGGGCACAACTGGGGGCCAAGGATGCCTGTGTGAGCTCTGGGCCTCTCTGGCCCTGCGACTGCCACAGCTTTGCGGTTAGAGAATGCTGGGCAGAGCACTCAGGCTATGGCAGGACAGACAGAGGTACCAACAAATGGCCCTCTGCCTAGCTCCAGGGAACCCAGTGAGCATCTGCCACTGACGTAAGATTATACAGGCCACTGGGCGAGGCCACCCCAGCCTCCGTGCCTGCAGTGGGCAGCTGGTGGCGCCAGGGCCTGACCTGGGAGATTAGCAGCGCCCTGAGGTAGTGTTTACACGTTGTAGCTGGCACTTCATGTGGCTGACCTGCCCCCATTTTCACATCTTCTGAAGGGCTTAGGGATCCAAAAAGCATGCTCTTTCTGCTTAAAGGGTCTCTAGAGAGGTTATGGAGGGCAGCCTGAGGCTTGGTCTGAGATGGCCATCTGCAGGGCTTGTTTCAGAGGCTAAAGGAGTAGCTTCCCTCATCCCATAATATCCCGGTATCAGAGCATTTCTACCATTTGTTATTCACTGCCCTGGGCTCCTGTTAAACCCATAGTGTACCTGGAGGGAGGGGACATGCTGAGAAATGGCACAGAGAGCCACATACGGGGGCTCTGGGCAAATATCCACCCCCACAACCCCCCCATCTTAATTTTCTCATCTGTAAAATGGGAATCATAGGAATGAACACTATTGGCTTGGCACACGAAAATGGGATACCATCTCTAAAACACTGGGCCCACATAGAGAATCTTCACATAGCTCTCAACTGGGGCATCCAGCTCTTGGGAACATCCCAAGGGAATTGCTCAAAAGAAATTATTTTATGAATAGTTTAGGGCAGTGGTTGGCACACTGTGGCTCATGAGCCACATGCAGTTCTTTGGCTCCTTGAGTGTGGCTCTTCCATAAAATACCATGGCCTGGGAGAGTCTATTTTGAAGAAGTGATGTTAGAAGAAATTTAAGTTTAAAAAATTTGGCTCTCAAAAGAAATTTCAATCATTGTACTTTTGATATTTGGCTCTGTTGACTAATGAGTTTGCCAACCACTGGTTTAGGGTATAAATTTTAAACGTAGCAAAAAGAATTGTAACCAAATGAAAATTCCCACCAATTCATTATAGACTGAGGTGTGTCCTTGATGTCACAGTGAATAACTAATAAAATCAATATGACAAGTTTAAAGCCACATAAAATGCCCAGGAAATAACTGAAAAATCTATGCACCTTGATCACAACTGTAGGAAAATGTATATCCTGATGAAGGGAGATGTAAGTAATTATTTTTTAAAAATCATTTAATATTTAAATGCATAATTAAAAATGGAAATTCAATAATAGAGATAGAAATGAAATCCCTACTAGGATGAGAGAGAATCTGTGTCATTGATCTAAGACAGGGTTTATGTGATCCCAGAGGCTGGAGGAAAAGCTGGACTGGGAGCCTGCCCCTAGGGGGGACATAGAAGCAGGGTCATCAGAGTGAGTGTGTCAACCCAGTGAGGTTTCAGGGTATTGTAGGATATCTGGGGGGGAAATGGGGCTGAACCCTGGTCCATGACCCCACAGCCTCCCTCTGTCCAGCATACTCCCTCTGAACTGAGCCCCTGAAGGGGGTGTCTAGCTGTAGAGTGAGAGAAAAGTGTTTTCGTTGCTGTTAGGAGTTCCAAGGCTGAGCACCTGGACAGCACTATAGAAAGGACCTCTTGCTCTTCTCAAAGCATGATTGAATGGCGGCTGGGTGTGGCTGTGTAGGTTGGGAGGTGGAGGAGGTCTCAATTGAGCCTCCTGAGAGCAGGCTGACTTGTCCTCAGACCCCTGCCTTGGGCAACAAGGCATACAGGGTGGGTGCTTCTCCCTCAACAGACTTCCCATCATTCAAGGCACAGCTTCATCCTCTTCCTACCAGAAACCTCTTCTGACTAGACCAGCCCTTGCTGTCCTGAGCTTAGAGCCCCTCTAGAATCTAGATGTAGTCCTAAGTCCCTGGAGAATAGGGACAGGGCCTCACCCTTTCTCAGCTGCACCCTCTCCCTCCACCAGGTTTTCAATTCCTCTTCTAAAACCACTTGCAGAAATTTCTGTTGCATCCCACCCCACTCCTCCCTGACAGGGTTTGTGAGATAGTAACTCACCTCCCTCCTGCTGCATCTCCTGTTCCTCATGTGGTGATCAGTGTGGTTACTCCCAAGGGTAAGCCTGGCTCTTACCCAACTCCTAGCTCCCCAGGCCCCATAGCACATCAGATCGGGGGCTTGTCATCCTGGGGGGAAGGGCAAAGGGAGGGAACTTCCAAACATTGAGCCCTTACTGTAGGTCATCTGTGCTAAGTACTGCACATGCATCATCACATTTCATCCTCATGAACACCCTAGAGACAGGCAATATCCCTGCTCTACAGAGAGGAGAAACCAAGGCTGGGAGACGTTGGTCTCTCACCCAAGGTCACTGAGCTAGTAAGTAGTAGAGCTGAGATCCAGACTTCAACTGTCTGACTCTGAAGTCTAGGCTTTTCTTTGCTCTAAATCCCTCCACTCAGCCTTCTCTTTTGTCTGCGGAATTCTAGGAAGTGTTAGTTCTGTTTCTCATCAGCTGGGCCTTGTGCTCCCCATGGAGCAGAGTCTCTGGGCATTTGCACATCATCTCTAGAGGCAAAGCTTGAATGTACAGAGATTCATCTCAAGGTCTAGAATGTCCAGAACCAGCTGGAATCAGAGGCATTCTGGCCTCTTTCCCTGTCACATGGAAATGTCATTTATAGTCAGTCGGCTGTAGTTGGAGGGGCTGCCTTTTTAGTTTTAGTGAGTCAAAGGACCACATGGAAACACTTTAGCCTGAGCCAGCGCTGGAGGAGCCCTGGCTCATAGCCATGAATGGCGGCAGGTCCAATAACGCTGAGCTCTAGACGTGCGTATTGCCAAGAAGCCAGAGAGGTATGGAGGCTGACCAGCTCCCCCAGCCACGCAAAGGCCCTGCTTGGCGCTGGGCATGTGAGAGAAGGGCCTCAGTTGTTGGGGCTGTCGGGGTGATGAAATGCTCTATGCTAGGGTTATCTTTTGAGGGGTGGGGGAGACATTCGCCTCTGAGGTTGTATGCAAGTTTATGCATGTTTCTGTGTCCAAAGAGGAGCCATCGCTTTCTCTGCATTTTCAGGTGTCCAAGGCTCACAAAAGGCGAAAGACCCCACTACCCAAGAACCTGCAGCAGGAACCAGGGGAGTAAGCCCTTCAGCATCTCCAAACATCCAAGATCACCCCTAGGACTGCTGGCTAGGGAAGAGGTGCCAGGCCCTGCCAGTATGTGAGGTTGAGGAATGGGGATGCAGGTCAGGGTGGTTCTTGAGACAGAATGAGCTCCTCTTGATTCTCCTCCCACCCTCACAACACAGGCTGCAGTGAGCAGTCCCCCTAGACTTCAGGGAAGATGGCTCCCCCAACCATCATCTGTGAACCTCATCTTCAAGTTTAGAGCTTCCTCCCCAGGTGGGGGTGCCCCCTCTCTGAGCTGCAATTTCCCCATCAGCCCAGGGCCGTATATCTTTTCCTCTTTTCTCCTGGCTGCTTTATAGCTTGCTGGAAACACCTTCCCTTAGCACTTCGAAATGTATCACTTGAAAGCATCTTAAAGTTAACCAATGTGATTCTTTTTTAATTTGAAAGGGCTTATTTCTCAGAATGGCTTTCCTGATCATATAGGAGGGCATGCTCCCTAATATTAAACCTTTTCTTTAAAAAGAGGGAAAAAAATGACTCACATCTGTTTGATATTTAATTCAAATTGAATGGCAGGACAGGAACAAAATTACACTGCAAAAGACCATAAAGCGTGATGTATAAAAGACCCAAGCATACCAAACCTATATGCCAGAAAATTTGAAATGCCAAAGGATTGAGGGGATGTGACCTGGGCATTGGGGTGTCTCTGACCCATAAGCCAGAGGGGTAGCCACCAAGCTGAGAGACACTGGGAGGTGGAAGAGGGGCTCACTTTGCACTGGAGAATTTTCTAGGGACTGGTTTCTAGCCACATGTGAGTTTGGGGTATAGGATCCAAGCCTCAGGCAGGGGTTCTGTTCTTGTCTGGAATCCAATGCCAGTTGCTCCAGGCTGTGGGGAGGGGGCCTATTTGGGGCTCCCCCAGGGGCTTCTGGGTAATGCTCACACAAAGCCTGGGTGGTCAAGTAGGGACTGCTCTGTTCTCAGTGTCCAGGAGGCCTTGGGGTTTGGCTGTGGCTCAGAGATTGAGTTAAAAGCCTGTCTGCTCCCAGTTTATCAGAGATTCCAACATCCCATGTGCAAGTGGGCAGAGAGATGGGGTGGGCCCAGAGAGCTGTGCTTTCATTCCTTATGAGAAGAAAGGTGACGTCGAAATGCCGGGTGACCTGTCACTGCCCCAAGCTCTGAGAGAGAGGGGTCCCAGGAAAAAGGTGGGTGTGGTCTCTTACTTATTTCTCCTTTGCACGTTTTAAGTGAGAGGACTGATTCCAGGGACCAAGCACAAGCACTCTAATTGTGAACCGTTACCCGGTAACATCTCTAGATGGGCATTGACAGTGGGGCTCTGCGACCCAAGTTTAGCCAGAGCCAGTAGGCCGCCCCTCACCAGTTGTGCACTAATAGAAGGGATGAGGAAAAGAGCAAGGATCTAGCGTAAATCACATACCAAGATCCCCACTTACAGGCTGAGTGAATGTGGGCATGCTTTCCCTCTCTGGGCCTTGGTTCCCTTATCTGTAGTCTGGGATGGTTTAACATCCTTGTAAGGTTATTTTGAATCTCTAATGTTATAAATATAAACACATTCATTTCTAAATAGCAAAACATTGTACAAATTTGCTTGTGTTTCTTAGAATGATTACTCTGGCCTCCCCAGGCTTCTGTGCAGGCACCGCCTTCGTTTCCACATTGGTTATTTTGCACAAGGTGCCGCGACTTTTTCAATAGCGTGGTGTGCTGGGGCTATCTCACACTGTCTTGTAAGAACTGATTGTTAAACAATCCATTATTAAAAACTAAATTGTGTAAACTTACAGTTAAGTTATATACAGTACAATGTTAATAAATAATCAAAACTCACAGCTTCCTAGTTATTTTCCTATATTTTGTCATGTCTGTGCTCTTGAGGTCATTCCCATGTTTACATGCCTATCTGTATGGTGGAAATGCTCTGTAATGGTGTGATCACTGTGCCTTTCTTTCCAACTCCAAGTCCAGTGATGTCATCTTGGTGCCTTGAAATGGACCATGGTGGGAGAATTTACACCACCGAAATTGGAAATCAGTAAACACTACAGCCAGAGCTGTCCCAGCATTCCCAGGATCTTGTTTCCAGGGTGTATGGTGTTTCTTTATTCAGAACACTCTGGCCTCCTCCAAATGCCCCCCACCATTCCTCTAATGAGATCTCTCCCAGGCTTCTATTTTTCCCCTGAGCTGAGCCAAAACATTCCCTCTGGTTTGTAAAGCGTGCTGAGAATCTCAAGTGGAGCTATTTTCTTTCTGTAACTGAGGAGCAAATCTCACAGCTCATAATTACCCTGTGGTTTTCTAGCCGGCACTTTACCTGGGGTGCTTGACAGAGCCTTGAGGCAAGCACATGTGTGTGTGTGTGTGTGTGTGTGTGTGTGTGTGTCCGTGTTGGTGTGCTGGGGGTGAAGGGGAGGGGAAGGAGAAGTCAGACCACATGATGCTTTCCTGATGTTTCAGCTTGAAATCTGCATAGCAACCACAGGCCTAGGGGAAGAGGCGCGTAAAACTGAAAGATGGAGCCTCCTGCTTATTAACTTTCCTGCTTGGCTTTCAATGAGAGTCCCCAGGAGACCATGTGCTCCTCAATAATGAGGCCCTGCGCTGGTCGTGGAAGCCTCCGATCTCAAGCATCCAGCCTCCCAGGGCAGAGCTCCAAGTCTGGGGGCTCTGCACCTCGTGCGTGGGTTTCTGAGTGGTGAAGGGCTGGGTGGTCATGCTGCATCCTGGAGGCAGGACACATCTGAAAACAGGAAAACCTGTTGGTGGATGGTGAATCAGGAGTGTGGGCCTTGCCTGGTTCTCCTGGGATTTGTCCTTGGCTTCTGGGCTCTAAGTCCTGGGCATATAGTGATTCCATCCACTGAGCAAATCACTCATTCTGGTCTCTTCTCACCCTGAGCAATTAGTTGTTTAAAATGCCTTTTTAACTTTTTAACCAGGAGCTTTGTTGTGGTTTGAGCTTCTTCCCAAAGCCTCCCTTCTAAAGGTCTATCACACCACTCAAATTCTTTCTCTTAACTCAGTGTCTTGTGATTCAGTCAGCAGGCCCTTACTGAGGACCTACTGGGTGCCAGGTGGCTGCTCCATCCCAGTCCATGACAGTTTCTTCCTTGCAGGGGCGCTACTCATGGGAAGTGCCAGCATGGCACATAGCACACAGCAAGATCACAAATTTCCAGCCAAGGAAACTTTTGCCCCATGGATCGCTGGCTGGAAATCCCTGAGTATCCCAACACTGGCCTGGAGCTAAGCGGGAGTGGCTCCTTCATGGGAAAAGTCAGAGAAGTGTCCTGAGGGAGGAACGTTTGGGGATGGGTGGTGGTTAAGGTGAATGGCTGGTGTTTATTGAGCATCTCCAAGGTGCATGCATGGAGTTCCTTCTTGCAAGGTGTGTTTTGGTCTTCGAGAGGTGAGGTGGGAACTAGGAGCAGAGGCTCAGGAGATGAAGGCTGTGCCTGAGTCAGTAAGTTGAGAGCAGAGGGGATATAGGTCCTGCTCTGCTGCTCCATCTCTGAAGTGAACGGAGAGGCTTTCAAAGCAGGTGTCCCAGTGGGAAGGGTTGTGTGGACTAGGCCAGCGTGCACCCAGCTCTCCTCTGGACCTCACTGCATGGCACTTGTCCTTTTAGGGGCACTGAAGGTCACATGGGTTGGAATGTCCTTGGTGGAGGGAAAATCTGTATTGGCCACTGTGCTCCCCCTCTCCATGTTGGGTGGCCACCCCAGGGCCTCAGGTGATCACTCCCTATGCTGGCTTTGACTGTTCACCCTCAGATCCATCACTCTCCCTTCCCTCCTCTGCTCTGGACTGCAGGGGAACCCACCTCCAGGCTGCATTGCCTAGGCTGTTCGTTAGCTGCCTTCTGGCTGGCTCAGCCAATAGGAGCCCACTGGGGTGTGGGGCAGGGAGAGACCAGGGTATTTCTCCCCGCCACGCTCTCTGCCTTGGAAAGCCTCTGGCAGCATCTGCACCAGCTCGCTCTGGATGGTCTCTGCCTCCGAGGGCCACCATCTCTCTCAATTGCCCCTGCAGCCCCAGGGGTGGGAATGGACAAAGGTAACAACTTCCTGTCTGGCTGATCTCTGAACTGCATTGTCTGTGTGGCTTCTGAGTGACACCATCACCTGTGTACCCAAGGCCCTGAATTAAACTTTTGAAATACTTAGAGTGATTTTTATTTTCCTGACCGATACACTCCCAGCCCTACACTACCCCCACCCCCCAAGCAAAGTGATGAAATAGGGTCCATTTTCTTAGCCCAGCAAACTGCAGGTGACTGGAAGAATGTTATCAGGCTCGGAGATGCAATTATGAAAACCCCAGGGCTGGCTGCCTGACTGAGCTCTCCCTCCAAAGGCCCCAGTCTCTGCTTTCTCCTGAAGATTCCCCACCCCAATCCCTGCCTCTGCACCTTTAAAGGAAAGCAGGCAGACATCTCAGCGGGACTCCTTCCAGCAGTTCGAATGGGCGACCTGGTGGCTTTGCTTGGGATCTGCTCTGTGTAAGCTCTGGGTTAGGGAACAGAAATAACAAAGGAGGAAAGGAAACCCCTCCAGAAACGCAAACCCCAAGGTCTCTGCTTCCTTCCAGGGCTGTGATTTCATTTTTATTCACATCTGTCCTTTCTCAGACACCTTCCTGGCCATTCCAAACGCCTGGAGCTGGGCATCGTAGCTGCAATTCCCCCGGAGCCCCACAGAAGTGGTTGATGTGGGGAAAAGAGGCAGAGAAGACTCAGAGCTGAGGAGTACTACTGGCATGGCGCAGGAGTGCACATTTTTGTGGAGCGAGCCCCAGGCCAAATGGCACTGGAAAGCACTTTCAACTCATGTACCTAAAGAAAAAAATAATTAAACTCTTCTGCCTGGGATCACCTTGCTTCCCACATCCCCTCACTTAGGATGTTTTGTTCCCACTGGAGCATGTGATTGGAAAACAAAGGTAAATGAGAGCAATTTATTCCTGGATCATTTTTTCTCCAGCAGGATTAAAGCTGCCTCAGCCATAAAGAGTTTACAAACTCTGAAGAAAGATAATAACTTCCCTTCTCACAGCCCGGTCATGGGGAGGTAATGCATGTTTCCAATCATCTGAGAATGTGACTCTAATGGTAAGTTTTATTTCACTTTAATCCGCCTGTGAGTTCACGTTGAAGGTAAGGGGGATCACAGCCCTGCAATGCGAACAGAGTTTATTAACTGCAGCATCACACAGGTGGAGGAGCGGGGTCCGTTTACTCTCGCCCCAAAGCCTGGCACTGGCTATGGGGTCCTGACGTGGTGGTGAGTGTCCAGAGCACGGGAATGCAGCCACAGGGAAGAGAAGCTCGAGGGTCCTAGTGGTCCTGTGTGGCTCTTTGGGAACCAGCTAACCTGATGGCACCACCAGATGCCATGCATGGACTGAGAGCCGAGGAAGAAGAGGGCACGGAGCGGAGCTGGAGGATGGAGCACACATAGTAGATACAGTGGCAGGCAGGTCTCTCAACCTGCAGTGCAGGGTGGGGGTGGGGGAGGTGGTGTAGGAGGTGAGAACCTTCCACGGTGACTGGGGCTTGCTTGCTTCTGCACATCTCTTTGCTGCCTGCAGCCTGGCTGCTCAGTGGGATGCTGCAGAAAAACTTAGTTTGCAGTTCCATCTTGCTCTATGACTTAGTCCCAAGGAGACCTTGAGCCAGCCCCTGGATTACATCTTGCTTTATACATGTATGAAGAGACCATCCATTTGAGGGGAAGGGGAAATGTTTGCCTACTGTGACACTTTAAATGCCCCTCTTTAGACAGGGAAGCTCACTCCTCCTGGTCAGCATTACCCTCTCCAGTCCTATCTTTGAAGATGCAGATGCCTCCAGCAAGGCAACACCTTAGCTTCCTACAGCCACACGGAATCTCTTAAAGAGACAGCTCTGGTCTGTGTGGGTCGAGTGTTGGTACAGGGAGGATGTTCCTGGTGTGTGTTTGGGGCAGGGGATGCATGGGTTGGCCTCCATCGCACTGGGTAGAGGTGAGGGCTGGGGGAGACTTGGTGAGCCACAGGCCAAGTCCAGCCATCCTGACTGCTTCTGCTTGCAGACCCCCCCCCCACCCCCTTGCCTGTCTCCTCTGGGCCTCTGTTTGGGGCAGGAAGTGCTGGCTGACAGCTCTCTCAGTGACATGGGATACTGTCAGATCTGTCAACCTTCCTCAGTAGTCACCACACAGAATACCAAACACACAGACTTCTGGTTGAGTTTGGGCTCAAGAATGAGGCAGAAGCACCAGCCTCATTCAGACCCAGCCTGAGAGTCTGGCCTGCTGCTCTGAGGCCCAGCGCAAGTGGGCCTCTACCGTCTGCCTGCGACTTCTCGCCCTTTTTGCCCCAGCTGTCCCAATCTGCTTCTTGTCCTACCTACCCTCACCTGCCCTGGGAAACCTGGCAGTTGCCTTAGCACAGCCAAGGTGACTGCTTCCCTGGTCACTATGCCTACATGTCTGTCTATCCTCTGCCCAGCTCCAAGTTGGCCACCGGGAATATAACAGTGAGCAATCCGTGGTCCTATCTGCGTGGAGCGTGAGGTCTCACAAGAAACAGACACGGAAGCTGTGGCCACAGTGTGCCAATGTCCCAGTGGGACTGCCCGTGCTCAGCCGTGGCCTTTGCTCTAGGCCATGGTCAGCACAGTGCTCTCTGGTGCATCTGCTATCACGTCCTCACAGCGCTTCTTGCCTTTCGTGTCCCCCTTGACAAGGGGCTCGAGGGGAGGGAGGGCCTCACTTACAGACACTGCTGCTCTGCTCATCTGTTCACTGAGAAAAGGATTCCTCCCATAAGCAGCCCCCTCCCCCCTGCCCCCCTGCTGGATCCCTTGTTTGAAAAGACCTCCCCTGAGTGAAATCATTGCTGGGTTGAATTCTAACACAACCCCCAGTGCACCTCCCATGAGCCAGTTCTCTGGGAAGCCACCTTTTCCTGAAGACCTGTGCCCTCTGGTCAGCCAAGGCTTTGATCCAGAAATAGCTGAGAGCCGGGGAGCCTGAGGATGAGGAGGAAGCCAGTGACCAGGAAGTTCGGGCAGACCCAGGCCCAGGAAGCCCTGAGCTCTGCTTGCATTCTTTTCAGAAATGTGAGCCCCACCTTTCCAATTTCTTCGCACACCTCTTCTTTAGTTCCCGCCTCTGCTTCTGCGTGACAGCGTGGCATGCATGCAGCCCCTCTGGGGATCAGCGAATCCTATTGGGTATGCCAGTTTAATGAAATACTTGCAGTTTATTAAACACAGGCTTCCCTAAGCCCCCAGTGCCTATGGGTATTTGAAAGCCGAAGGTAACCCCCAGCTACCACAAATGTAATTGTTACATGTGTCCATGCATTCCTGCCTCAACCTCAAACTCCCGCTCTTAAGCGCACACAAAATTAGCAACATAAAGTAACTCCTAGTCAGACAAGACCGTGAAATGTGGGGAAACGCTGCGAGGGGCTCCCAGGGCCCCTCAGGGCCTCTAAAAGTATATGAAGTTCCCATTGCTTTGCAGAGTTGGAAATGGGGAGGGCGCGCCCCCCTCCCTGCCCCAGGCTGTTCATGTTTGCAGAATTGGTTCATTATTAGCCAGGCAGGCCTCGCTTGTCAACGTCACATGATGTAGTTGGAATATTTCAAGACCTGTTTCAGCCATGGCGTGCTCTGGGTGGCAGTGGGCCTAGCAGAGCGCGCAGTCTGCGGGCTCCCTCTGGAGCTGTATTTCTGTTCCTCCTCCAGCGCTTGGCTGGGGTGGGCTGTCTGCAGTCTGGGAAGGGCCGTGGAGAAAGCCAAGGTGAACCGGAACCGGTTGCTCTGAATCCGGGGCAGGTGGCTCCTTGGGGATGTCCTCCCATTCATCCGTCTCCTCAGCCTGGGGCCTGTAAATCAGCGGTATGGGGCTGATGTGGAAGCAGCAGACAAAAGGCCTCCAAGGAGGTGCCTCCCTCTACATGGACCACCATCTGGATGCCCACGGAGATGACTCTGTTGGTGGTGCTCAGGGGGACCTGTTCCAGGAACCTCAGCGCCAGCCCTTTGACCCGCATGCAGCCCCTGGGACTCAGGGCCTTGAGGTTAAAGACCAGCAGAGCACTGCGCTTTTCCCAGTAGGGCTCCAGGGACAGATGTTGACAGGACAGGCAGGGGAGATGCAGCTGCAGGTGGGTGTCCAGGCCCCGCCCCACCAGAAGTGGGCTGGTGTCATGCTGCTGCCTCTGTGGGACAGTGTTGAAGACAGCAGAGCCCTGGGTGGGATGGTACGAGTCATCCGCAGGACTGTGAGGCGTCTTTCCATGGGCGGGAGCCTGGGAAGGATGGAATACAGACATACTTATGGCTCCCTGAGCCCAGACACACTTGCCCACCTCAGGGACCCCTGGACCACCTCCAGCCAAACAGAGCCAAGCACAGGCCATGGATGCTGTTATTCTGGTCAAGCCAGGAGGGAGCCAAGGCCCATGGTTCTAGCCACAGCTTCATTTCTCCAGCCCCTGTGACGCTGCGAGGAGTAAGGGGAAAGGGGGTAGAAGGGCATGCCACCTGCATTCTGAATTTTCATTTTCTTTTCTGTAATATGGGCATGCCTGACTTTGCCAATGCTAAGTATAAGGCCTTCCAGGATGCTGGGTAGGGTTCTGGTGATCTGTTGTATTTGAGGACAGTTTGGCCCTGCTACATGGAAAGGGAAGGACAGGCAGACAGGATACACCTTTTTCATTTCTGACAGTCACATGACAAACGCTTGGCAGGTCCTCCTCTCACCAGCTGCTGGGGTTAAACAGGTGTAAGAGAACAAGCTCTTGCTTTCCTGAGCACCCAGCTGGTGGGAGAAACAGGAGCTTCTAGAATTAGGCAGATGGAGAGGCACAGAAGAGGGTAACCCTGCCTGCTCCGGGGAGATCAGAAAGGCTGCCTGAAGACCCGAAGAAGAAATAAAAACAGCTAGCACATTCCCATGGGAAACCATGTGTTTATGGGCCTGAACACCATGAATATTCCATCCTCACTGTCCGGGGCAGAAGGCAGATCATGACGAGGAAGGTCTCTTGCTCAAGAACCGAGGGAAGCTCCATGGAGTGCTATTGGCAATATCTGCCACAGTGTGGAATACTCACACAAGGTCGGTCCCAGCAACTCCATCTCCAGCAATGTGTCCTTTAGAATCTCATTGTCATACGTGGGGAGACTGCTTACAGCGGTCAGTTTTGCTCCTGCATGGATTTGAGGAATACAAATTCTACCACAGCCACCAACCCCATGTGGCCTGGGACCTGCACCACCTTCAACAGAAACCAACCTTCAACAGGGCTGAGTGGATCTGAACAAAGAATTGTACACTATCCTGGCAGTAGGCTTTTGTACACTTTCCTGGATAGCAGTACTATCCAGGTACTGCTCTTTATGGAGCTGGTTCAAATGTGATCTCTTCTAGAACACTCTTTTCCTCTTTCTGCCCTCTAACCCCCATACAGGAAAATTCCCTGCACCTGGGACACCTGGCCGACCCCCACTTAGTCCATCTTTGCATGACATGTCAGGGTTCTGTGAGTCCTTGTCTGTCTTGCCAGACGGAGCTCCTCTCCTCCTGTCTCTCCGAGGCCTCCCAAGGGCAGGGTGTAGTCTGAGCTGCCACACTGCCTTGTGTTCCACTGCCCAGGGCACACAGGATCTGGCCACAGCAAGTATCTGGAGGCACATTTGCCAAATGTCTGAATGAGGAGAAGTCCACACACATGAAAAGCAAGTGAAATCAAGTTTAGATAAACCCCAGTTGGACTCTGGTCATTAAAGGCTGTGAGACAGGAGCCTGTCACGTGTGGTGCAGGCTCAATGTCCCTCCTGCCTATTGGATGAACCTGGCTAATGGTGAGGATCTTCCACTCTCACGAGGAGCCCAATGGCTAGGCCCCTCAAGACACTCTCTTTTTTTCTAACACACATGTTTACACAAATACATGCCCCCACCCACATCCCTTTCTAGTTCCAAACTACTGATGGGGTGTGATGTAAGCCGGGTCCAGGACAGCTAGGTTTGGCAGTCAAGTTCATCAGGCCTAGCCAGAACTCAGAGATCACTCGTAGGAACCAATCCCATGGCTCAGGGACCCTAAGAGAACCCTTCAGAAAGAAGACTTCACCACTGCTCCTGTGACTTATTCTCTGAGCATTCCAGAGCTGACAGAAACCCTGGTCGGAGCAGCAGACTCGTTTCTCCAGGACCTTAGACGTTCTGGGAAAACAGATGCTCAGCCCTGCCAATGCCGCCTCTGGAACTCGATGGGAGGAAGACACTCTGGGGTGTGTGCCTGACAGAAAAGCAACAGGGCCCTGCTTCAGCCCCACTAGGCCTCCTCCCCTCACTGTGGGTTCAAATCCCTCTACCTTCCCTCCAAGGGCACATCTGGCTCTGACACCTTTGCTGTGAGCTCTCAGGAGGAAGTGAGTCCTGGCCTGGACACTTCTAAGGATGACATTTAAGGCTGTGGTTCAGGGTTGTGATGTGTCAGAATGCTCATCAGTTTTTTTGTTTTCTTTTTTCTTTTTCATTTTAGGACAGAAAATGGAAGTGTGACTTCCTATTGCAGAAGTGCAATCCATGGCTGAGAAGTTGAGAAACACCAGCCTGGGCGCCCAGCTGGGAGATGCCTCTAGTAGATGGGCTCCTTCCAG
Organism: Lasiurus cinereus; assembly: GCA_011751065.1. Lineage (NCBI taxonomy): Eukaryota > Metazoa > Chordata > Mammalia > Chiroptera > Vespertilionidae > Lasiurus > Lasiurus cinereus. Next base: position 4,566,996 of record JAAGEH010000293.1, on the reverse strand, counting down.
GGTTTCAGCTTGGCTAGTTCCTATGGTCCCATCCCCAGGGACCCTGGGAGCTGTGACCAGGGTATTAACCATGTCCTTCTTCTCCCCTGCCAGTCAGGTGGGGGAAAGCACTCCAGGCTTCTTAGAAAGAGGAGCCTCTTTGGACAGAGGGTCAGTGGAGGGGGCCCTACTGCATATGGGAGATTGTGAAGAGAGAACCAGGACTGGGCTGGGGTGGCTTGAGGGACCTGTGGGCAATGTGGTAACCCCAGAGATCTCCAAAACTGGCCGGGCCTCGGGAAGGGACAAAACAGCCACTCACACAATGTGGCCTCTCTTGCAGGAGGACAGCAAGAAAGCCACCTTCCCTATTCACTCTTCCTGGGCTCTGCTGGGCTTTGAGGGCCATCTGAAGATGGTGCTTGTTCAGCACTACGGATTCTGCCTGTTCTAGAAGTGACCCCGTGTCACCATGGTGCTAATTCTTCACCTGACATAGCTATTCATAATTCGCTGCTGTGTTCACATTGACTCCATGGTACCCATCAACAGGCCAAACTGGCAATGGATATGTGCTCATCTTATACAGGAGGCAACTAAGGACCTAAGAGGGGCAGTGTCTGAATGAGCTAGCAGCATAATCCTTTCTCTTTCTCCCATCAAATCCTATAGTGGGGACTCTAGGAGGGTACACAGGGGAGTGGTGCAGGCCAGGCCACCCCCATCAATAAGCAGGTGCCTCCCTACTCTGCCTCACTGCCCCTAGGCCCACTGCTTACTCACTGCTCATGGCTGACCCTTGAAGTCCCAGAGGTCTTGGCAGGCCACACCCCAGGGGACAATTGAATTTAGGTCCCTCTGGGAGCTATTCAGGGATCCTAGCCTGTTTCCTCTGTTCTGGTTGCTTAGTAATTAAGAAGGAAAAACAGAGAAGCCTGAAAACAGTTACCTGGCCCTGCCTGCCCTAGCCAGTACAACACCACCACCAAGGGTTTCCCAGGGAACCAGCTCCCAAGAGATGGGAACTGTATCTTCCCTTGGAGCAAACCAAACATTAACCAAAAACTGGAAATAACACAAATGTCCATTAACAGGAACATGAATAAACAAATTGTATAACATGTACATTGAATGCTACACTGCAATAAAAAGACAATGAACTGATGATGCATGAACAATGTAGATGAAGCTCAAACCCATATGCAGTGCAAAAGAAGCCAGGCACAAATGACACAGATGGATGATTCCATTTTTATGAGGCACAAGAACAGGCAACACTGGCCCATGGTAACAGAGGTCAGAATATTTATTGAATTGTGTCTGTAGAGACGTACCAACTGGTGTATTGATTTCTTGGGGCTGTCATAACAACATACCACAAATTGGGTGGCTTAAACAACAGAAATGTATTTGTCTGGCAGTCCTAGAGGTTAGAAGCCCAAGCTTGTTTGGACTTATTGGAGGTGTTTCCTTCAGAGGGCTGTGTGAGAATCTGCTCCAGGCCTCCCACAGCTTCTGGTGGTTTGCTGTGGCCTTCCTTGGCTTATGGAAGCTGCCTTCATCCATGGCATTCTCCCTCGATGCAGTGGCTCTAATCACAGCATTTCAGGTATGCTACTTGACTTGTGAGGGAGCCATGTGCAGTCTGGGCAGCGAAGCTAGAGACCAGGCTCTTGCCAGTATCACCCCCCTCTCAGTAGAGATGGCTGTACCTCTCGAATGGATGGATGGGTGGACGGAGGATGGATAAACAGAAGTTCATATTGCCACTTTGAAGAGCTTCAAGGGCTGTAAATACACACAGGGCTGAGCCTACAGAGTGGACGGTGGTGGGGCATGTTCCACACCCTTTCCTCTTTGCCCACCGGTCTCCCTAGCCCAGACTGCCTGGCCATGGTCTCTGGACCATGGGAAAGGGCCTCCTTCTCATTGCCTTCCAGTCTCAGTAATACTTAGATACTCCTGCCCACCAGGACAGTAGGGCAGCTTGGAGAGGCTGCCAAGCAAAGACATACATGTGTGTGACCTCAGGTTAGTCCTGGGCCTTAGTTGTCCACCTTTGGGGTGGGACACCTCTTCCCCATTGTTCCCTGCAATGGTAAGAGGAGGGTTATGTCCATACTCCCTAGCATGAGAGAGTGGGCAGGCAGAAGAAATGTGTTCATGGCTCCTGTGTAACTTGGTTCAGAGCAGTTCCCAACAAGAGAGAGAACTGAAACTGCCAGGGGAATGCATCTGGCAAGAGGATGCAAGTCCTGCCCAGGCTACATGTCCCAAAGGCCAGCGGGAAGTAGAACGAAAGCAGGGGAAGTGGAGGTGCTAGTTTCTCTCTGCTTTTCCCCCTTGGCTAGGATGACCTCCTCCAGTTGGTGCTGGGACCCTAGGGCATGTACATCAGCAAGCAGATGTACCCTGTCATGTGCTCCTTGGAGAACTCAGGGGCAGAACAACAGCTTCCGGGGCTTTCTACAGGGGTGGGCAGGCAAGGACTCTGGTGTCAGCGAGACTTGAGTCAGAGGCTTATGTGACCTCAATAAGTTACTCAGCCTCTCTGAACCTGATTTCTGCTCTGGAAAATGAGGGTAATTTGTTGTTGAATCAGGGCTAGATGAGATAAATGCCAAGTACCAAGATAAATGAGACCTATTTGGCTGAACCCTTACCAGCAGAATAGAATGAAGAGGCATCCTGGGGAGAGGGGCTGGTAGGGCAAACTAGCAGCCTGCACAAACCCCAGGTTCTCAGAAGGCTCCAGGTTTTGCTTAAAACAAACTTAATTTTAGAGTTGAATACATAATTTGTATGAGTCTAACATAAATTCCCTTGTTAACAATAATGAGATCAGAAGGATTCTCGAGAATCTCCAGTTTATTGTTTGGGAATGTGGAAGGGGAAGGCTACCCACTTTACAGATGAGGAGCTGAGACTTACAGTAATTAGACCTAGGGCACATGTTTGGAAGGTGTCAAAACCAGCACTTGGGTCCAGTCTGTGGGATTCTTGGACTTATCCATGAAGCTATCATGACTGATGGATGGTGCTCTTGTGAGTCCAGCTGCTCTACCTTCTCCAAACATCTGTTACAGCTGGCTGCTGGCAGTACACTAGGCAGAAAGAGGGACACTGCTTCCAACCCACCCAGCCAGTATACCGCCTCTCCCCTATATTCTTATGGCCCTCGGCCACCAGGTGGCAGCATTCCTAAACCCAGTGGTCTGCTCTTCAAGGTGCTAGGTGAGGACAGTGAAAATCATGGGACTGCTGAGGAGGAGAGCATGAGGAAGGCCAAATGATCAGAGTGGGATGAGGACAGGGTCCTTGCTTCTCCAACTCAAATGCCCTAAGTTGGCCCAATGTGAATCCACAGCAAAACTCACCAGAGGATGCCAATTCATTGAGCATGGAGATAAAGCAGGAAGTCAGAACCCAAGGCCATGGGTGCAGCAGTTCCAAGCACAGGTGAGCTCTGAAAGGTTAAGTAGCCCACGCAGGACATAGACTCAGTGCACAGCACAGTAAGGATAAGAAGCCAGGTTTGCTCCCTTAGCTATAAAATAGAGTGACAGTGATCCACTTTAGGGAGGGGCTCCAAGCAAAGACATACATACAAAGCACTTAGCCTAAGCCAGGGCCTCACGTGTAATTAGTGCTCAGAATATGGATGGAGTATTTGTTACTATGATCACCAGGACAGAAGTCTCTCTGTTCCCACTGAGCTCTCAGGTAAGAAAAAGAGCACCTGTAACTTGTAGAGATGGGTGCTGTGACGGAGGATTCACAGGGCCTTGACCTCCAGGAAGGTGACCTAACACCCTAAGGATGGCAGGCCTCCTCGAGGAGGGGAACACTTCTGCTGACTGCTGCAAGATGGTTAGGAGTTGGCCAGGTGGAAACGGATGATATGTGAGAAGGTACTTGGTGAAGGAAGGTGGGAGTCAGGTCCCCATATTCTGGAAATGGCTCTGCCTCACCTGCTCTATAAGCGAATAAGAATGATAACAGGAGTGGCGCTTGAATTTCAAAACAATAACATTACCATTTATTGAGTCCTTATGTGAATTGTCTTATTTAATCCTCTCTGCAACTCTGAGATAAGTCCCAGTACTAATCGTATTTCACAAATGAGAAAACTGAAGCACAATTAGGTAACTACTCAAGACCACCCACATAATATGTACAGGGTTATATCTCAAACCCAGCTCTAAGGATTTCTCTGATCTTGAAATCCTTACCCTCACCTTCTGTGCCCTCCAAGGGCTGGGCTGGGTTATCTCTCAGGATTTGACCTCGACTAGTCTCCTGACCCAAACTCTGGTGGGAAGCAAGTGGCTATTAGTGGGGGTGGAAGGTGGGGGAGGAGGTGTTCGGATTGCTTACTCCTGTGGCATTCCTCCCAGAGTGCTGGCCTGCTGGAGGCTAATTCAGCATGTCATAATAAATGCAAGAGGTCCTCAAAAGGTTGATGGGTTTCTATATTCAGCAGGGCTGAATACATATTATTGCCTACTGGAATGGCCAAAGGCATTTCCCCAAACCTGAAGATCTGTATATATTATTGCCTGATACCAGACAGCTGAAGGCATTTTAATCTACATGTTATTGCCTCCTGCTGGCTGAACACCTGAACAGCCAAAGGCAGTTCCCCCAAAACTGACAATGCCTACTATATACTAAATCTTGGCCTTTGATATGTATATCTGCTTTGCCTTAGGGCAATTTGTGTTAATAAAGAGCTAGGGGTCCAGAACTTGCTTACTGAAGCTAAGCCCTCCTCTGGCTCCCCCATGGATTACAAATTTGCATTATATTCCTAGTCTCTTGGTTAATTTACACTGCAGTGCCTTCTCCAGATTCCTGAACCCTTCTAGATGCTGGGAAAGACCCCTGGCATTACTGGGCAACCTCCTTGCAGAGGTGAGGCTGGCCGTTATGGCCTGGGTGGCCTCCATCTGCTGAGCAACAAGAAATGCTGAGAGGAGGTCACATCAACTTTGCTGCCATTCTGGCCATGTTCTCTACCCTATTCTAAGGTCCTTGTGAAGCCCAATTTCATCATTGTTCTAAATTCTTAATAAATGTCAATTTCACTAAATGCTAAATCCAATGATGCCTGGATCCCTGACAAATTAAAGCCTGGGGTACCTGGAAATTCTGGAGGTCTTCCTGGCTCTTTCCTTGGGGTGGGGTTGTCAGGCCACAGGGAGCAAGTGCTAAGCCCAGCAATAAGCTCATGCTTTCCACCTCTTTTTTATCTACTGAACTAAAGGGCTTGTCTTTTAGGCTGCTCCCCTGGCCTGGGTGCTGTCCCCTCTGTCTTCACTGACTACATCCAGAGCTGCAGAGGGCCAGAGGGCAAGGAAGAGAACCCTCACGGGGAGTTCAGCCATAGCTCCACCATGGACATACTTCACAGTGAGTTGCTTCGCCTCTCTGGGCTTCAGTGTCTTCATCTGTAGAATGGATAATCATGCCTGCCAAACCTCAAACCCATCCCCACCCACCCTTGCCCTATAGTCAGTGTCTTCATTTAGTACTTTGACAAGAGTCAGCTTTTGCCTGGTCAAACAAAGTTGCCAAGGAGTTCTTTCTTTTTTAGTCTAGAACCAGTATTGAAGGAACACAGCTTGGTCTTATTTAAAGAAGATAGCTGGCCAGGAAAGATGTCTTCAAATACAGCACAACACACATAAAACTTGGACTTTTTTTTTAATTAAGTGAGGTAAAAGCCTAGCATAAATACTTTTAACTAAAATTTAGGAATAAAGGGTATTCTGAAATTAGCATGCCTTCAAGGCAGATTTTTAACATACCATGAAAAACCCTCTGTGGGATTGTAGGTGGTTCCCGGTGCTTCCCAGTTCTCCATTCAGAACTGACAGCAGCAGGAGGAAAAGCACTGTTCCTCTGCAAATAATGCACAGGACATGTTATAAAATTAATTTATTTTATGTTACTTAATGTGGCCATTTTAGCCATTTTAAGTGCACAGGTCAGCAGTGTTAAGCATATTCACAATGTTGTGCAACCAATCTCAAGGACCTTTATGCATCTTGCAAAACTAAAACTCTATACCCACTAAACAACTGCTCTTCCACCCTCCCTCAGCACCTGGCAACCACCATTCTACTTTTTGTTTCTTATGGATTTGACTACTCTAGATAGCTCATGTAAGTGCAATCATATGGTATTGTCTTTTTGTGACTGGCTTATTTCACTTAGCATAATGTCTTTAAGGTTGATTCTGCAACATCCATGTTGTAGATGTGTCCAAATTTTCTTCCCTTTTATGGCTGAATAATATTCCATTGTATGGATCTGCTATTTTTGTTGATCCATTCATCTGTCAATGGACACTGGGATTCTTCCACCTTTGGACTATTGTGATGGATGCTACTATGAATATGGTGTACAAATATCTGTTAGATTTCTTGCTTTTGATTCATTTGGATATATACCAAGAAGTGAGATTGCTGTACTATCTAGTAATTATTTCATTTTTTGAGGAACAGCCATACTGTTTCCATAGTGGCTGCCAATTTTATATTCCTACCAGCAATGCACAGGAATACCAGTTTCTTCACATCCACATCAACACCTGTTATTTTCTGTTGGTCTGTTTTTATAGTAGCCATTCTCATGGATATAAGGTGATATGTCACTATAGTTTTGATTTGCATTTCCCTAAGGCTCACTAATGTTGAATATTTTTTCATATGCTTGTTAGCCATTTGTCTACCTTCAATGGCAAAATATCTACTTACATCCTATGCCTATGTTTTAATTGTTAGTTATTTTTCTGCTGTTAGGTTATAGAGGTTCTTTATATATTCTGAATATTAACCCATTAGCATATGTAGGACTTACAAATACTTTTCCCATTCTACATCTTGCCTTTTCTTACATTGATTGTATTCTTTAATACAAAGAAGTCTTAAATTTTGATGAAGTCCATTGTGCCTATTTTTACTTTTGTTGTCTGTGCTTTTGGTGAAAAGCACAAGGTATTCAAGATATCCAATGGCATCCAAAAAATTATTGCCAAATCCAATGTCATAAAGCTTTTCTTCTAAGATTCTTATAATTTTTGGTTATATTTAGATCTTTAATCCATTTTGAGTTGATTTTTATATATGGTTTAAAGGTCAACTTCATGTGCATATCCAGTTTTACTACAAAAATTATGTTAAGATAAAATTTATAAAATATGTATTACCAATCCTTTTCAGGAAAAACTTGCAACTTTTATGTCAGTAAAAATTAGTTTTTAATATTCTCTCTTTGTCTTTTGCTCTTGGTATTTTAATTATGACGTGTCTTGGTATGGTCCTCTTTGGATTCCTTTTATTTGGGGTTCTGTGTGCTTCCTGGATTTGTAAGTCTATTTCTTTCACCAGATGTGGGAAGTTTTCAGTCATTATTTCTTCAAATAGGTTTTTAGTATCTTGCTCTCTCTCTTCTTCTGGCACCCCCACAATTCTGATGTTGGTACGCTTGAGGTTGTCCCAGAGGCTCCTTACACTATCTTCACATTTTTTATTCTTTTTTTCTTTTTTCTTTTCCAGTGGAGTGTTTTCTGCTTCTTTGTATTTCAGATCTTTGACTTGATTCTTGCATTCCTCTAGTCTGCTGTTAGGTCTCTGTATCATATTTTTTATTTCAGTCAGTGTATGTTTAATTTCTAGTTGGTCCTTTTTCATATCCTTAAGGGTCTCACTAAATTTATCCATCTTTTCTAGGAAATTCTTGAAAAACCTTATAAGCCTGGTTTTGAACTCTATATCCAGTTGTTTGTTTTCTTCCATTTCTTTCATTTGTGATCTGTTCCTTTGTCTCCGCATTTTCACTATTCTGGGAGAACTTCTGTGCTAGAGTCAGCCTTATGATACAAGACTTGCAAAACTGCAAAAGTCTCTCTGTTGAGCTTGGATGGAGTGGAGTGTCAGGGCTGAGCAGACAGTCTTGACTTCCAATCAGCCCTGCCCTACACGGCCCTTAGGTCTCAAGTGTCTCTCGGTAACTGCTTCAGCACTCTCTATGCGTACGCATGCACATGCCTCTAACCTCGGCCTTTCCCTTGTGCTCCAGGACCCATATGAGTCTGGGTCTCCAGGGTCTCACCCGAAATGGGTTCAGTGCAGTCAGAAGTGGAGTTCAGTGCAGTTGGGAGGCTCTGTTTCCCGCCCACTAGAGAAAGCGAGCAGCACAATCAGCAGTCCATCCTCTGCATGCAGTGGTGTGCACACCCCCAGCCCTCTGCACTTTCTCAGCTCCCCTAAATTTCCATGCACTCCTCCCTTTTCACAACAGTCCAGACTCCCCCCGTATGAGTCTTACCTGAAACTGGGGTTCAGTGCAGTCAGATAAGGGGTTCAGTGCAGTCGGGAGTCTCCGTCTCCCTCCCAGCAGAGGAAGCCAGCCAGACACTCTGCCACCCGCTCTCTCCACGTGCATGTCTCCATACCTCAGCTTTTTGCAGCTTTTCTGAGTCTCCATGAGCCCCTCTCTTTCCTTCTAGCTGTAGAATTTCCACTCAGCCAGCTTTCCTGTGGTTCTGGATGATGTCTGTTCTGTCTTTTAGTTGTAGTTTTGAAATTGTTCTGTGAGGCAGCAGTTTAGGTATTCACCTATGCTGCCATCTTGGTTTACCCTCAAAAGCTATTTCTTAAAAAGGTAAAATTTATGGCTGATAAATTTGGTTGAATAAGAATTTTACATATCTTAATAGCAATAAAAAACACTCAAATTCAATTTGATGGTTTTATTAAATTATTTATTTAGCCTTATTCAAGTGTACCAACCCTCCCACCTCCTCCCCCCCCCCCACACACACACATCCCACGTGGTTCAGGGTTCAGGCTCTGGAAAAGGCCACACAAAAATGTAAGAGACTAGACAAGAAAATATTAATTTGAGAATTGGGGGCCAGGTGGAAGCCCAAGAGAAGACTTCCCATTTGCTCTGGCCTTGCCATCATTTTTATTGGAGTCTGGAATACACCCATAGCCCTTAGGCAGTCAATTCTATAATAGCTCAATGATAGCCCGTCAGCAAGGATTTACATAAAACTAAAAGGTGGAAGTTGCTTCAGCTCCCTTTGTCTCCACCAGACAGTCGGTGTATGGCTCTGACCCTTGCCAGAGCCTCAAGGTTAACCAGCCTTCCAGGTTTCTTGTCCATACCACTGCTAGTGAAGGCAATGGGAAACTTCCAACAGCCTTACTTGAGGATATTTTTCCATTGAGTTTTTGGAAGAGTAGAAGAAAGAGTGAAAGACAGAGAGAAACATCGATATGAGAAAAGCACATCAATTTGTTGCCTCCTGCACGAGTTTTGACCAGAGCCTGGGCTGGAGAGGGGTCTGCAACCAAGGTATGTGTTCCTGACCAGAATTCAGCCTGAGATCCTTTGGTCTGCAGGCCAGTGCTCTATCCACTGAGCTGAACCAGTTAGGGCAGTTTTATTAATTTTATATGCCCAGATTTATATTGTTTAACAGAAATACTCTTTGTTTAAAACTACAGTTCACATGTTCAGCAGTGTGGAGTGTGTGTAACAATATCAATCTCAGGCAGGTGTGGAGTGAGAGTCAGTGAACAGTCCATTCCCTGTGGTACTTGCCAGGCACTAAGTCTGTCATTTCCGCTGTAAGCTGGATCCTGTGCCACTCGCTCGCTGTACTTTCTGGATGTCCCTGATATCAGAGATTTTCGGGGAAAAGGTTAATGTTATCACTATGTTTTCTTACCATGGGCTCCTAAATAAAGCTAAGGCCAAATGACCTCCATCAAACACTGTTTTTTGTGGGTTTAGGCCCTAGACTCAGAGCCCATAAACAGACTTCTGACTCCTCGCCCCCCAAAAGGATAGACACACAAAACCCAGAAGTTCAAGGCATTTCCAAACTTTTGAATTTGTTCATAATTTAAAATTCGTACTAGAAGCTTGATTCTTTTAACTGCTGGAGAATATCCGCAAGGAAAACTGGTCACTGTGCAGAGCAGCACCACAGTGAAGTTTTGAGAAGCCTGGGCTGCCCATATTGGATGCTCATTCACTCCTGCCACCTCAAACAGCTCAAACCACCTTCTGCATCTGGGATAGTCATCGGGAGCTGGAAGAGGACCCATGTTTCCTGGAAAGAATGCTAAATCACAGAGGCTGTGGTGCCAAGGAAAATAGCCTGGCCCAGTTTGAGGCCGTGAGCCTCTAAGGCCACCTCAGGAAGCTGCTGTCACTGTGGTAGTGCCATCTGGCTTGATTTTGCCAAAACAAAGGAAAAGCCCTCCAGCAGTTTTTGTGAATTTATTTTACAAAACCGAATCGTCTGCTTTTAATTCTCCTTTACTAATTTAATACAAATTGGAATTTCAAAATCCTGAAAAAAACAAAAACCTCACTTTGGAATGGATGACAGATCCCACATGGCCTGCCTTTCTATCTAGGACCAAGACTTTAGAAAGTTCTGGGGAGCAGAGGTTCTGGTGGTAGGATCACCCCTGTGTACATGTGCCCTGAGCTCTTGGTGACTAATAGCCACCTCCACTCACAGGACAGAACAGAGGCATTCCAGACTCTCCTGCTTTAGGAACTTACCCTGCAGGTCTCCAGAGCCGTGTTCCAGTGGACTTGTGCTTTTGGACCTTTTCCCAAGGAGCTAGTTGCACCTAGAGTGAACTGGCCTCTTCTGTACCCAGCCCCAGATGGCCTCTGCAGTGGCCAACCCTCATGTTCAAGGAGGTTCAGGCCTATGCAGCAGACAGGCTTGCAGACAAGTACCAGGCAGTAGGAACCCATGAGGATGTCCTGACAAAGGGCCAAGACCAGCTTGGTGGGAAAAGGTGGGCTTCCTCAGAGATGATGCCGAGGCCAGGCCTTGAAGAACCAGCAGGAGTTGGCTAAATTAACAAGGGGGAGCAAGCACCCCAAGAGGAGCTATACATGAGTAAAGGCTCACCCAGAAGTGTGAGGGAATTAGACAATGGGACAGCTGTGCGGGAAGGAGCTTGCTGCTACTTGCTCAGCCCTCTGCACAGGCACCTGAGGTTCCATTGTCATCATTGCCCCCTGGTCCTCCAGTTCTTCTCCTCCAGGCTCTCCCTGTAAGCAGTCCAGGGCTCATAATGGTGACTCCACAGTGTCAGTAGCCTAAACTCCTTCCAACTTGTCACTCTGCTAACTCCAGAGTATTGCCCTATCCACATGGTTCCAAACAGCTCACCCCCACCATATCTGCATCACAACCAATGGGAGTGAGCAGAGGGAAGTGTGAGGAACACAGCCTCTCCCTTTCAAATGCCTGCATCACTTCCATTCACATCCTATTGGCCTGGTTTTAGCCAATGGCTAGATCTAAGATCTAGCTGCAAGGGAGGCTGGGTGGCTATGTGCTCAGTAATAAAAGAAGGATTCTATTATTATAGAAAAAAAGGGAGACCTAATATTGAAATACAATTGAGTCTCCTTTCCCAGACTGCAGCATACTTGTCAAGGCTGTAACAGACTTCAGGAGCTTGTACCTCACCCAAGCTCATAGCTGGGCTCGCCAGCCATACATTAATTCACACAGAGAGAGGTTGACTGCTAACTTGGCACCTCAACACCTGCTATGTTGGAAAACATCACAATCAGCCTTCCACCTTCTTAGAGTGCTAAGCAAGGGGTCAGCCTAAAACAGCAGCATGGTGGCTATAGTTTGGCTGTGGGGAAGACTTTCCTGAGAGAGGATTGTTCACTTTAGAAGCAGGGCGTGTAAATTGGAGGGTGGCTGATGGCCAATCTTTGGATGCAGACAGAGAAGGGGATGGGTGAAGGAAGAAAGTTTAATGTTTTTTGGTGTGTGTGTGTGTGTGTGTGTGTGTGTGTGTGTTTTGTTGTTGTTGTGTTTTTTTTTGGTCAAAATAGACAACATTTCCCCGAATGTTCTAGTTCTGTTCTGATATCCAGACCCACAAAAGGCTTTTTGTTTGTTTTATTTTTATGTAATGTTTTGAAAATGTAATCCGGTCACATAGTGAAAAGTCTCTCTCCCCCCTCCCAGCAGGTAACCTCTTTAGTAAGTGTCCGTGTATCCTTCCTGCTATTCTTCATGCAGGCACAAGCAAGCTTGAGTATGTAGTCTAACCACCCTCCTATTTTCTAAACACTGGTGCCATGCTTTGTGATGGTGCCTTAACACCAGCAGTTCATGTCCTCCCCAATGGTTTCTCACTCTTACATTTTCTCCCTGTCCTATGATATTTCACAAAACTAGATGGAGCCATGACAAATATTTCATAACTTTCCTGTGTGACATTTTTCACATATGCTTTACAAATGTGCGTCTTCATTCCTAATCAAATGGCATGGGCAATATGTCTTTTCCACATGGCCACTAATATAATATCAAGAACATTTTCCCCTTCCCTGGGCCCCAGGGGGGACCTAGATCATGAAAATGGAAAAGTGATGAGATGAAAAATCCTGCCTACAGAGAGCTCTCTCCAAGTGGTTTTCCAGAGGCTTCCTGGGACTGTGTCACCTCACAAAGCATAAATCACCACCTGGGCCTAGCCCAGTGGTCCAATGAGTGGCTGTTTCAGTTTGGTAGTCATTTGGCTGTTTGACCCAAAGTGCCCCTGCCATATAAGTGTTGGCCTCTGAAGCTCTTGGCCTACCAGGCTCTGGGATGGACACACATTCCCTGTGGGCCCAGGTCCCACAGAGACATGGCTTGTAGAGTGGAGGTGTTTCTAGTTGAGGCCCAGGACCACCGTGGCTCAATCATCTGCAGGCATGCCTTACTACAGCAGGGTTTGCCAGACCATGGAATGCCTCCAACTCCGTTAAATAAAGCCCAGGGCTCTCAGCTCGACCATGGCAGGCCTTTGTGAGCATTTAGTACAAGCCAAGATCTGGCTGCCTGGACACCTGGGGGCCAGGCGTAAACACCAGGGCCAGGGCTTGGTGAATGCCAGCCTCGCCTGCCTTTCCTTACTTCCTTCTCTCCTACCCTCTGACCCCCAGCACACACAAGTTATTGATCAGTGTGGCTCAGAGAAACAAAATTCCTCCAGCCTCTTGCTCTCAGATGTTAAAAAAAAACACACACACAAAACACCACACAGGACCTACTCTCCATGAGGAAGTTTATAGTTTGTGGGTGCTAGAGGGCACTGTTGGACAACTTTTGTATGCTCAAAACGTCTTGCCTGTATTTTTATTTTTTAATGGAACTATTGTTTTTAGTGAAGTTTTAGGTTCACAGCAAAATTAAGCAGAAAATACAGAGATTTTCAAGATACTTTCTGCCCCTACATACACAGCCTCCCCCACTATCCACATCCTGCACCAGAGTGGGCCATGGACCTATATTGGCACATCATTATCGCCAAGGTCTACAGTTCACATTAGGGTTCTCTGTTGATACATTATATGGGTTTTGACAAATGGATAATGGCATATATCCACCATTACAGTATCATACAAAATAGTTTCACTGCCCTAAAAATCTACTGCGGCCAACCTATTCATCTCCCATCCTGGCAATCACTAATCTTTTTACTGTCCCAAAGTTTTGCCTTTTCCAATATGCCATAAGGTTGGAATCATAAAGTATGTAGCCTTTTCGTATTGGCTTCTTTTGCTTCATAATATGCATTTAAGGTACCTCCATAATTTCTCATGTCCTAGTAGCCCATTTCTTTTTAGTACTGAACAATATTCCATGGTCTGGATGTAGTACAGTTTATCCATTTGCCCACTTGAAGGACTTCTTGGTTGCATCCAAGTTTTGGCAATTATGAATAAAGTTGTTATGAACATCTATGTGCAGTTTTTTAGATGGACATAAATTTTCAACCTACTTGAGTAAGTACCCAGGAGCATGGTTGCTGGATTCTTGCCTGTATGTTTAGAGGGTAGGATGCTCAGTGAGGTAGACTGTCCCATATACAAATGCTTTCTGGGACCCCAGCAAAGCCTCTCTTCCTTCAGGGCCAGAACTCCCCCTCACTCCCTCAGACTCCCCACTCCCTCTTGTTGTCATTGACTCAGTCCACCTCAGCCTCCACTGAAGAGAAACATCTGTGAGGGAATAGGACTGTGCCTTCCCTCCTCTCTCTCTTTCATTTGTTACTTCACAAGTGTGAGGGCTTGGAGGGTATTTTGGTATGAGTAGAATTGTTTTGACAACACTAGCATTCAAGAAAAACCAAGAACACAATTTTCCATCAAGTTGTCATTCTTTTTAATGATTAACGTCACAACTCTATTATTTGGTCTAAGTGTTTGTTGCAAACATTGCCACATTGCCATTTAAATTGGTTCAGACACTTACTAACTGTGGGGCCCTGGGGAAGTCCATAGCCTCCTTATCCCTCTTTTCTTCCTCCATCAAATGGAGGAAGATGGTGACTGCCATCCAGTGTTGTTGTGAAGATTCAAAAGGATCTTAAAATAGGCAAAGGGCTGGCAGCAGGCTCTTAAACTAGGATATAGCAAAAAAAAAGGTTAACTGCTGTTATTGATTTTTAGTTTCTGTAGGAGACAACCTTGAAAGCAAACTATTCCTTTGTTTTCTGAAAATGGCAAAAATAACTAACAGTGTATTTGATTTTACACAGAAAAAGGCAAGATGCTATTTGGGATGGAGGAGTTTCAGGAACCAAATTAAAAACATTTGAGAATTTTGTTTTGTATAAACACGTGAAAGGCTGTCTTCCTTCAAGACAGAACTGTGTCTCTGGCCAGTTTGCTTGCAGAAAATTTTTTTTTAAAGATGGGGCTTCCTGGAATTGGGAAGAGGCAACATGGCTGGACTCTTGTGTATCCCAGAGCTGGTAGCCAGGGACCCCAGAGAGGGAGAAAGACAGGGCCCTCTTGGACTCTGGGGCCTGGGAACGTTGAGCTTGTTCACTCCCAGGAGTTGGTTTGGGCTTTTCTATCATGCTCTGTAGTTCCCTTTTGTCATTCTTTCAGACAAGTCTGGTCCTGTTTGGGTTTGGGGTATTAGGAGAGCAGCCCTGGCCATGATTGAAGTGAGGATGTCTGGGGACAAGCAGGGCCTTGTGAAGCTTGTTAAGGGGATGGCAGGAGGTCACCAGAGAAAAAGAAGGTAAGTGGGGAACTTGAGTCAGGAAGTGGACTGAGAGAAGAACAGCAACCAGGACTTGAGGGAAGGGTATACCTAACTGCAGGCTCCCAGAAACACTGGGGAGGGGACCCTGATAGAAGCTAGTCACAGCTTTACCAAGGAGGGTGTGTGCTGGGTGGGTCTTGTGCCATTTGGGTGCCAAAGAGAAGACCCTTGGGAGTATGGCTGGGCTTATAGATATGACTTTTCATCTTCATAGTAACCCGATAGGGGAGGTATTATGGAGCTTGTTTTACAGGTGAAGAAACTGAGGCACAACGAGGGTAAGCAACTTGCCCTCAGTCACAAAGCTAGTAAAGCCTGCTGGTCCCCCAGGGAGCAGACCCTTGCCTCAGCTCTGCAGTAACTGCTGTCATTGACTCCTGCCCAAGCTTCCTGGTGAGGAGTTTCTGGGAAATTCCTGCCCTAGAGTAGCTGATGGAAGAGAGCCCATTCCTGGATATTCTCAATGCAATTCAGGACTTGTTATCACTCTGGAGCCCCAGCCTTCTTTATTCAATGAGGCAGCCAAGTCTGCTGGTGAATTTCAGGCAGTGTGCAGAGTGTTTGCAGCATGGGCTCAGGAGCAGCTTCACAAATAGGTTGACATCATATGTAGGAGAGGCCATTCCAGCTAGAGGTGCCCAGTTCCTTCGCTGGGTGGGCCCTTTTCTGCCAGTCTGTGAAAATGCCAGTAGATGGCGCACCGATCCCGCTCCTGTTCTGTTCCAGCTGGAAGATACAGAGGTTCAGACAGACCAACACAGACCTGCTGGGAGGCATCCCCACTTTCAGGGCAAGAGCTGCTTCTTCACATTCCTTTTAACAGACACTGATGTAGCACTTACTGAATACCCGGACCCATCTGTGTGCTGGGGGTTCAGCGTTCATGGTCCAGTGGGGAGGACAGAAAAGGCTATTCATTGCCATTCACTGTGACCATAGCTAGGACAGAAGGGTCCTGGGCAGCTTGGGGGCTGCGGCAGCAGTTAACTCTGGGACTGGGTAGCCTGCATGTCTGGGGAAAAGGCTGGAGTTAGTGTTCTTATAGGACTGTGCCTGGGAGGGGATGTTTGAGACCAGGCAACTCGGGCACACAAGTGATGATCCAAAAATGAAGGAGAGTAGATAAGGGCATTCTGGAGGCTGGCCCCGAGGTGGCAGTAACAATAGCAGTGTCAATAGCAGCAGTGTGGTTGTTTCCTGGGGACTTCTTGGCTCCTTAGAGTTTCATAATGGTGTTCTAGGCACCCTCTCTGAAGCTGCTGTCTCCCTAGGTTACAGAGTGTCCACTCTATCCAGACCTAGGGCTGCTCCTGCCTCAAAGAGAGATCCAGGGGGCATGGGGGATGGGGACAGCAGCAGCCTGTAAGAGAAGGGAGAAGGGAAGGGGATCAGTGGCAGACACTGTACTAGGCTTCACAGCAATCCATTCAGGTGACATTATGTTCCCTGTTAGGCAGATCATGGAGGTTTGGAGATGAAAGTCTCAGGTCCAGGTATACACACAGCAAGTGGCAAATGGGGAGGAGCTGAGCTGCTGACACAGAGAGGAATGCTTGTAAAGTCTAGGGCCATCCTTCCCCTTTGCTGGTGTTGGAGAAGAGACCATGGGTGCAGAGGCAGCGACCGCCTCTTCCCAAGTCAGGCCAGCTCCTGACCACAGGCTGCCCCTGACTCAGGCGCCAGACCAGCTCTGGTTTATCACCTGGCACCTGGCTGACCAAGTGCATTGCCTCTGCTGACCACAGGGTACAGAGGTGGGGGGAGGAGAGCCCTGGGCAGGTGTACTCGCGGGCATCAAATTTGCACACTGGATGATAGGGGGATCTATAGCCCTTCCTTTCCTTCTGTAGGACCTGGGTCACTTGACCCACCTTGGGGGCTCTCATCTTTTTACTTGTCTGGCCCTGGTTCCTCGTATACAGCCTGATTCTGACTGCAAGTCAACCGAAAATGACCGGAGCCCACCCCACCTCTAAACCCGTCCCAAGCGACTTCTCAAAACCAGCCTCTTGAATACTCTCCCAGCTGTGCTTGATCCCCAGTCTCTCTCTTTTTTCTCCCTTCAAATAGTTCATTATTTTGCATGGAGATTTTGCTTTTCTTTGACTTTCTTTTCTTCATCTATATCCTGATAAAAGGGCTCCCGTTATTTCAGAATATATTCTGGGCCCTATTCTGTGCTCAATTACACACCATCTATAGTTGATTTTCATGAAATTTAAATAACAAAGATGGGCGCTTATGTCATTTCTTCCTTATAAAAATACACCCTTGAAATCCTCTCTTATTGGAAAGCTGCAGCGTGTCCTTAGTTGAACAGCTTGTGTGTGTGCGTTTATGTGCTGCCTCATTATCAGTGCCTCGGAGTGAGGTGTGTCCTGGTAACAAGAGCTAAATTTGCCCGCACTGTCCCCAAGTGGAAACAGACTGCTCCGAACCCCAGTATGTGGCAGCATCTGCTAGTCTCTGCAGCAGTCAGGCCAGGGCCACCTGGCTCAGGGAGCTTCAGCATGTAGGCTGTGATCCTGTGCGCGTGTGTCAGCAGGGACCAGGTGGACCAGGTGGGATCTCTCAGTGGCAAGATACTGAGCACCCAAACTGCGTTTAACCCTCATGATTCCCAGATGGCAACTTGATGGTCTGCATGCTGAACAGCCCAGGAAAAAGAAGGGTTTAAGTCCTGGAACTGAAGGTGTTGGCTAAGAAACAAGAGGGCCTGTCCTAGCTGGCTTGGCTCAGTGGACTGAGTGTCAGTCCACAGACGGAAGGGTCCGGGTTTGATTCTGGTCAAAGGCAACCTCTATTTCAGGTTCGATCCCTGGCCCTGGTCAGGGTGTATGTGGGAGGCAACCAATCAATGTGTCTCTCTCACATTGATGTGTCTGTCTCTCCCCCTCCCTTCCACTCTTTCTAAAAATCAGTGGGAAAATATCCTCAGGTGAGGATTAACAACAATAACAAAAAGACACAAGAGGGCTTGATGAAACCCTATAATGGGACTACTCTGTTTAACTATGGGGTGATGATATTTGGCATGCAATTTTAAATTCCCCTCTCCTGGAGTGAATTCCTCACATGGGGTTTGGCAGAGAGGCATGAAGGGAATGCATCCTTGGATAGTTGTTTGCCAAGGGGTAATGATAGAGGATGGATCTGGACTTGTGGAAGAGAAGGTTCTGTTCCAGACCTCAGCCTTCATTCCTTGCATCCCCAAGCTCACTGACTCTGCTCCTGCAGGAGGAACTCTTCACAGAGAAACTACGGTGGTTTGCTCCAGACCATGATCTCAGGCCTTTGCTAGCAACTTATTCCCCTCAGGCTTCCTTCCCATTGTAGGAAGACTTGCTTCATCCAGTGTGCAAATTTCACACAAACTTTCTTCTCCTAGGTTTCCACTTGAGGAAGCTGAGGCAGAGGCAGAAGGGTACCCATGAGGACAGGAGCCATTTAGGATGACACTTAATAGTCTACAGGAAACCTCCTTGGGCCCAGCCTATACCCTCACTAGCTCAGAGGAATGGGACTTGGGATGGGCCCTGAATGGTTTGATGCCTGAAGAACAGACAGTGAGGTCTGAGAGGAGAAATGGCATAGACCGAGGACAGCTGTGAGGGACCTACAACTCAAGTTTGGAAGGAGAGAAGAGAGTTTGCAGTTGCTAAGTTTGGAAAAGACAGTGGGAAGTCTCCCAGAAATGTAAATCAGGATGAAAATATGTGTTGTTGAGGAATTAGATAAAACCATAGAACTATGTCCAAAGCCCATGCTACCTGGACAGGAATTGAGGGTACAAACTCCATTAAATCAACAGTGATGTAGGAAAACCTGGAATTGAATAAAAATATAAACTAATGAACCTAATCTCAACAATATAATCATACTGAAGGAAGAAAAATAACTCAAGAAATTTTTGAACACAGTACTTTGACTATATATCCTTAGTCTAAGGCAGTGGTCGGCAAACTCATTAATCAACAGAGCCAGATATCAACAGTACAACGATTAAAATTTCTTTTGAAAGCCAAATTTTTTAAACTATATAGGTAGGTACATTATTAATTAGGGTACTCCTAAGCTGACCTTTGCTAAAAACTCAAGGGGCCAAAGAGCCACATGTGGCTCATGAGCTGCAGTTTGCCGACCACTGGTCTAAGGCAAAAAGAACTACAAATATTAAACTCTACGGAAGAGGTATGTTAGTCACAATGGAATGGATATAGCAGATTTCTGGTGTTGTAGAATTAAGCAAATGAATGAATATGTGGGTAATGTTGAGAGCCAGATTCTCACTATTGGAGAAGGAAATAAAAAATATGAAGTAGAGGAAGGCTAGGAAGAATTCTGTGAGTTGGATTTGAGTTGCAGGATTGGGAGGTATCAACACATAAATATATAATATATACCTATGTAAATAAATATACATACGGTATATGTATATCTACATACATTTCCTAGCTCTGTACAATGAAAGGATCTAGAAGCAAAAACACCCAGTTGCACTAATTACATATTACTAATTAGATCTTGGTTTCTAAATACCATTCTTTACTAAAAAGAACCAGGGCTCCTTGGAGGAGAGCTGGGGCAGGAAAGCGCAAGATGGGTGTGGATCCTCTGTTTGTGCCAAAAAGAATGATGGGGACATATCAAAGTGACTTAGAAGGCAGATTCAAGAGGCTCCCAGCAGTCATATGTAGAACAATTTGAACATCAAAACAAATTGTTGCCAAGACCGGTTTGGCTCAGTGGATAAAGCGTCGGCCTGCAGACTGAAAGGTCCCGGGTTCGATTCCAGTCAAGGGCATGTACCTTGGTTGTGGGCACATCCCCAGTGGGGGGTATGCAGGAGGCAGCTGATCAATGTTTCTCTCTCATCGATGTTTCTAACTCTCCCTCTCCCTTCCTCTCTATAAAAAAGTCAATTAAAATTTTTTTTAAAAATTGTTGTAAAAGATAATATCCATTGAATAAAATAAGAATTTGTGAATACAAGCTAATATAACATGAATGAATGAATGAATGAATGATAAATGGTCTAGAAGGGAAAACTTTTCTTTATGTGTTATGCCAACTAATGAATGTAGAAAGAATGGTGGAATTAGAAAATTTTCATTTTGAGAACATTAAGTAGTAATAGATTGAGGCAAAAATCATCAATGGATGCTAAAACTAGTGAGTGAAAATTTGGTGAGGATCAGAATATTTAGTTTTACTGACTTTCCTCACCAATTATTTATTAATTACATAGGAACAATAGGAACTCCACAATGGAGAGTTCTGGCAAACATCACTTAACCTAGTGATTAAAGTTAACATCACCAATATTGGGACAAATTCACACCAAGTGCCTCCTCTGTGGCATGCACTGAAGAGAACATGTCACATCTGTGGTGCTCTCACCAAGTGATAGAACCTGATGTGAGGAAACATCAGAAAAGTCTATGCTGAGAAACATAATGCAAGGTGATGTTAAGGTTAAGGTTATGAAAAATAAAGGAAGGCTAAAGGGCAATTCCAGATTGAATGAGATTAAAGAAATTTGACAACCAAAAGCAATATGTGATTCTAGATTGAATACTGACCTGGGGGAAAGTAGGTAAAGAGGACATTATTGGAACAATTGGAGAAATTTTAATATAGACTGTGAATTAGATATTAGCATATGTCAATATCAAATTTCCATTTTAATCATTGTACTGAGATTATTTTTAAAAAATTGTTAGTAACTTTTTATTTTAGTATAATTTCAAACACAAAACAGTTGCAAAACTCCTGAATACCCAGCTTCATCAATTGTTAACATTTTCCCACATTTACTTTATTATTTTACCAGATAGAAACTTACAAGGAGGGCTCATCCCTTTGCTCCCCCATACCATGAGATTTGTTCAATATCCTATTTGGTATCTGCTCCTGATGTAAATGTCCTGATTCCTCACCACCACCAGTCCTGAAGTCACCTTTGGTGTCCTGCAACCTCCAGGGAATGCCAGGAACCTAGATTAAGGCTGAAGTTCTCCCTGATCCATCCTTCCCAGATGTCTTTAGATGAGTCCAAGGGCATTTGTTTTTTACTAAGACCTCAGCATCTGATAAATAGCTTTACAAATAAATGCTGTGAAGGTGAACATTGGCTTAAATGCCAGTTCCTAGCATTTTATATGAGGGACAAGTAAACAGAGAAGACTAATGTCAGAATCCTAGATGGCCCTGAATTCTGCTCCACCTGTTTCTAGCTGTAGAAACTGAGGCCCACCATTGTTTACTTTTACCTTCTTGTTTGGCAGACTCTCCAAAGAGCCAGACCACAACTCACCTTCCAAAGAACCAGACCAATGGCTTCAACCTGCCAGCTTATTCTCTCTTGCCCACTCATTTTCAGCCCACCCTTGCCTCTAGGCTGGGCAACCCCACTCCAACTGCCAGTACTCTCAGCATAGCCCAGTGGTTCTCAACTTGTCTTTCAAGGACCCCTCAAGGTCCCTAAGACCTTCCTGTGGGATCCGCAGGGACTTTGCTTTTCCAATTATATGTTTGTTGAGACTGCATATTATATGAAATGCTGAAAGGTACTCTTTAAGAAGAGGAAGAAGAAGAAAAAGGTAAAGATAAAAATTATGAACAACAAACACATATCAACAAATGACTCTAAAAATCAAGTGAATTAAAAATCTGATGAACAGAATGAACTGGTAAATATAATAGAATCAGGGGCACAGAAAGGGAGTGGACTGACAATTCTCAGGGGGAAAGGGGTGAGAAGGGTGCAGGGAGAGACTGGACAAAAATCATACATCTATGGATGAGGACAATGCGGGGGAGGTAAGGACAGAGGGAGGTGTGGGAGCTGGGTAGAGGGGAGCTGTGTGTGGGGGGAGGAAAGGAACAATTGTAATAATCTGAACAATAAAGATTTATTAAATCAATCAATCAATCAATAAAAAGTTGTAAAGTAATGTCATCCTTCTCACTAATTTTTCATTTTGAAGAGTATATTTATTTGTCATTAAAAATTTATGTTTAGCTGAGACCCAGTAGGCTCAGTGGATAGGGCGTAGGCCTGTGGACTGAAAGGTCCCGGGTTCGATCCCGGTCAGGGGCATGTACCTTGCTTGCGGGCACATCTCCAGTGTGGGGTGTGCAGGAGGCGGCTGATCGATGTCTCTCTCATCGATGTTTCTGACTTTCTGTCCCTCTGCCTTCCTCTCTGTGAAAAAATCAATAAAATATATTTAAAAAAACTCTATGTTTATATGAAATGGGTTATTTATTCATTTCAGCTTTATTGAGGTATAACTGACAAATTTTTAATATACTTTAAGTATACAGTGTGATTTTATATACATATACATTCTGAAAGAATTGCCATTATCACATTAACACATTCATCGCCTCACATGTTTATTTTTTTTAGTTTTTGTAAGAACACTTAAGTTCTACTTTCATTTATACAAGGCAGTATTATCAACTATAGTCACATGTTATACATTAGATTCTCAGTCTTTATCTTATAGCTGAAAGTTTGTGCCTTTTACTAGACTCCCCTATTTTTCTCACCCCCAAGCTCCTAGCAGTCAACTTTCTACCATTCTTCTCTCTGCTTCTCTGAGTTTGACATTATTTTTTTTAAGACATTTAAGTGATACCATGTTGTATTTGTCTCTCTGTCTGGACTGTTTCACTTAGCATTAGGTCCTCCACGGTCATCCATGTTATCACAAATGGCAGGATTCCCTTCTTTTTTAAGACTGTGATATAATTATATAGTACTTTTTTTTAATCCATTCATCTGTTGATGGACACTTAGCTTCTTTCCATTCTCTGGCTTTTGCAAATAATGCTGCTATGAACATGGGAGTACAACTAAATCTTCAGAATAGTGTCTTCAGTTGTAGCCAGTGTGGCTCAGTTAATTGAGCATTATGCCATGCACAGGAGGTCACCAATTTGATTCTCAATCAGGGCACATGCCCAGGTTGTCAGCTCAATTCCCAGTAAGGGTTGTGCAGAAGGTAACCAATCAATGTTTCCCTCTCTTTCCCTCTTCCTTCCTTTCTCTCTAAACAAATCAATAAAAACATATATTTTTTAAAAAGATAGTGTCTTCTTTCTTTTTAGGTATTTAGCCAGAAGTGGGGTTATTGGATATTATAGTTCTATTTTTAATTTCTTTAGGAACCTTCATACTGTTTTTCACAGTGGCTGTACATTCCTACCAACAGTGAACAAGAGTTCCCTTGTCTCCACATCCCCGCCAGCATTTGTTATCTCCTGTGTTTTTGAGAATAGACATCTGAATGGGTGTGAAGTGATATCTCATGAGGGTTTTGATTTGCATTTCCCTCATGATTATTGGTGCTGAGCACCTTTTTGTGTGCCAGTTGTCCATTTGTTTGTCTTCTTTGGGAAAATGTCTATTCAGTTTTCTTCCTATTTTTAAATTGAATTTTTTGCTATTTTGCTATTGAGTTGTATGACTTCCTTATATTAACTCTTTATTAGATATATGGTTTACAAATATTTTCTCCCATTCCATAATTGACTTTTCATTTTACTGATGATTTCTTAGTATTTTATTTTAACATAGTCCTACTTGTTTATTTTTAGGTTTTTTTTTTTTACTTTTGGTGTCAAATCCAAAAGAATCATTGCCAAGACCAATGTCAAAGAGCTCAACCATTATATTTTCTTCTAGGATTTTCATGTCTCCAGGTCTTATGTTCAAGACCATTTGTTTAAGTCTAAGATGTTGAATCCATTTTGAGTTGATTTGTGTGCTTGGTCCAGTTTTATTCTTTTGCATGTGGATAGCCCGTTTTTTTAACCTCACTTATTAAATGACTATCCTTTCCCCATTTGATATTCTTGGCTCTTTTGTTTAAAATTAATTTACCATATATGGATGGGTGGGTTTTTTTTCCTTCTTCTTCTGGGCTCTCTATTCTGTTCTATTGTTCTGTGTGTCTGTTTTTATGCCAATTCTATATACTTTTGATTACTATAGCTTTGTAATATAGTTTGAAATCAGAACAGGGATGCCTCCAGCATTGTTCTTCTTTCTCAAGTTTGCTTTGGCTAATAGGGTCTTTGTGACTGTCTAAGCAGCATATTTTGTTCTTAGTGGCTCCCAGTAGTAGAGGGTGTGCCAAGACCAATCAGTGTTCCCAAGGAAAGATCCTAGTCAGCCCCTAAATGCAGATTGATTCTGGACCCTACAGCACCAGCTTGTAAAGTATGTAGTTAAACCAGACTAGTAAATGGGTGATTTCACCTGTCCTCTCTGTGCTAAGCCTCTGAGCCTGGCGTGGGGTTTGAAGGATAGATAGCATTGCAAGTGCTAACCATCCATTAAGTATAGCATCTGTGTTTGCTATAGCCCTGTGAGACTCCTGGATGCAAACCCCATTGACTTTCGGAGCTCTTTGTTTTGGGGGCCTATCCACCAGGTGAGTGCTTAAAGTTGAAATGCTAGATGTAGGGTCCAAACCATTTGCTCCTGAGGCAGAAGCTGGGAGGTGAGAGTTTTCTCCTGATTATATGGCATTGGGCTGGTGATAAGGTTTATGATGAGAGTGTGTCTCAGCCTTTCCTACCCCGCCTGTAGGAATGTGGGTATTTTCTCATTTTCTCCATGTGTAGGGGTCATTCAGCTAGTTCCTCGGTTTCTCTCAGAGGAAATTGCTTCACATTTGGGGTGTCCATAGAAGGAGGAAAGTTCAGGAATCTCCTGTGTCTATTTCTTAGTCTCTCCCTATGATTATTATTTTAGAATGAATTAAATAAATATTTCTCTTGGTTTCTAAAAAGGTATATGTCTACAGAGGTAATTTACATAAACAAAAGCTCTCTGTAATTCTCAATAATTTTTAAGAGACCTAAACTTTTGAGAAACCCTATTCTAGTCCCTGACTGTGTTTTCATAGAAATGGGCTAAGCTGTGTGGAGATAATAACACACAGGGAATAGGCTGAATGAAGATATACTCTCTGCAACATTGTGGGTCACTATGACAGAGGAAAAAGAAGGCTAGAGAATCTTGTACTAGCAATGAAATGCCGCTGCCTGGAACTGACATGTGTTGCTTCTACTTGTAGTCCATTGGCCAGTCCTAGTTTCATGACTCTGCCTAACTACAGGGGGCAGGTCGCATGAACCTCTCATGTGTCAAGTGCCCTGAAAGAGGGAAACTGCTTTATTTTTTTTCATAGCATGACAGTCCTATTAGATATTTGTTTGCTTATTGATGCTGCCCCTCTAGCAGGTAAGCATTTTGAGAGAAGGTCCTTTGTCTTGTTTTGCTCACTGCAGTATCCTGGGTGCATAGAGCTGAGCCTGGAGCATTGTATGGCTTCAATAAATGGAAATAATGGATGAATGGGGTAAGGGTACTTATGGTCTTCTCAGCCTCTTTGGGTGGTTGGCGTTTCCAATGGTGGCTGTTTCTGAAAATGCTTCCTGACCCCTAAAGTGCTGGATATGTATTAGCTGACCCTGCACATAGGGTTCCTTTTATCTAAAAACCAGAGGCCCAGTGCACAAGATTCATGCACTGGGGGAGGGGGGCTCCTCAGCCCAGCCTGCGCCCTCTCATAGTCTGGGAGCCCTCACTCCTTACCGCCTGCCTGTAGCGGAAGCAGGAGAGGCTCCTGCCATCACTGCTGTGCTCACCAGATAGCCAGCCATAAGCCCAGTTTCTGGCTAAGCAGTGCTCCCCCTGTGGGAGTGCACTGACCATCATGGGGAAGCTCCTGCATTGAGCGCCTGCCTCCTGGTGGTCAGTGCACATCATAGCAACCAGTCATTCTGCCATTCAGTAGATTTGCATATTATGCTTTTAATATATAGGATGATGTGCACAGTTTTAGATGTTGGGGCTGTGCAAAGCCAGGTGCACCTGTGCTGTCTGCCTTGATAGAGGTGGAACCTTGATTCCAGGTAAGCGTGTGAAAGATTTCCATAACGAGGACCTGAGGCCCAACCCACTCATGAAGAAAACATGGCTGCATTTGGCAGGTCAGGGGCCTCTTTTCTCCCGGCCAGTCCTAGCTGTGAGCAAGGTCTGGGCTGCAGTTTCTGTGAGGAATATTTGAGTGCCAGTCCTGGGAGTTGCTGCAGAAATGGCCTCACATTGATTACTTCAGGTGATGTCTGTTACATATGCATTTCTGCCTTTTCACTCCAGAATGCTAGTCTCATCAGCCAGTCCCACTGGATCCTTACATCTGGCATGGATTGGGAAAGAGTGTCATGTCTAATAGAGAAGTTTGCCTTGTTGGGGAGTAGGGTGAAAGTCTAGGCAGTTTAATAGGAACTGTTGGTACTTGGAATTGAGCTCCACGCAGACCCTGCGCATAAGCCATTGTATTGCTTGGTTGACATATTCCAAGAAACCTAGAGGCAGTACTCATTTGGGGATTTTCTTGGTCTTGTTGAAGGAACTAGTACAGATTTAGGGGACCATTCATTCACATTGCTCAGGCTCTGGTGAACCCCACATTCTTAGGGGACATGTAACTTCCTTTTCCAAACCCTGGGACCTATGGTCTGACACTGACTTTTGTCCTATTACCAAGATGGAGAGAGAGTTTGGATGATGAAACACTGGGATTTCTGGATGTGCAGTAGGTTCATGACATATGAAATGTAGTATTACTTGAAATCCTAGGAAATCGGGAATGGGTGGTTGCCAACTTTTTCAGACTGATTCCATGCCCACTACTGGCATTTGAGAAATAGGAAGACATATATGTGTATGGGGAAACCCAGGAAACAAGAAGTTACTGGTTCCATTCCTGATCAGGGCACATGCTTGGGTTGTACACTTGATTCCCAGTAAGGGGCCATGCAGGAAGCAGCTCATCTATGATGTTCCTCTCTCATTGATGTTTCTCTCTCTCTCTCTCTCTCTCTCTCTCTCTCTCTCTCTTTCTCTCTCTCTCTCTCTTCCTTCCTTTCTCTCTAAAAATCAATACAAACATTTTTTTAAATGCATCTTCCTGGGACTGAAGTGATATTTCCTTCATCTGAAGCATCTACACTTGGAGTAAAAAGGAAAAACAAACCAAATAAAAACAAAACAAATCAAACATAAAATTACCATATGATCTAGCATTTTCACTTCTGGCTATAGAGCCAAAATAATTGAAAGCAGGAATTCAACAGATATTTGTATACACATTCTCAAAGAACCACTATACACAATAGCCAAAAGGTAGAAAAAAAAAACAAAAACCCAAAGTTGACGGGTGAATGGATAAACAAAATGTGGTTTATATATACAATGGAATATTATTCAGTCTTTAAAAGGAATGAAATCCTGACATGCTACAACACAGATAATATCCCTGAAGACATTATGTTAAATGAGATAAGGCAGTCGAAAAGGACAAATACTATATGATCCTGGCTTTGTTTCCCTCTAAGCTCTCCTGTGCCTGATCCAGGACTGCCAGCTCTGCCCAAGGAGGTGAAAGAAAGCCCACGTTTGCAAACAACCCCCTTGAGTTTCTGTTGCCCGAGCCTAGTGAGAGATAGTGGGCAGCCTGCAGGCTTCCAAGACCTAGTCTCAGGATCCCCTATAGGGCATGTACTCAGTGGTTTAGTCTGTCTTTATTAGTAAGAACCTCTGTTAAGAGCCCAGGTGGCATGTTCCATTTGTTTTGTTTTATTTTGGCAAAATATACATAACATATACTTCAGTTTTAAGGGTTTATGGATAGCGAATACTGGTGGTCTAAGGTACTGGAGGTACACAGGGAAGTGAAATTTGTAGAGACACAAAGTAGAATGGTATTTGTCCAGGACCTGGGGAGAGAGGGGATGGGAAGTTATTATAAATGGACACCAGGTTTCAATTGGGATGATGAAAAAGTTTGGGAGGTAGATGGTGGTGATGGTTGCACAACAGTGTAAATGTGCTTAATACTCTGACCCTTAAAAGTGAAGTTTATGTTATGAATATTTTGCCAAAATAAAACAAAACAAATGGAGCATGCCACCTCGGCTCTTAACAGAGATTCTTACTGGTAAAGGCAGGACTGAACCGCTGAGTACATGCCCTATAGGGGATCCTGAGACTAGGGCTTGGAAGCCTGCAGGCTGCCCACTATCTCTCACTAGGCACGGGCAACAGAAACTCAAGGGGGGTGTTTCCAAACGTGGGCTTTCTTTCACCTCCTTGGGCAGAGCTGCCAGCTCCTGGATCAGGCACGGGAGAGCTTAGAGGGAAACAAAGCCAGGAGGGTAATTTAAAGGTGCCCTGATCCCCCCCGGGGGCAGAGCGTACCATTGTACTGGGCTTCCCCCCTTTTCTTCCACCAATCATAAATATGCATGAATAAAGGAGGCCCCAATCCTTTCCCATTTCTCCAGTTGGGCTCCCTGATAGTGGGGGAGAGGCAGGTCCTCAGAGGAGTCAGGCAGAATTCGAGTTTCCAGCTGCGCCAGACAACTCCCTGCAACTCGAAGCAACCCTCATAATTATCACATGCAGGAGGGGTCTTATCACGTAACTTTCTCACCCCTCAGGGGGCAGCCACAGGGACTCCCTTCGTCTTCATTCATTATTTTCTGAACGTCAGTAGAAAATTGAGGTTTCTGAGCAATTTGCAGAATAATAACCACTCAAGATGTGGGCCCACATAGCCTCACTGTGCAAAATAAAAAACAAAAAACAAGGTCCTCCCTCCTCTCCTTCTCTTTAATAAGAACTACAGCAGATATGTTGAGAAGGAAAAAAAGAAAAGCAGAAATGTAGGTAACCTTTCCTTTCCTGCAGAGCAACTCTTCTTGCAGCCCCACCACCCAGAGACTCCTGGATTAATCTTTTTTCTTTTCTTTTCTTTTCTCTTCTTTTCTTTTCTTTTCTTCTTTTTTTTTTTTTTCCTTTTTCTGCTCAATGGATTGTGGTCAAGGCCATTGTAACGTGAGCAGTGCCTCCGAGGGGATTGGCCAAGGGGGCTGCGAGGGGCCCCTTTCACAGAGGGCTAATTGCGTTTCAGACCACCAGTATTCGGGAGCTACAGATGTCTTCCTTCATTTGCCTAGGCAGCACAATTGGACCCATCTGTTGCATTTATTCTGCCGGCTCCCCTGCCCGCCCCTGCCCCCTCCCCTTCCCCTCCTTTCCCTTGTCTGCTGGGTCTAAATTGAAAACTCATCAAAATGTAATCCAAGAGCAGTTTGGCTGCGAGCTGCTGAGAAGGGGCTCAGTGGGAATAAAGGCCCCCTGCCACTTTACACACGGGCCAGAGCCTGGGGAGCTGGGTCACAGGCAGCCTTAGGGGGGAAAGTGAGAAGTTAGCCGGCAGATGGGCTGCTCCACGCCGCCCTATAACCTGATGCCTCCGAAGAGGGGCCCTAGCAACGGGCTGGCCCAAGCCGGAGGATGCCGCTGCCCTGGAGGTGGTGACCCCACCTCGAAGACCTCGCCCCTGGCCCAGGATGCTTCTATTTCAAACAGGGCTGGGGCCAGGGCTCATCACTCTCTGACCCCCATCTGCCCTTTGGAGCTCAAAGGGATTTCCAAGGCAGAGAGGGCAGGGACACTGTGGCCTCACAAGGCCGGGGGAATGTGTCACTGGGAAGGCAGCCTGCCTGCCCACCCCACCTCCTGCACACCCAGGCCTTCCTTCCATCATTCCTCCCTGTGCTCCTGTGATGTCCTCGGGCTCTTCCTTGCACCTTCTTCTCTTATCTCCCAAGCAGGCAGTGTGCTCTGGAAGGTATGGAGGTGTCTGTTCATACCTTGGTGCTGCCCGGACTCAGAGGCTGGGTGGGAGGCTGGCCTGGGGGCTCTGTGCTTGCCATTGATACAAGATCCAGCTTCTATCTCTTTAGGGGAAGGGGATCTTCTTTCTAATATCTGTCCCAGTCCAGGTCAAGAATAGGGTTGTTACCCCCAGGAGCAGCTGGTGGGTGGCTGCACCCTCCCACTAGTCTGCAGATGACTTCTGGGGAGGCCAGGGGCATGGTGTGTTAGATCAGCAGGCTTAGAGGAACACTATAGTGAGATTTCAATGTTGGCATTTCTATGAACTGTGTGCCTAAAGCTTTGTGGAGGATGTTGACACTTCTTTGTTGCTGAAAGTTATGGATGTGGGGCTTTCAAACTTTTTCTTTTTTTTACTGACACAGTCAAACACACACATATTTTATATATATTTATTTCACATAAGTGTTTTTTCATAACAATCCAATATGTAAGCAACACACATAAATAACTAAAGCCAAAGTTTCACCAAATAATACTTCCCCCACTGTAGACAATGCCTTCTGATATTCCATTCCACTTCATTCCAGTGTTTCAAATGCTGATAATGTTGACCCACTACATTGCTTTCACAACCTACCAAAGTGTTCTCAAAGTGAGTGTTCTCAAATCCCCCCTAGAAATTTGTGAAAATGCACATGCCTGGGCCCATCTCTGAGTTGGCTTCAGTGGCACTGAAGTAGGGCCTAGGGATGGGTATTTTGAATAGAAATCCTTTGAGAAACTGCTGCTTCCAGTGTGCTCAGTGGTCTCAAGCCTGTAGTCTGCACTAGAAATAAAAGGTTGACTAAGATGGTCAGCTCAAGCTGGGGCCTTCCAAGGTTGCTTCCTCTCCTGCCACTTCCCCACCAAGTCTTAATTAAATTCTCACTCAGTGAGAGTGTGGATGTCAGGTCTGGCTTGGCTGGCTTTTAATTGAAGTGTTAATTTGTAGCTTCAGAAAGTAAGGGCCCTTCAGTTCTGGAGCCTTCAGTTTGCAGCCATCCTAAGCTGATTAGCTTTTGGGGGGGGAGTTGAGGGGGACACAAGCCATCAGCAGGGGAGCTAGCTGAGCCAGAATCTGGCTTGGAGCTGCCTTTTTGGAGAGGGGGGGTTAGCCAGGGCCAAAGCCTTCTGCACCTGCCTCATCCTGCCCACCAGCCGCCAGGCAAACACCTGCCCCAATGGGCCTCCAAGGCATTGACCTGATTTCTGCTCTACCCCCTCCCCCTCCAAGTCCATCTTGATGATAAAGAGGCACCTTTATCCTGTGAGTCATCTGCTCACACTCTATTGTCTACAGGATGAACAATCATCTCCTAAGCTTGATGCTCAAGGCCCCCCAGGAGCTGGCCCCAAGAGCATCTTCCAGTGCCTCCTCTCCTGCCCTCCCTTCATCCTAGCTGGGCCAGGCTGCTCCCTCTCCCCAGTCAGACTGTGCAGTTCCCATTCCAGTCAGGCCTTTGATCTGATGTGCCTCCACAGGGAACGTCTTCTCGATAACTCTTGCCCATTCCTCAATGTGGAAAGTCATTGGCACCTCCTCCAGGAACCTTTCTATTCTGTCAGGCTGTCAGGAGCAGGACTTACTGCAAAATGAGATGGGATGGGGAGAGAAGGAATTTAAAGGATATGCTTGCCTGAGCACCTAAGGAAGCTGGTTAACCAAGCCTTGGGAAGGACAGGACGGCTGTTCTTGGGTGGGCCGGGTCCTTCCACTCCCCATCCCTTTCCCTCTTGGATTCTCTGCTCCTTCTTGGACATCTGCCCCTTGTTGGTGTGAATCTGGCTTCGCAGTTGTGGCTGTGAGCCCAGAAGTAAACAGTCTGGGCTCACAGCCTGCCTTGTTCACTCACCAGCTCAGTGGTTCTGACTTCACCTTCCTGGCCTCAGTTTCCTTATTTGCAAAATGGAGACAATCCTGCCCTACCTGCCCCTGAACTGAGGCATGTGTGAGCTGCATCCTACACAGAAGGCCATCCCTCTTCAGACTTTCCCCCCTGCCCCTCCTCCCTGCCCTTCCCGTAGGCTGTGGGCTCTGGCCTTGGTCCTCATCTCTTGAACTCACTTTTTGGTGAATGCTTCTAGTTCCTTCCCCAAAGAAGCCACTGCAGCAGCATCTGTGTGGGGCGAGACTTTTGGCCCACTCAACAAAATGAGGACGCAGAGACCCTGTGAACAGGACCCACTTCTCGCCTCGCCAACGCCCTCACCCCAAGGTCCCAGGACAACCTCAGTCCCCAGTAACAGCAGCTGTTATCATGGGCCCTGTGCTGTGCTAAATGCTTCATAGAAAAGCTTATGGAATCTTCTCGATAACCTCAAAAGCAGGAATGGTGCCATCACATTCTAACAGAGCAGAAAAATGAGGTTCAGAGGTATGTGCCTTGTTCAGACTGTACTTCTACATTGTTTGCAGCCAGAATGGTCTTTTAAAAACACAAACTGATCTTGGGAGACTCTACATTACCTTCGTCTGTCCCTCACTCTCCCTCATATTTTCTGAACTATACATTGGCCTTCTTGTCAGTCCCTAGTATGAAGCACTTCCCCCAAATCACGGGGCCTTTACACATGCTGCTTCTACTGAATGGGTTATCTTTTGCCTCTCTCTTACAAACTCAGCTCCTATACATCTTTTTTCCAAGTAGCCTATCTCCTAGATTAGGTCAGAATCCCCAACCACTCCCACCCTCAACAGTCCCCTCACTTATATCTCTTCTCTGTGGCCCTTGTATTAGTAAGACATTCATCAAAAGATCCACACAGTGTTAAACATCTTTCTCCTTATGAGACTCTATGAAAGTAGGACCTGTGTTTTTTCTCATCGCTCTATCACTCTTTTATCTCCAGGGCTTAGCACAATGCCTCAATTAATGTTTGTTGAATGAGTGCATAGAGTAAGTGTTGGACCTAGGATTTGAACCCTCAGGTCTCAGATGACAAACTTGGGCTCTCCACCTGGCCACCCTGGGCTTCTAAGAAGGCATGTCATGGGAGTAGAGATTGGGGCTTCCCAGCTCCAGGGCTTATTATCAAATTAGGGCTGCAGGTGGATTGTGATGGGGTCAGCAGATGTCACTGAAGAACTGGGATGAAAGCATGGCAGAGGAGAAGGTTAATCCTGTGATGAGTCAGTAGAGATCTGCTGGGCCCTTCCCATCATCCCTAACATCATCCCCATGCTCTCACAGGGCTGACTACCTACCTGACACACAGGAGGGCTCTGGGCTCAGACATAATCCCAAGGCCAGGCCCCATTCACAATGTTCAGCAGGCAGCCTATGCCAGATGCAGCACGAAGAGAGCGGCTGCTCCCTGGTGGCCAGGTCTTCTTCGAGGTCACTGCAGCAATGTGGGAGCCTCCAGAGAGGTGCCTCTATTGGGGAGGCCCAATGTAACAGACACTCACTGGATATCTGAGGCAACGTCACTCATAGCAAGGGCTGACCTTGCTCTGAGGGTTCAGATGCCCTCTGACTCCTTAGAGCTGGGGAGTGGAGGTTGATCTCCTTGAGGCTGGGTGACAGCAGGCTCTGCCTGCTTAGACAAGGGGGCAGTGGACAGCCTGTTAGCTCAAGCTCAAGGTCCAAAGGGACTCGGGTCTCCTACTGCTACTCCAGGTTCCTATTTGAGCTACAGAGCTGTTCCCTTGGCCAAACCAGTTTGTTGTGGTTGCTTTGGCTGCCCACCCACATAGAGAACTGCCAGAAGTCCTCTATAAGCTCTCCCTAATGTACCATGAGTGTCTTTTCTGTGTGGGCAAATGGAGCTCTACTGCTACTTGGTGATGGCTGCATAGCTCTATTATGTGCATATACCTCAATTTATTTAAACAAGGCATTGTGATGGGCATTTATCTCTTCTTTGCTATTAAAACAACACTGCTATAAACACTCTTGTATCTTGTAATGAGTACATCTTCACTTACAAATGATGGAAACCTAAGGTCAAGTGGAATCATTGAAAAGAGGAATGTATTGGTTTGTGTGGTTGAAAAGCCAAGTCTGGCTTCAACCTCTGGATCCTGCTGCTCTTACAGTGGCTTAGTTTCCCCCTACCCTCTCTCCTTCCCCCCCTCCCCATCCCCTCCATTTCTTGGCTTTGCTCCTCTCTGGCTTTGTTCTCAGAGAGGCTCTCCTCAAGTGAAGGCAAGAAAGCCACCATCCTATTCCAAGTTTATGTCCTTTGAGCTTAACAACCCAGCAAAAAGGGTGCTGATCTCTCATTAATTCCAGCAAAGGTCCTGGAATGGAATCTAATTGGCCTGGCTTGAATCACTTACATATTCAGCTCTGCACACAAGTGTGGGTGGACCTATAGGATCTTTTCTTAGAAGTAAAATGATGGGCCAAAGGAAATGCTTGTTTGTAGCATAGCCAACCTTCTCTGCCATGGTACATTATGGAAGTTCTTGGCTTTGTGGCAGGGTAGGAGCAAAGGGGAGTTTCTGGCCAGCTTATAGCTTGGACAATGCAGGCATCTCATGGTCCTTATGATGCCTAAGTAGCTTCAAAAAAAAACACAGACTGCCCAGTTGGCATGGCTCAGTGGTTGAGCATCAATCTATGAACCAGGAGATCACGGTTCAATTCCCAGTCAGGGCACATGCCTGGGTTGTTGCAGGCTCCATCCCCAGTGTGATGTGGGGGAGGGGGCAGCATGCAGGAGGCAACTGATCAATGATTATCTCTCATCATTGATGTTTCTAGCTCCCTCTCTCTCTCTCTCTCTCCCTTCCTTTTACAGAAATTTATATATATACTATAGGCCCGGAGTATGAAATTCGTGCATTGGGAGGGAGAGGAAGGGGTTCTTCAGCCTGGCCTGCACCCTCTCGCAATCCGGGATTCCTCAGGGGATATCCACTGATGGCGTAGGCCTGCTCCCTGTGGGGAGTCGGACATTCTTAGCATTACCACAGAGGTGGAAGAGGCTCTCACCATAGCTGTTGCGCTTGTCAGCTGTGAGCTTGGCTTCTGGCTGAGCGATGCTCCCCCTGTGGAAGTGCACTGACCACCAGGGGGAAGCTCCTGCGTTGAGCATCTGCCCCCTGTTGGTCAGTGCACATCATAGCGACTGGTCATTCCACCATTCAGTCGATTTGCATATTAGCCTTTTATTATATAGGATAAACATAGACGGTCTTTTATAAAGGAGGAGGAGGAGAAAGGGAGAAACAGACTCCTGACCTGGCAATCAAACACTCCTGGGTGCCTCACCCAGCACCAGCTAATTTTACCAGTCTTGTATCCTATCACTTCCCTGCTTCCTGACCACAGCAGACTATCTCCCCAAGATGGTAACCATTAGTGTCCTTAGAAAATAGAGCACAAAACTCAAGTGCTAACATTTTATTGGGAGGTCAATCCCAGGAAAGCAGGAGTAAGAGAGGAAAGAAGGGAGAGGGTTATGAGCTAATCACTGTGGTTACTAGCACAACCTGACTGCTCTATCTTTCAAGACATCTTCAGAGAAGCGGTATGAGACTACTTTGTCTCCTAACAGTCTAGAGGAGGAAGGGAGAATTACTCTGCTAGCTTCTGGTCAAAGTTCACTCCCTTAGAACATCAACTCTTTGTCCTTCTGTGCTGTGCCACCTCCAGTAGTCACCAGGGAAGCCAGGTCCCAAGGCAGCAGCGGTGGCATCTGCAGTGCCCTGTAGCAGCAGTGCTCCCTGCTTGCAGCCTCACAGGCCTGGTTGAAGGTCCTGGTTGTAGGAAGTAAGGGGTAAGGTCTGGTCGTGCTGTAGGGTCCCAAAACAGCCACTGGAACAGTGAAAGCTGGAAAGCAAGGCCAGTGTGCAGATCGGAGTCTAGGAACAGTTTCTCTGTGCTTTGCACCTACCCTCCTCAGATAGTCATCCCAAATCTGTCCAATCAGCAAGTGTCCATTTATTTATCCACTCATTATTGAGTGCCTATCAGGCTCCACGGTTGTGGGGATACAATGTAGATTTAGACATAACCCCTAACCTCAGGCAACTCCATGTTCATTTGGAGGGGGGTGGGGTAGAGGGAGGCTAAACCCATTAAAAGTGACTGTATTGCCCTAGCCAGTTTGGCTCAGTAGATAGAGGGTGGGCCTAGGTTGATTCCACTCAAGAGCATGTACCTAGGTTTCAGGCTCCTCCCCCGCCTGTGCACTGGTGGGACCGCATGCAGGAGGCAACCAATCCATGTGTTTCTCTGTCTCTCCCCCTCCCTTCCTCTCTCTATAAACCAATGGGAAAACATCCTCATGTGAGGACTAAAAAAAAAAAAAAAAGTGGTTGTATCACTATATGATAGGCCCAGTGATAGAAATGTCTGCGGTAAAAGAGGGCAGAGAGACACTATTTGGAGTGACACAAAACCCAAAACAAGAATTGCTAATAAACAAAGCAAAAATTTCCTTTTCTGTTCAGATTTTCTGTCCTTGGCTAACAGGGCAGCTCTGCTCCACGAAGCCCTCAGGAAGCTTCCATGGCTGGCCTAGGGCTTTCATCTCATTCTCCAAGATGGTAGCTTTGTTCCCGGTGGCAGGAGAGAGAATATGAAGAAGAGGCACAGGGCACACTCCAGCTCTCTCTGAGGAAAGATTCCTGACTTCCTAAACGCCCTGCAGAGTGCCGGGGGTGCTGGGCACCTCTGCACCGACAGCAGCACCGAGTACCCGGAGCAAGAAGGCAGCCACGCACCCAGCTTCTCCAGCCTCAGCTCATGCCAGCGGCACCGGTGCTGCATCCTGGCTAGGCTGGGGTCCCCTCACCCCAGCCCCGGGTGGTCGCCGCCCCCCTCCCCCGCCTCCGACCCCCTGAGACCCAGGAGTACCAGCCCTGCTGCAATGGGAAGGAGAGCACAGGGCCCCGGGGACCAGTGC
This sequence comes from Lasiurus cinereus, assembly GCA_011751065.1. Taxonomy (NCBI): domain Eukaryota; kingdom Metazoa; phylum Chordata; class Mammalia; order Chiroptera; family Vespertilionidae; genus Lasiurus; species Lasiurus cinereus. The sequence continues at coordinate 4,530,292 of JAAGEH010000293.1, read as the reverse complement.
CAGGCAGCGGGCCCGAGAGGGGCCGGGTGGCCGAGGGAAGGGGAGGAGGGAGGCGTGCCAACTCCCGCCATCCTCCGCGAGCCGGGGACTCAGCATCCGGGTCTGGGGACCTCTCCCCCGCCAGCCTCGGCGCGGGGGCTTCTGGGAGGGAGTTCGAGTTTCCGTTTTTTAGCCGTTTGGACGCTCCTCTCCGTCGAGTGACCTCCCGGGTGGCCTCGGAGACCCCGCCTGAGGCGGAAGGTGACTTTTGTCCGTTGTGCTAGCTGGACCCGGGGCCCAGCCGCTTCCTGCGCCTTTGGGTGGTTCTCCGCACCCGGCGGTTCTCGTCGCGGTGCTTTAATAGCACCAACTCCCTCCGTCTGGCGGCCGAGAGGATGCGACCTGCCGTGAGGTAAAGCCTTCCACGAGCTACTTTACCGTCCGCCACACACGGTAATTCATACCTAAAAGAACATGCGTGTTTTTGAGAGAGGCTTTTGACGTAAGTAACTTGGCAGGTCTTCAAGAAGCCAGTTTGCTGGTCAAGATTTTGTGGGCGCTGTGTAAGGAGGTGGGACGTTTCCAGTGACCTCCCCTGACAAGAAGACATGTTTAAATCCTCTCTCTCAAAAAAAAAAAAAAAAAAAAAAGGAAAAAAAAAGCCCCTGAAGGCGGCCACCTGCCACTGCTTTAGGTAGATTCCATTGGCCAGAATTTAGACACGTGACCACAGAGAGCTGCAATGGAGGCTGGGAAATCTCTAGGCTGTTAATGGAGCTGAAAAAAAAAATAATCCCACTTAGTGTGGTGGGAGGAGAAAGACCCCCAACTGCCTCTGCCGCAGACACAGGACACAGAGGGTGACGAGGGGGATGGGAATAAGGGGCGGGCAGTCCCCCCGCCGGGTGTGTTCAAACATGACCCGCAGCTGGCCATCACAGAGGGGGGCGCTGGGGCCGCGGGGGCTGTGTGAGCGGGGCACAGGAGCCAAGCACAGCAGCAGGGCTGCGTGTGTGTGTGCGTGTGTGTGCACAGAGGTGTGTGCAGGTGTATATGCACCTGTGTGCGCACCTGTGTGTGTGTG
>JAAGEH010000293.1:4507456-4529219 GCA_011751065.1 Lasiurus cinereus | reverse complement strand
GTGTATATGCACCTGTGTGCGCACGTGTGTGTGTGTGTGTGTGTGTGTGTGTGTGTGTGTCGGGGGGCGGCACTATCAGGAGCTGCTGCTGGAAGGATGGGCAAGTCTTCAGTCACGTGCCTTATGCACCTCAGAAAGAAATTTTGGCTTTATCTCTTTAAGTGCCGTGTAGGGTCTGAACTGCACCAAAGTGTAGTTTAGTTCCCAAACTGAAACATTCAGAGAGTCACATCTGCCCGAGAAGATGCATGGGGAGAAGGAGGCAGAGGGGAGGAAGGTGGGTGGCTGGTGGGTGGAGGAGGGACCAGGCCTGAGCAGAGAGGCAGGGAATGGGTTCCTTTTATTGAGTTTGAAGAAGTTGGCCGGGGGTGGGGAGAGAGAGCATTTGGCGTGGAGAGGTCTCTTGAGGGAGTGAGAGGGTAAGAGCTGGACAGAGAAAAGGTTATGTTGTGGAGCCAACTCGAGTGAATGACCCCTGGAGTCCAGACCACATTAAAATGTAGGGAGCCTTTATTAGCTGGCCGGCGGCGGCTCTGCCTTTCTCCACGCAGGGAGTCCAGAGAGCAGCCCCGGCCCTTTGCGTAGGATCGCTTTTAAGCACATTTATCACATCTTGTTTTTGCAGAGCAAGTAATTTAAGACAAAACAGTTTTAATGTCAGAGTCATGTTATTGATGACCATGTTATTTACAGGGTCATCCTGTTCTTCAGAAAGCTGGCAGAGTTGTATCTTGCAAGGCTATTCTGTGAGGTGCAGCTGGGATTCAAGGCTAAGTCGACTAGGAGGAAGCATGTTCAAAAATTTCTACTCTCTAACATTCCCCACTGTTTTTTATGGGAGAATCAAATCATTGTTTCTTTTGGGTCATTGTTGACGAGGGAGATATATTGACCCATGAGCTGGATAGAATTAATTCTCTGCTGAATAAAGTCAATGGGCCTGTTTATAAGATAAGGTTCTGGAATGAGGGCCAAGACTAATCATTAGAGGGTCCGAAGAGTCCTGGACTCTATTTTTCCAGGGCTGTCTTAAGCCAGGTGTGATGAAGTCATGTCAGGATCCCATCGACCTTGACTGCTGTGGAGGTGGTCCTTTCCAGGTAGGAGTCAGTCCTTGTGTGGCAAATTTCTTTGCCCAGAGGAAGGATGGACCGGATCAGAAGTTGGTAAAGGCAGAGTACCTTAGAATTGCTTTCTGGTGGACTATAAAGCCAGTAAGAACTTGAGTAAAGATTGGTTATGGATTTTAGCTTTTCTAGATTGAGTTTCCATGAAAGCTGGTGAAGTGGTTAGCTCAGGGTTTGGAAGAGTCACTAGAATCTGTAGAGCCCCCACTGGTTTTAGGGTAGCCTCCCAGGTTGCTTCATCTGCAGCCTCATTTCCTGTTGCCTATAGGGAATCCCCTTGTCTCACATAGGTAGAGATGGAAAGACTTAATTACATCTGGTAGCGCTAGTTGGTCCATCGTCCTTGCTCTGCTCATGTCTGTCTAACTGCCTAATATATTACCTCAAGGATCCTGGCTCTGAATTTTTTTAGGGAAAATGGACTTTGGTGGGCTCTTCTAGCTACTCCTGCTGAGGCAGGTCAGAAATTTCTCTCAGAGTCAAGAGATCTTTGCTGTCTGTCAGAGGGACAATGAGACCTGGGCACAGAAGGAGGTGGGCTTGTGACCTGGTGGAGACAAACTGTAACAAATGGTCTGGTGGAAGGGAAAGAAAACCTTTCAGTTTTAATAACTTCTATTGAAATAGAATTTTTCTCCTCAAAATTACCCCCATGTTTACCAAAAGAGCCAAATCAAGACTAATTTATCTATTGTATTTAATTTGACCTGATTGTTTACATAAACATAACAAGAATGGTAACTGACTACCTTTGCCAGAATTTCATGATTGAATCTTAATGTGCCCCGGAGGGCCAGGAAGCCAAGCCATCCAACTGCTGTCAAGCCTCCTGTAGTATCTGCTGAGTTAGGTGAAGCTTTATCCGGGCTCATACCCTAGGCTTTAAGGCCCATCTCAGCCCTCCTACTCGTCGTGGCTCAGAGTGTGTGGGGTCCTGCAGGGACACAGAGGTGCCCTTATTGTTCCCCTTATACTCTGAACAACCGCCAGTGATGGTAGGGTATAGGCCTGATGCTCCAGCACCAGCTTTTTTCAGGGCTACCAAGCAGGATACCAGACTTTCTCCATGGCACCCTTATTGGCTTCAAGTTTTCAGAGTTCAGGCAAGGCTCTTTAAAACATGATACTCTAGTCAAAGTTTCTGGTTAATAAGACCACTATTGGAAACCGGTCTTATTGAATTTATGGAAAGAAATGTATTGCCATGATTTATTTAGTATTGCCAAACTTCGGAGGAATTGTATAAGGAGAAAAATATACTGACCTGCTCTAAGAACTCATTTTCCTTGCCAGTCCTTTTTATGGACTTTCCGAAGTAATATTTTCTGAACAAATAGTAACTGTTAGATTTCTTTTATCAGTCCCTCCCTAAGTACTTTGACATAACTATTTACCCTCTTTTTAGGGAGGCAGAATGTAAATTATTTACTCTAACTGGCTTACTGGTCTGTATTATTTGATTTCCTTTCAACATTTCTCTTCTTACTATTACATACACAACCTTTATAAATTCTACACTTCCAAATTAGCCTTTAAACCTTCTTTCTATGACCTTTAAAAATGCATAACCATGCCTCAGACCTACCACTCAGTATTCCTTATTCTTTAAAACATCAATACTTTAATGATTCCTAAAAAGTAAACAGCCAGAATTTCTTAGATTAACTTTTATGATTTAGACCTTCTGTGATAAAACTAAGAGTAGGTAAAAATATTTCTTTTTGAGAGACAGAGATTTTTAAAACTTAAACTAATTGTTGCATTAAAGATATTATATCTTAAAGTTCCTTTGCGGAATATTTCACCACCGCCCAAGAAGTACCCAGTAACCCCGCCCTGCCAGGCTCGGACAGTGAGATTTTCTTTATGTGTATTGGAAAAGTTAAAGAGAATATAACGGTGTCGAGACTGGTTTGGCTCAGTGGATAGAGCGTCAGCCTGCAGACTGAAAGGTCCCGGGTTCGATTCCAGTCAGGGGCATGTACCTTGCTTGCAGGCACATCTCCAGTGTGGGGTGTGCACAAGGCAGCTGATCGATGTTGCTCTCTCATCAATGTTTCTGACTTTCTATCCCTCTCCCTTCCTTTCTGTGAAAAATCAATAAAATATATTTAAAAAAAAAAGAATATAACGGGGCAGAGAAAGCTCTATTGTATTTTGTAGAAAGCCTTGAGTCTAGTTTAGTTCAGATAAGCAAGAAACCAAGTACGCCAGCAGAGTGGGTTGTAGCCAGCAAAATCAACAAAAACCTATATCTCTCTGCTCTCCCCACCAACGCTCCCCTCTCCCCCGCTTTTCTGCATTAATCATTTACTGTCCTTTGCAGGGGAAATAAGGCAAGTGGTCTGAGATCCTGTATAATCAGGCTTTTTACACTTAAGGAACAGTTGCTCTTCCTCCCAGATTTTCCTTCTTTACTCCAAGGCCTTAGAAGATCTCAACCTTCACCACTTCTGATATCTCCAACCATCCCCCTGTCTCCCAGCCTAGGGCTTTTCTATCTCAGCAGCCTGAGAGTGAATTTCACCACCTCTACCCTTTCTCACCTGCTCCAGAGTAGTTTTTGGCTCTCTTCCTCCCACAGAGACCTACTATAAATCTATCAGGAAGGGCAGGCAGGTCGAAGTTCTTGGAACCACATGATTCTCTGTTCGCTAGCAGGACTAAAAAGGCAGCCTACAAAGCAGTTAATTAGGACAATTCTTAATCCAATAAGCCTTTGTTTAAACTTCTTTGGATTGGCAAGCTTCACAAATTTTATATCCTTAAATTAACCCTAGAATTCCAAAATTGTAAACTAATACAGCAAAATTATAAATCAAGGAAAAGTAATTAAAAGTTCTCTACTGTCTTTCCCCTAAAGCAGGGTTTGTACTATCTTTCATACTTACATTTCCTCCGAGAGGCCTGTCCAGTTCCCCCAAGCCCCAAACACGGTCCATTCACTGGAGGCCAAAAGGCCAGCAAGTGGTGACGCTCCTGCACTACCACTTCCCTATTCCCATCCCGCACCTCCACCCCCTTGCTGGGCACTTGAATTCCTGAAAATGTTTCAAAAAACATTGCAGGTGAGTACAGACAGAACATGAAGCAGACTGACCCACTCTAATGATAGAGACAGACCACAATAACACAGAATAACAAAGACAATGACAACCAACTGAGGATCACCAGGCACCGTCGTGTGCCAGGATCTGGTCTCAGAGGTAGTGCTGCATCCAGCCTTCCAGAGACCCTATAGGGGCAACCACAGAACCAGAAATAAGTTTCTTATCGGTAAGAACCAGATCCAGTGGCTCCAATCAGAGTCAATCAGGAAATTTAGCATCCCTCTGGTCTCTGTCCTGGGGATGAGGAACATTTTTCAGAGATCTCCCCCTGGGTCGGAGAGTCCGGGGACCCCGGTGGGCTGTGGTCACAGGACCAGTCGAAGGCTGGTTATCTCGCTGGGGCCTCCAAATGTTGTGTAGTGAATGCGAGTGAACAACCACTGGAGTCCAGACCAAATTAAAATTTAGGGAGCCTTTATTAGCTGGCCGGCGACTGCTCTGCCTTTCTCCACACAGGGAGTCCAGAGAGCGGCCCCAGCTGGCGACTGCTCTGCCTTTCTCCATGCAGGGAGTCCAGAGAGCAGCCCTGGCCCTTGGTGTAGGACCGTTTTTAAGTACATTTATCACATCTTGTTTTTGCAGAGCAAGTAATTTAAGAAAAAACAGTTTTAATGTCAGAGTCATATTATTGATGATTATGTTATTTACAGGGTCATCCTATTCTTCAGAAAGTTGACAGTGTTCTATCTTGCAAGGCTATTTTGTGAGGTGCAGCTGGGATTCAAGGCTAAGTTGACTAGGAGGAAGCATGCTCAAAAATTTCTGCTCCTTAGCAGTTAGAGACTGAGTTTGGGGTATGTCTCTATTTGTAGGGGTGTGAGACAGTGAGTATGTGGGCATGAGTGTGTGTGTGTGGTTTCAGAGGGGGAGCTGTGATGGATGATGACCACATATAGTGTGGCCATGAGAGGGAGAAGTCAAATGGCAAGAGATGATGGTCACTGGATCACTTAGGCAGTGGTCGGCAAACTGTGGCTTGTGAGCCACATGCGGCTCGCAAGCTGCCGTTTGCCACTCTGTTGAATAATGAGTTTGCCGACCACTGACCTAGACTCTCGATTCCAATAATTACAGGCTGTTGTTCCTTGTAATTAAGCCCCTATCCCAGTGGTTGGCAAATTCATTGGTCAACAGAGCAGCTCACAGTTTGCCAGCCACTGACTTAGGCAAACCGAGAGCTGTGAGCAACAATTTGGGGGTGAAGACTGGTTGTCCCACCAGATATTGAGATTTTCAGAGTTAAGGCCATGTGGAGAGGAAGACAGTCCCTGGAGCATCATATTGCTCAAGAACAGCTGGTCTGCTATCATTGTGACTGTTATCATTGTCATCATTGATGCTCAGCTGGTGGTTTGGAGAGCTATTGCTTCCTGTGTTTACTCCTGGAGTGGAAATATGTCACTGGGTAGATCAAGGATAGGAGCTAGGCCCGTGCCAGGGCATAGTCAAGAACTGTGGGTCAAGGTGCCAGTGCTTGAAGTCCAGTGGGGTGTAGGTCGCTAGGAAACCACGCAGGCTTCTGACCAGCGGAAAGCTCCCTGTGTGGAGGGCCAGGCGCTGGGGCCTGTTCTCCCTGTGCCCCAGGGATAATAAGGACTTCAGAAAGGACAGCCCTGACTCAGGGCTGAAAGAGGCTTTAGTTCCTTGTTTGGCGGCTTAAAAAAGGCAAACAGAAGCTTTTCTCCTTTGGGGATCAATGTGAATCCCAGAAAATCCCATTATTTCCCTTTGAGATCAGTGGCCTGCTCTTGAGGGCTTTCTCTTCCCCAAGGCAACAGCCCTCTTCTTGCTCTGTGTGAGCATCCTGCCCCTGCATGGCCCCAGAGTGAACTGAGGTAAGGGGGGAGGTGGGAAAGGGGGCACAGGTGAGCCTCATATTACTGCTGTTTCTTCCTGCTGGCTACTTATCCCTTATTAAAATCTTATCCTTCCTTACCTCTAAAGGGGAGGGCAACAAAGCCACTAGAAAAATGTTTACTGTTCTTCTATTCCAGAAAGTCAGTTTTGATCCTAGAAGATGTCTGAGAGATTTTGGTTCTCTAGATCCCTGCATCATTTGGGGTCTGCATATCATTTCCCACCAGGATTATAGTGGGTAGTATGTATAGCATCATGAAAGGACAATCATAATAATGATGACATTTATTGACCTTTACAATGGTGCCTGGCACTGAGCTAAGCTCCCTTAATGTATCTAATAACTCTACAAGGAAGGAACTATTACTGTTATCCCCACTTTACAGATGAAGAGGCTGAAGCATGGAGAGGTAAGTGTATTAGTCAAATCAAGCTGCCATGATAAAATACCATAGACTGTGGAACTTCAACAACAACAACAAATTTTTTTTTTCCTCAGGGTACTGGCATGGCTGGGTTTTGGTAATGTTCTCTTCTTGGCTTAATAGCTGCCTTCTCACTGAGTCATCACATGGCAGAGAGAGGAATGGAGGGAGGGAGAGGGAGAGGAAGAGCAGGGAGGGAGGGAGAGAGAGAGAGAGACCTTCTTTCTTTCTCTTTTTATAAGGCTACAATTCTGTTGGTTTCAGACTTCACCTTTATGACTTCATTTAATCTTAATTACCTCCTAAATGCCCTATTTCTCATTTCAATCACATTGGGGCTTAGTGTTTTAACATATGAACTTGGGGGGCAGGGGACACAATTCAGTTCATATGACCAAATCATTGACCATGGGCATGTGGTAACTGGTAGAGCCCTGCCTGGTTCAGAGAGAAGTGAAGAATCCATTCTGTACTCAAGATTTCTGGGAAGTTGCCTCTTCTGTTCAGATGAAAAACCTGTTTAACTTTTCCAAAAAGGAAATTTGTGGAGCATGCCTGAGTACTTATCCAAATTGGTCACCAAGAGGCAGTCACACTTCCAGTAAACACTAGGGACTTCCCTTCCAAAGTCTTATTTCAAACCTACCCATCTTGGGTTGGTCCATTTTTGTGCTGACTGCTGAGATTGGACCAGGGCAAGGCCTACCACAGTGGAGACTGCTTGAGAGATTACTTGCTATGTGCAGGCCCTATACCAAATGCTTTCAAAAGCACCTGGCCTTGACATACATGTAATACCCTGTTCTTTCTGGGTTTGTTCTCTCTGACTAGCTGCCTGTATCTTAGTGATGCTCCCAGAAGGGGCAGGTTTCCTTGAAATGACTTCTAAATAGGCACTATGTTGGTGACATGTCCTTCCCTGTGGCTTCTAATTTAGAGGAATGTAAAGCCTAAATCCCGTTTTCTGGAGCTCCCATTTGGCTCTTAGATACTCACACACAAAGGCATGCAGATACACAGTAGCTAAGAGGAGGTCTTTTGGAGATGTGCTCCAATGAATAAAGAAGGATCTCTCATTAGCATAACAAGAGTTTGCCTTGAAATAGTTGCTCCAGAGAGTACTTGAAAACTGTTTGTTCTTTCAAGTAGGCTAAAAGTCTCTGTGGAGACCTTTCCAGGCATCAAGCTTTCCCTCTAGACAGGGCCAAGGGATTTTCTAACCTACCTGCTTTCCTCTCAGTCCTGGGAGCATTTTGCACATCCCAGCTATGTGTCGTGGTCTGTGGCATGAGAGGCCTTTGTGGGAGCCTGGGCCTGGCCAAGCTTTTCCCTCCTGCAGCAATTATCCTATGGAGCAGCCACCTTGCTCCCTCTGGGGCAAGGCTGATTGGCTTAATGGGGCTGTATGCTTGATGGACCTCTTGCCCTCTCTGTCCCCCCAGGTGGCCTCTATGTAGACTGACTCCAGATTTGTATTCACTTAGCCTGGGAGAAAGAGTTGGGGCCAAGAGGGTACTGATGACCAGAGATCAAAGGTTAAGAGGGGTTAAGTCTCCACCCCAGAAGGTCACACCCATCAGTCCTGAGACAAGTCCCTCACAGGTATTTTCCTGAAACCTAGAGCTCAGTTAGGCCTGCAGGGAATGTCCATTCATTTGCTAAGGAAACACCATCTTCCTCATGTGGATGGTACATACTCCAGTTTCTTGTTATTAATTATCGGGCTCTGTTTAGGAGCAAGTCACTGCCTCTTGGGGCCTCCGTTTCTCCATCTTTCCAAAGGAAACTTGGACGTGATTAATTGACAATCAGTGGCAGATAGTTCATTGTCTTGGTCTAGTCATGTCCTAAATATATTTCTACTCTTGGGTAGTAAGAGGAAGTGAGGCTAGGCCCCGGCCAGTGTGGCTCAGTTGATTGGGCATCGACCCAGTTGCTGGTTCTACTCCTGGTCAGGGCACATGGCTGGTTTGCTTAGTGATTAGAGCATCCACCCGAGGATCAAAGGGTCGTGGGTTTAATTCCTAGTCAAGGACACATATCTAGGTTGTAGGTTTGCTCCCAGCCTCCAGTAGGGGTGCAACCAGTATGTGTGGGAGGCAATCAGTGGATGTGTTCCTTAGATTGATGTTTCTCTCTCTACCCCTTTCTCCATCCTTCCCTTTCACTCTCTGCAAAAGCAATGGAAAAAATATCCTCTGGTGAAGAAAATTAAACAAACAAGAATTTTGGCTAGAAAAGGTGGATAGCAGGGAAGATGATTGGCTCTGACCAGCATTCGTGTGGGGGCTAAAACCAGTTTTCCCCAGGAATCTTGGCAATCAGAGCACAACCCTGCTGATCTGTGTTGAAGCATTGAGGGGATGAGCCCAAGCTAAGCCTCAGCTCCCTTCCGTCTGCTTATCTGGATGGATGGCTGTGATTCAAAGGGCCCTAGAGTCCATCTCTCAGGCCTCACTTGTGGGGCAAGATCAAAGCTTGGGGGTTCATCCTAAGAGTACAGTGGAGTCCCTCCAGTGGGTGGAATATTCTTCCACCTGCTTACCTCTGACCTGTTGGGTGAAGTGAATCCTATCAGGATGGTGGCATCCCTGCCACCTGTACAGCCCAGAGGCATTGGCCTCAGGTCAAAGGGGTACATAAAGCACTGTGAGTGGCTGTAGGAAGCACCATAGAGACTACACCTTTGATGAGCACCATGAGAGCAAAATGTATGTAGTTGAGAAGGAATTGGAAGGGAGACAAGTTACTCATGTTGTCCTTTCCCTTCTGGGCTTTCTGTTCCCATTCAGAGGTGTGCTAAACCTCCTCCCATAGGTTCCACCTTTTCCCATCTTGTAGGACACCAGATGCGGACACAGGAATGACCAGAGGCCTTTTGGGGTTTCACAGCATGGCTCTGGAGTCAGGAGGAATCTCCAGCTCCATTACTGGCTTTGAAACTTGGGCAGGTGATTCAACATTTCTATGCTTCTTTGTGGGTTCTCCATCTATAACCTGGGGTAATAATGAAGTGTCAATAATCTAAGCATGTGAAAGCACTTGGATAAGTGCTCAATAAATGACAAGTGCTGTAAAAATGACAAGGAGAAGAGAGAATAGGTTATTGACTGTATGTTCAAAGTTAGAGGAAAGTCCCCTTCCAGCCTAGAGTGGGGACAGGGCAGGAGATGAGAGTACTGATGGAGAACACTAATAGTGGAGTGGTTCCTCCAGCACAGGTGCCAACTGTTTATACTTTTTATGGCATTTACTTCTATCAACAGCCCCATGGGAGGGGCTGTTACATGGGAGGGGCTGTTAGAAATGAACCCACTGAGTCTTGGAGGTATGTCTGGGTTTGAGGGAATCTTAGACTCAGAGTTTGAACTTTTAAACAAAAATTTCCATGACTATAAGATGAGCCTATCCTGCAGCCTCAAGCCAATAAAGAAAGTGATTTGAGGTCAGGTAGAGAAGAGGGAAACTGGAATCCCAGCATCCCCCCTGGTCTTGAGGGAAGGCATATAGAAAGGGAAGCCCACTCAGCCTTCTGTGGCAGGAATTTGGGAAAGGCGAGGTTCCCCAGCCTTGGCCTCTGAGCTTGATGCTCCACTAGAGTCAGAAGACTATACCCCCACTCTCTTTCTATATTATTCTATGAAGAAAGGTGGAAGTGAGGATAGCCTGTGTCCCCAAAAGATGAAATAGCAGATGTGAAAATAGATTTTAAAGGCAGGAGATATTGCCTGTTCTGGCAGGACACAGAGAGGGTCCTAGGACTGCAAGGTTCAGCACATGAAACAAAGAAAGTGGATCCAATGGCTGGATTGAGTAGCCTCCTTGACAGGCTTTTGGGACAGAGTGGGGGGTGGGGGGGTGGGGACCATGCTGTTCCCTCTCCCAATGGGGTTCATCACCCCCTCCCCCAGCAGTGATAGATGTGGCAATCAGGGACAGATGGCAGTCCCCAGAGAGGCAAATGGGAAGAGAGGAGAAACCTTTGCCTCACTGAAGGGAGGTGGAGGGGGGGTCAGGCTAGACACAAAGCTCACCAAGAGAGATACTTCGCTCCCTGGCATTTGTATTATTGAGGGCCTTGCCCCATTGATCTCCTAGAACAGTGGTTGGCAAACTCATCAGCCAACAGAGCAGCAAACCTCGGCTCCTGAGCTGCATGTGGTTCTCGAGCCGCTGTTTGCCGACCACTGCCTAGAATAATCTGCTAGGACATATAGGACAAATGGTTATGTGCATGGGCTGGAGGTCACAGGTCCATCTCACCATGGAAGACTTCACACAATGATCCAGCTGTGAAATGAAGCTAATGCCATACTCCACCCCCAGGCATCCTCAGGTCTACTTCCAGGGCCTCTTTCCTCCTCATTCACTGCCCACAAAGCTTGTTAGGAATCTATTACTATTACTATGGGATAATGAGGCCCAGAAAGAAATTTTCTTACTCCTGTTCTTGACCATGTAAATATCTGAGGGTTCTAGACCCTCAGTCTGGAGCTTTAAGAAAGTAAATCAGGTTGGGTGATATGGAGGTGGGTAGGGTGCCTTTTTTTTTTTTTTTTTTTTTTTTACCTTGGGGGAATTGATAACATAGAAAGGAGATTAGATGACAGTTGGTTTAGATGATGCTGAGGGTGGTCCAGGCTAAAGAAAAAGATCTTCAATTAGCTCTAATAATTTACTGAAAGCTGTCCCTGGAGCCATAGACCCTGAGGCCACTGCAGACTACTCTCTCTATGCCCCACTTCTCCAAATGCCTCATTCTCTCCAAGGGCAGAAACTCAGAAATGGATGGAAAGAAGGAAAGACCATCAGCCAGAGACCACAGACCCATTCCTGCCTGTTCTTTGAAAGGCTGAGTGACTAGACAAGCCCTTTCCCTGCTTCCTATCTGGGGTCTCCAGCTACACTAAAGATGCCCTGTTAGTCAGCTTGAAAGGTTGGGGTGGGGATGAGGTGAGGTGAGGTGAGGTATAAGGGACCCCAATGGGCCAGTCACAGAATAAACAGGGACCTATCTGCCTTGGACTCCATGCCCCTCCTGGGTCGGGGAGGAGGGCAGGGAGTTTACAATGAAACCTTTAAGCCTTTAAAAACTTCTCAATGGCACTTTGCAATATATCAAAAGATATAGAAATGACTCCAGGTGCTATGTTAACTTTAATTTTTATGCTACATGTGTTGATTTACACTTGGCTAATTACAATGTTATATTACAGACATTTAATTAAATGTTTATTATCAATTTTGGGGGGTTTTGTTTTTTAGAGCTAGTAATTTTTTTCAAGTCTCCAGTCTTTTCCTGGGGGTCTTAAAAAAGCTTGGGCTTTGTGCTGCAGTTTTGCGGGGTTGTGGCTGCTGGTCAGGGGGGCAGAGGAGGGAGAGAGTTTGGCGGGGGTTTGTGGGGAGATGCCCTGTCCCCGCTTCGCTAGCCTCTGCCTGTCCTTAGGGAGGCGCCAGATTGTGTGGGCGGCGTCGCCGGGGGATGGTGGGCTGTGGCTCCCACCCAGTTGAGGGCAAGAGCTCCCTCCCAGCTCGCCAGGGAAGTTCGGTCCTCGTGGTCTCCTCCCCTTCCCCAGGCGTCTGAGAGCTCTCCAATTGGAGAGCCTTTCATCTCTTTGTTTTTTTCAGTGATTAACCCGTCCCGGCGGCGCGGGGAAAGGGGAGCGGAGGGCTAGTCTGGGAAGGCAGGGAGGGGCTCCGGGCTTTGTTGTTTTCAGGGAACTCTGCTGCCATAGCAATAGGGCTTTCTAAGGCCTGACTTTGATTCGATTCCATTAAAGAAACTGCCGGCTCAGTCTCCCGAGTGGAGAGGGCGTTCCGGCTTTCCATCCTTGTGCTGCGCCCCTGGCCCTTGTAAAGGGAAGGGTGCAGCCCGAGTTGGATCATAGCGGGGTTGTTGGGGAACCAAGGAGGTGATTTCGGGCACACACCACTACTCCCTGTGTCGCCTAACCTTGTGGTAGACTAACCTTGTGTGGCTGCGCCCGGGGACCCCTTCCTCACCAGGGGCGTCGAGTCTGGAGGGAGGCAAGCGATGGTCCAGCCCTCATCTGACCAGAGGGAGGCCCGGGCACCTGCCGACCGCTCCACCTTTGCATGCATTTCACACTCTTCTATCCTGTTATGAGTCCGAATCCCTGTGCCTATGCGGACCTTTTCCCTCTAGTTTTTATGTCATGTGGATTTAATCTAGTTAGACGATTTTCTGCTTAAAATTGCATTGTTAACAGCAATTGTTTAAAAGTGGGCTGAGAGCGAGAGCGCCCGATCTTTAAACCAGGCGGGTTTTGCATGCCTGTGCTCAGCGCACGTTAAGCGCCAGCTCGGAGTGGAGCCGGGAGGGAGAAGGGGGAGGGCGACACAAAACAATCCTCAGGCTTTCTGGCTACCGAGCCTTCAGGCCGTTTCCCCAGGCGCAAACAGATGCAAATGTCTCTACAAACATTGTACAAAGCTATTCAGAGAGGCGGCCTCTCCAGGCCTCAATAGCCCTTTAAACCCAGTCCAATTGCCTCCAAGTAGAGGTAAAAAGGGTCCCCATGCATTTTTTCACTTTGACTGGAAGCGGGGGGCGGGGGTGATGGTGGCTGAAGGATTCTGTGGTTTTGCGGTTTGCGCCATCGACCCCAGCTGTCGTGCACGAAAGACGAGCTGGAGGGTGCAGTGGCGCTGAGGTCTGGTGGAGATGGCGGTGCCGCCGAAGCTGATGTCGCGGGAACGCGCTCCCCGAGAAGCCGCGGATCCTTTCAGGCCCACAAAGGCCGCGCTAAATCGCGGCGCACACAATAGCATGAAAGGGCGCGCTCGGGCTGTTCGGGAACAAAGTGGGATCATACTGCTCGAGGGGACTAATAAGCTCTTAACTAGTACGCACGATAGCGTCCCAGCGCCCTTTGTGTGCTCGGCACCTCGACGAGAGCAGGCGTATACCCCACTGGCCCCTGGGGGCATGGAGACTCTGTCCTTCAGCGTCCCTCTGAGATCCAGAGGCAGCCGCTGTGTGTAGGACCAAATAGTTCCTTCTAACTTCACCAGCAGAGGCGCCTGGGGCCTGTGGTGCAGTTCTTAGCTTGCCTGGAACCCCTGTGTCCTGAGCGCCTCTCTGGGACCCTAGAGGCTTGGGCACTTTCTGAACTCCAGGCTTAAGGTGGGCAGAGGAAGAAATAAAAGAAAGCAGCCTTGGTACCATCAGAGCTGCTAGTCTCCAACTTGTCTGTCTGAGGCTGGCTCTTCCCTCCTATCCACCACACTTGAAATATGCTTGGGGCCAGCTGGGAGGCTAAGCAGGAGCTGGCATACCTGTGAGCCAGGAGTGCCTCCTCCCACCCCCCTTTCCTCCCTAACACTCTCTTTCTTTGGCTGTGGCTGTGTGAACTATTTCCTTACTACCCATATTTGCCGAGGCCAGTGAGAGGTGAAGGGTGGGTGACCTTCCCTCACCTAACTTCCAGCATGGTAGTCTCAGGGTCAGAAAGCAAATTATACGTTAGATACAGTTCCAGAGATCCATTAACCCTTTATACATCAGCGAGTCAGTTAATTTTAGTTGCTGAGGGTAGAGGAAAAAATGGTTGCCTCACTGAAGGATAGGGAACAACAGGGCCAGCTGGAGGTGTATAGTATACCATTGTCCCTGATACTGCTGAGTCCCTGAACTTTACCATGAGGATGGGGCCATATTTTGCTCCTCTCAAAATGTGGCCCTTAAGAGATGTTCCTGGGATGTTTGTGGAATAAATTAATGAGTTGTATGCGGCCTCTGAGCAGGAAGTCTCCCAAGTGTCCAGGGATAAAGGGCATTGGACCCTTGGGTACCAGGGAAGGAAAAGCCTTCCCTGATATCCTCCCACCTCAACCCTCCCTGCTCCCAGCCTCTTTTCCCCCATTGTGGTGTCACTTTCACTAGTCATTTGCCAACTCCAGATGTGATCTAGTCTCTTCTCTCTCAGAGCTGGGGTTTTGTGTCTGGCCACAGTGCTTTCACCCACCTCAAACACCTTGGGCCACCTTTAATGCCCAAAAAGAGTGGCTGCAGTGGCTGCTTATTCAGATTATAGGTCAGCTAATGTTGGCCACCACCATTTACTTAGGCTTACTTTGTGTGACCTCCTTTAATGTCAGTGGTACCAACTCAATGAGGTGGTTATTACCCTTACAAATGATAACATCCAGGCTCAGAGTTGCTGTCACTTGTCAGTGGCAGAGCCAAGATTCTAACCTTGTCACTTGGCTCCAAAGCCCAGGCTCTATTATGAGTTTGTTACTAATGGAGCTTCTTTCTTCTCTAACTCCACCCCCATCGGCAGTGCTAGAGACCTCTGATGGGGGTGGAGTTAGGGGAGGACACGCAGCCTGCCTCCCAAGAGGCATGTTCTGGTAGCCTCTGGCAGGTGCAGGGCTTGGTGGGTGAGTGGGGCAGGGAGGGGGGTGGGGGGAGTTATCTCCTGACCGATGGCTGCCCGCACATCTGTTTATTTCTGAAGCAGTGCTGGATTGGGTTTCTCGATGTTTATCTCCATTGGAGGAGCAGTGAGCAGGGCTTCTGAGAGAGCGCAGCTGCGGGCAGCCGTGATTGACAGGTCAGGAGCTGGGCCTCCAGCTCCTGTTCTGTCAGGGTGGGGCTGCTCTGCTGCCCATTGCCCATCCTGATCTCTAGAGAGCACTGAAGATGAGTGAACTTGTGGCCAGGTGCTTCTGGGTTCCTTGGTCCACCAGCCAGGTACAAGCCAGACCTCCCCCTCACTAGGGACCACTTAGTTGGGCCAGAGAGGTGTCATTGTTGGTTTAGTGAGGCAGACAAAAACCAGGCTGGGAGAGAGACTAGGTGGGAGTGAAAAGATGAGTGATGC
The DNA here is from genome assembly GCA_011751065.1 of Lasiurus cinereus. Lineage (NCBI taxonomy): Eukaryota > Metazoa > Chordata > Mammalia > Chiroptera > Vespertilionidae > Lasiurus > Lasiurus cinereus. The sequence continues at coordinate 4,513,851 of JAAGEH010000293.1, read as the reverse complement.
CCAATGAGTCCATGGAGGCAGCCTTGGGGAATCAAGGGAAGACCCTAGAAATGCCCTTTGCTGCTAAGAATACCTGGGGCTAAGAGAGGGTCCCTTTGGAAAGAGAGGATTGTGAGACCATAAGTACTTACTTACAAGTGGGGCCATTCAGGAGCATGTAAAGGTCAGGTGAAACTAAGATCTAAGTTTTTAACTACCTTCCCTGGCCATACTCCCTACCCAAATGAGGTCACCTCCCCATGTTCTTTTCAGTCATTGCAGTTTGTATTTCTATATACACTCCAGGTTTGGTTGATGGATGAGCTTCTTTCCTGAGGTTAGGGGCAGGGGCAGGGCAGAGGCACCTAAACTGTGAGCCTTGTGAAGTGGTGATCAGGAAACTCTTTTTGATAGGCAGGACTATTGGCCTTTGAGGAGGCTGTCTGAACTTGGCTCTGTGACTTGCTTAAAAGGCACCTAGGACCATGAGAGAAGACATCTGGATTTTTACCTTTTTCATGTCAGGCCCCACTGGGTGCCTATATAGACTCACTTATTACATGAGTATCAGCATATTTGGTGACTTCAACTTCCCCTGTCCAGTGGAACTGGATGTGCTTTGTGTGTCTAACGCTTTTCTCCTAATTCCCTCACTTCTTTATCATTGAGCTCCCCATTTTGTGCTCCTGATGTTGGGAACAGATTATCACATCTGTCACAGCCAATACCCATCCCTTGCAGTGGTGGTCTGGGGTCTTGAGTGACAGGAGATAGGACACTCAAGAATAGTCTGGGCAGTATTACCCTCTACCCTATGCCTTCCTAAGGACTCAAAATCTACAGAAAGATCCTTGCATAAACTTGCCTGGCTGTTGATGGCCCTGTTGAAGATATCTTCAGTGATGAGCAATAGGCCACCTAGATTTATTCACTCAGACTATATCAAGCTGGCTAGTGGTTATAAGCCCAAAATAAATTTAAGTGTTGTTTAGATGGGCAAATGGGATACTTGGGTGGCCTCACATAGGACAAATGTCCATCTTCCCTTGCAGAATAGGCACTGTGGGCCAATAGGTTGTTCTAGATTGCCAAAAAAGAAGAGATAGGAACTTTGTGAGCAGTCTCCAGTGTCCTCCTGTCCAGTCCCAAACTGGAATGACTATCCAATGGCAGATGTGGTCATAGTGGTCCACAGATGCTATCATTGGTTTCCTCATGTTTTAGCCTGCTCTACAGAAGCAGAATGTGGCTCTTTTGGACCTTTAATCAGACAACACAGCTTCCATCGAGGGCTACCAGAAACAGAAAACCAATTCATACCATGAGGGACAAGACAGCCCAAGATGCAGAGTATGCTTCTACTGAATGTTAACCTCTCTTCACTATAAACCACCTGAGATTTAGACCTAGTTCTCTGTAGCTAGCAGCTCTGCTGGGAGATCTGAGGGTGATCTATTTCTTGCCATTGAGTCAGGTTTAGGCTATAAAAAATGAAGCCTGTTTTGAGACATGGCAAGTTTTGATTGATTCATGCAGGCTTCAAGATAACGAATTCTGTTTCCCCTTTATGGGTTAGAGTGGCTCCTGCTAACAGTTACCATTAAAGTTGGCATTTACAAAGACAGGGAAGAACTTGTCTTCCTAATTACCTTGGACAGGTTGAACTTAATCCATTATTTCTCCTCCCAATTATATCTGAAAACAACAACAACAACAAAAAAAAAACCCTTTACATCCCTGAGGAAACACTAATGGCCTCTTACCATGAGGGGTTTAAAAGGTATTCCCTCTAATAATTAGGTCATGAACATCTTGAGGTGAAAAGTCAGGAATGGGAAGAATTTAACCACCCAGAGTTACTGGCCAGCTGTCAGGAAGGGCCCTGGAGCCTTGTTTGGGAAACAGACTCAAGAGGTGGCTTAACTGAATAGAGGACAGCCGCTGTGTAGTTGGAAAGAGGGGATTGGAAAGTACTGAGGAGAGGGTGCAGAGCCTCTTGGTCCTTTGGAGCCTTGGGAACATTTACTTTTAGAGAAAGATATATGAAAATTGTCCTGGACAGCCCAAGTGGCTCAGTGGTTGAGCATCGACTCATTAACCAAGAGGTCATGGTTCGATTTCTGGTCAGGGCAAATACTAGGGTTGCGGGATCGATCCGGTAGGGGTTGTGCAGGACGCAGCTGATTGATGATTCTCATCATTGATGTTTCTGTCTGTCTCTCACCCTCTCCCTTCCTCTCTCTGAAATCAGTAAAATTATATTTTTTAAAAATCTAGTCATTTAAAAATTAGATTGTCCTGGGTACAACTCCCAGCCCTATGGGAGAGCTAAAGGCAGGGCTTATGGTACAATGTGAAAAGCTTCACTAGGGTTATCCTGGAGAATCATGGGGGAGGGTCTCTCACTCTAGTTGATTCAGCTCTCCCCACACCACTGGGTCACTTCCATCATTTAGGCCACAGTGTTGATCTGGTTGCTCTGCCCCCATCAGACCAAGTCCTTTCAATTTGAGTAAGAAGACAAAGGCTGGTACTCTAAGAAAAGGGCTTTTCTTTCTAAATATTTACCCTGCTGCCCTGATGAATCATTAAGACTCCCTTTGTGTGTGACTACACAGGCACAAGTCATTCACCCCAGCCTGCTGTATTTGACATGGCCAGTGGTTCAAGCCTCCACATCTCTCAAGGAGGCAGGGCTAAAACAGCCCCTCTGTCCTGTATAGAGATGCCGGAGGCTTTCTTCAGAGCTGGGATGGATGCCTGGGGAATCAGCAGGATGTTTTCCTTGGCTGTCCTGAGATGCCAGGGAGTACCCCCACTAGAGGACTTGGGCAAGGCTGGCTGGGAGAGCTCCAGAGGTATCACCAACAACGGACTTTTATTTTCTTTCTTTTTTTATATGGTCAAGGGTTAGTTGAATATTGAGGTGAAAGTTCTGTAAGCATCTTAGGAACCATTCCAAGGCAGCTCATATTCCTTTAACAAATATTTATTGAGTACATGGTATGTGCTAGGCCTGGTCTTTCTTTCGGTGTTCTTAGAGCTCAGCCTAAGCCCAACAAACAGTGCTGAAAACAAAAAGAATCACAGAGCAGCTACAGGAGTGAATACTCTGATGGAAAAGAGCCCCCTTTTCCATCTTTTATTGCCTGGGGTTCTGATATCATGTTCTAGGCAGATTGTAGCTTTTTGTATCTGTAGAAGACATTTTCGGTAAACTGTGCAAATCAGATCATTATAAATTGGAACCTTGGAATTGCCCTAAATTTCTAGAAACTGGTAAGGTGTGTGAGTTCTTATAAATGGTTTTTGGAATGTGATTAGGTTATGAGGGTGGAGCCCTCATGAATAGGATTAGTGCTTTTATAAAAGAGACTCCACTCTTCCATCATATGAGGACACAGTCAGAAATCTGCAGCTCTGTGGGTGTGGCTCAGTTGGTTGATCACTGTCCCATGCACCAAAAGATTGCATAGGTTCAATTCTAGATCAGGACACATGCCTGGGTTGCAGGCTCCATCCCCAGAGTAAGGTGTGTACAGCAGGCAGCCAGTCGATGATTCTGTCTCACATCGATGTTTCTCTCTCTCTCTCTCAAATCAATAAAAAATTTAAAAAAAAAGTTAAAAAAAAGAAGTCTGCAACCCAGAAGAGGTTCCTCATCAGAACCTGACCATGCTGGTACCCTAATCTTGGCAGTCTCCAGAGCTATGAGAAATAAATGTCTCTTGTTTATAAGCTACCCCATCTGTGGTGGTTGGAGGAGGTTATCAAGAAGAAGTGACTGCCAGTTGGTTTTGAGCTGGATCCAGGCAATCAAAAGCTTTTTACCCTTCTCTCTGTTCTTGGAATGTACATTCTACCCACTATTCCTATACTAGGAGCCATTTCTTTTTCTTTTTTAAATATATTTTTATTGATTCCAGAGAGGAAGGGAGAGAGAGTGATAGAAACATCAGTGATATGAGAGAATCATTGATTAATTGACTCCTGCATGTCCCCACTGGGGATTGAGCCCACAACCCAGGCATGTGCCCTCGACTGGAATCTAACCTGGGCCCCTTCAGTCCACAGGCCAACACTCTATCCAGTGAGCCAAACCGGCTAGGGCTAAGAGCTATTTCAAGGATGGCCTTGAGAGAGTAATATATTATCGAGACCATCTAAATACGTGAATGAACCCTATATAAGGCATCAGTATAAACCTAAACTCTCCCAGTCTGATCTGGAAGGAGCCTGTGGTCCCTTCTGTGTGAACTTCCCCAGTTACTGCTAATGGAGGAGGCTTTGGGTGACCACATGGCTATATGATAGTAGAAAACAAGGGACAGGGGGACTTGATCCACTTCGCTTTTTACTTTATGCCTGATTTCTTTTACTGGAATGGAGACAAGTCATTTTAGAAGAGCATCACCATTTCTTTTTCCCCTTTTCTTTCATTGGAAATGCAATGAAAGCCTTTACAATAACCTTCCATGTGCGCCTAGCACTTTATTTCTGGCTCAGTGTACACTTGGGATAAAGACAGTGATTTCCTCTGGAGACCAGAGCCTGTCCACTTGTCTTTGCTTCCTTAACAACCTCTAGTACATGCTCTGTCCTTTTTAACAGGGACCCAGTAAGTAGATGATCCCTAAAAATGAGTTCAAATACCGTTTTAAAACCCCAACTTAAAGAATCCTTATTTGTACACACACACACACACACACACACACACACACACACCCTCCACAAGATTGGGATATACCAGATCAGTCTCCACCCCATTTCCTCTCCATCCTGGGTTCATAGCCAGGGGAGCAGAAGATGAGCTGTGTGCTTTTTCTTTTGAGCCAAATGACTTGTGTCTCAGAAGGAGGCACATCTGTCATAGCCTGCCTGGGGACTGTGGGGCAGGCCTTGGGGGACAGCCTGCAAGTATCTTGAACCAACCTTCTCTCTTTGAGGATGGTAGGGAACCCTTCAACTGACCATGCAGGGCAGGGATCCTTGTGGTCTTTTTGCACCTCCCCACCCCCTCTCCTGTAAGATGCTGGTGTTGGCTCTCATCCCAGGGACCTTCATCTCCCTCTCTGTGTGTGAAGTGGCACGGGAGGAGAAGTGTCAGGTTTTTGTGGTAAAAATCTGGCAGCCCTGAATTTATTCCTGAATCAACCATCTGCTGAGTATATGTTTCAGGATTATGATACATTTTTGGAGGGGGCAAGGGTGTAAAAATGGTGATTTCTTCTAGACTTCTTCCCTGCTGTTCTTAGAGCCCTTCAGAGGGAAATTGGCATAACAAAGCAATGGGAAGCTTGGCATCAGACCTAGTGTCAGGTCCAACTCTGCCAATTTCTTAACTCATGCCTTTAGTCTGTTTTCATCTGTATAGTGAGTGCATGCTGTTTACCTTAGGACACCACTGTACGCAAGAAGTTTTATAAACTATAGAGGGATGTGAACCTGCCATTTTTGTCCATAATGTTGAAGTGAGGACCTAAAGAGCAGTGTTAGCTAAGGGCCAGGAACCCTGCTGTTTTGGGATTTTGGTCCAAGGTGTAACTACAATTTGTCCTCCAAGCATTGATGACCACAGCTTTTGGAAGCCGATCTTTGGTTATCAATTCATCAAAACCCACTGATTGCTGAGAGCAAGGAATGAAGCCAACACCTGCTCCAGTGGAGGAACATGTCCCACAGCATTCTGGCTTGGACTCAGGATCTGACATATGTCTTCTGATAGGGGAAAGTGGGAGGGGTTATGGCTTCAAGCTGGGCCCTAGAAGGATATAGATGGTTGAATCAAATAATCCAGGCTTCTCTTTCCTACCCTTTGTAAATACTTCAAGTCCTGGAAGAAAAAGAGATTTACCCCCCATGCAGGGTGAACAACTGTTCTAGCTTGCCAGGACTAAGGGGTTCCTGGGATATGGGATTTGCATAGCTAAGATAGGTGCATTCCTTGGCAAACTAGGAAGGATGTCTTCTTAGAGTTTATCCCTTTTGAATTGATTGCTCTACTGATTCCTTCATTCCTACAGAAGAAGCAATGTTACCCCATCCCCAACCCCTAGAAGGAGGAGGAAACTTGATTTCATCTTAGTTCTCTGTATTTTCAGCACAGTGGTTGGTGTAGTTCAGTGAAGGAATGGGTGATGGATGAATTATACTCTTCAATTAATTTAAGGTTGTGAGATGTATGGGAAGTTAAAAGGCTCCTAAATACATCATTTATGTGAAAATGCTGAGATCAAATGATGTTGTCCAGCTCTGTCTGAAGGCAAATCTAGATAGGAGATAAAGCAGGTAAATGTTTTTGCCTGGTGTTATAACTAGTCATATCTGGCATTTGAAGGTTAACAAGGTTGAGGTAAGGAGAGAAGACCAAATGAATTCTGACTCTTCCACTTATTAGCTGTGTTACTTCTGGCAAG
>JAAGEH010000293.1:4476642-4507356 GCA_011751065.1 Lasiurus cinereus | reverse complement strand
TGGATAACTTATTTACCACAAGATTGCTTTAAGGATCAAATGTTATGTCATCTGTTAAGTACTTAGCATGATCCCTGGCACATAATAGGGACTTGATACCCATGAAATTCCTCATATCTCTCAGGAACCTTAAATAGGCTTAGGAACTCTTGTTTTGCTTATGCAGGGTGGGTAAAAGTAGCTTACAGTTGTGAGTATGAGAAACACAGTGTTTATTCTTATATTATTATTTACTAGAGGACCAATATTCATACAAGGGGCTCAGCCCTCACAGCCCCAGCTTGCTTTGGCCCTCGCAGGCCCAGCATACCTCAGCCCTTGCAGCCCCGGCTTCGTCCAGAATGTTGTCCAGAAGGTTGTTTGGCTGTTGGGTCTAATTAGCATATTATGCTTTTATTGTTATAGACTAGAGGCCCGGTGCATGAATTTTGTGCATGGGAGGGGGGTCCTTCAGCCCAACCTGCACCTTCTCCAATCAGGAGCCCTCAGGGGATGTCCTACTGATGGTTTAGGCCCGAGTGGGCCTAAGCTGCAATCTGGCTTCCCTCTGTAGGAGGTGACCAGGCTGATCAGGGGAAGGCACTGCCCCCATCACCCTGCTGCCACTGCCACTGCCAACTACCACAGCCATCAAGGTGTTTTCATCAACACAGTCTCCATTCCCTTCACACACAAAAATGACAACTTTCTTTAGGCATTTTCAAGATCTCTCTTTCCATAGAATATAACCTTTCTTCCCTCCCCTCCCCTCATTTTCAAGATGTCTCTTTCCATAGATATGACCTTTCTTTCCTTTCCCTTTCTCCCTCCCTTTCTTCCTTCTTTCCTTCCCTTCCTTTCCTTCCTCCCTTCCTCCCTCCCTCCCTCCCTTCCTTCCTTCCTTCCTTCCTTCCTTCCTTCCTTCCTTCCTTCCTTCCTTCCTTCCTTCTTTCTTCTCTCTTTCCCCTCCCTCTTTCCCTCCCTCCCTCCCTCCTTTCCTCCTTCCTTCCTTCCTTCCTTCCTTCCTTCCTTCCTTCCTTCCTTCCTCTTTTTCTCCTCCCTTCCTTCTCTCCTTTCTTCTTTCCTTTCTCCTCACTTGATGATATTTTTTCATTGATTTTTAGAGAGCATGGAAGAGAGAGAGAAAGACAAAGAGAAACATCAATGTGAGGACACTTCTATTGGTTGCCTCCTGCATGAACCCTGACCTGGGCCCTGGCCAGGGAGGAGCCTGCAACCTAGGTACATGCCCTTGACCAGAATCAAACTTGAACCCTGTGATTGGCAGGCCAAGGCTCTATCCACTGAGCCAAACCAGCTAGGGCAGGATATGACATTTCTTAGCTCCTCCATCAGCCAACCTTCGTTTTTTCCTCCAGGAGTGAGGTGGAAAAATCCTAGATCAAAAACCCTTCTTGGATTTTATTACCCAAGTTACCAAGAACACTTGCGAGTGGTATACAGGGAGCTTAGCCAATGAGCTGTAAGAACAGGTATAAGAGGCAGGACTGCCGGCTTGCTGCGGCTGGCAGGTCCTACTGTCTGCAGGCCTGGTCGCTTGCTTGCCACAGCACTTGGCACCCAGGCCCTGCTGTCTGTCTGCAGGCGAGGCACCTGACTGCCAGGTCCTGTTGTCTGTCTGTGGGCCTGCACGTTCACCCTGGAGACTGGCAGCCAGGCTCTGCTCTCTGTGCCTGCCTCGCCCCACCCACTGGGCCACCGGCCTTGCTGTGATAGGAGGCCTGTGGGCTACGGGGGCTGGACCCAGAGGTGCTCCATGCACTTCCTAGTGACGGTTTTTTATCTGGTAGTGACAGCCCTAGGCTATTATTAGTATAGATTATTATTTATTTTCCATACTTACAACTATAGACCTATTTTTGCCCCATTCTGTAATGCTTTCTTAACCCTTTTTTCTGAAAATGTTTTGTAGTATTTGCTTCATACACTAGAACATATGTATAGTTATGTAGGTTATGGCACAAAATTAAAAAGTGAGCAGTCAGAAACATTCCAGTTTAAGATCTAGAGTATTGCTTTGTGAGATTTCCTTAGGCTGTCATAACAAATTATAACAAACTGGGTAGATTAAAACAATACAAATTTGTTCTCTCACAGTTGTGGAGGCTAGAGGTCCAAAGTCAAGGTGTCAGTAGGGCTATACTCCCTCCAAAGGTTCTAGGGGAATTCTTCCTTGTCTCTTCCAGCTTCTGGTGGTTCCTAGTGTTCTTTGACTAATCTCTGCCTTCATATTCACATGGCCGTATACACTGTGTCTGTGCCTCAAATATCTTGATTTTCTCTCTTATAAGGACACCAGTCATTGGGTTCAGGGCCCACCCTAAATTCAGGATGATCTCAGCCCAATAGTCTTCACCTAACTATGTCTGCAAAGACCCTATTTCCAAATAAAATCATATTCACAGGTCTTAGGGGTTAGAACTTGGACAAACTTTGGGAGCAAAGGGGAGAGGAAAACACCATTCAACCCACTATAATCACCATTGCCAGGATGTCTATCTATGTCTCCTTTTTATATCTTATACCTATATCTTATATTCTCTGCCCTGCCCCTGACCACCATCCTGAAGTTCATGGTTATTCTCTTATCTTTGGCTTTATAAAAAGGGTATTAAGCAGATTATAAAGTCTTTGTGACATGCTTTTTTCATTCATTATTTAAAATCTACTTATGTTGATATATACAGTTGTATTCACTTGTGCTTAATACTGCATTGTGTGCTGACATCCCACTGTATTTCTCCATTCTCCTGAAAGTGAATACTTGAGTTGTTTCTACTTGGAGACTATTATAAACAGTGCTGCTTTTACCTGATATTCAGGTTCAAAAGTTTCTCTAGGATATATAACCAGGAATTGAATTGATAATGGGTGAATAGCATTTTATAAGATAATATCATATTGTTTTCCAAAGTGATGTACCAATTTGCATTCCCCAAAGCTGAGCACAAGATGATCTTCATTCTCAAAGTGATTTTGTTAGTTCAGGAAATGTAAAACTCTTATGATTTGCCTTCTCTATGGTGGTGAGTATTACATAATAAAATCTCATCTTCCCCCATGATTTTCCTCTATAGTAGATTATTTCTGATGGGTCTCTGCCCTCAGAGAGAGAAAGCACTAGATTCTAAAGTCTCACCTGCTGCTGGCTGCATAGTCTCTAACAAATCCATCTTAATGGGTTATTAGAGGTGCCTAGAAACTGTAATTATGGTATAGCATTTCATGGGTTTACAATTGAAGGCTGTGTTTTCTAGACACCCAAATCAAGTCTATTGTGGAATGATGCATCTCAGAAAGTTTTTATATGACATTTTGGATAATGAACAGAAACAGATGCTTACCTTTAGCTTAGGGGACCACTTATTCTAAGGTGAGTGATGTAAGGCATCCCCAATAATTGGTTGAAATAATTTATATTAGAATTGGCAGAGTAGAAGGCATACTGATGATTTATAAGAACTAATTTAATGATGTATTCCGCAGAGGAAGGGGGACAGGACATCATTTGTCCTAGTTAGAGACAGAGTTCGCACTAGAGGTGACAGAATATGAGCACAGAAAAGGATCTTAATAAATCCCTTGACTGATGGGGAGACTAAGCCCCAAGAAGGAAATATTATTGAGCTCCTGCATTCAGTGTAGACTGAACAGGTAGATGAATATGTTTCTGAAAGCCTGGCGAATTGCCTTAGATTGCCTTCCCTGAAAAAAAAAAAAGTCTGAATCAGATTATTGAAGTGATTAATTAAATCAATCAGTGTTCTCAGGTAAAAACTGTACAGGGGTGAGAGAAACAAGACAAGTCAGGCTGAAGTCCAGCCTCAGCCTGATTCCACGTGAAGATCTGCAGTGTGAATAGTACCTTCATTGATTGACTATTAGATGCAGGCTGCCTGAGGGGACAGGATAACCACCTAAACTGTTCCTTTCTCCCACCAGCTGAGGGCAGTTCTCTGAAGGAAGTAGCTGTGGACTGTTGACAGTCAACACTCAGCAGTCAATGAGATAATTATTTGGGTTAGTGAACAGTCTATGGTCAAAGAATGGGAATTTAATTTGTGTAAATCATACCAGCCTCCATCTAACTCCAACTCATGCCCTTGATAGCAGCTCCATTAGGTTAAGGATCTTAAGTCCCTAGTCTTCTCCATTGAAAGTGAGCATGATATCTTTCTAAAAGAAGAATATGTTATGTCAAAATATATCAGAGATTACATGTAAAAGCTAAATATATAATATTTTTGAAGGAAACCTGGGAGAAAATTTTTGCAACCGTGGGTAGGAAAATATATATTAGATAGGAAACAAAAAGCATGAATGATAAAACAATAGAAAAAGATAAATGGAACTTCATAAAAATTATCTGATTCAACCATCCACATCCTTCTAGGGCCCAGCTTGAAGCCATACCCCCTCCCCATTTTCCCCCATGAGAAGAGACATTCATAAAAATTAAAACCTTCTGCTTGTCATAGAGCTGTTATAAATGGAAAGGCAAAACCACAGAATGGGGAAAAAAAATAGGTGGAATGCATATATCTGACAAAAAAGCTTATGGCATTGGCTTCGCTCGTATCCACTGACAGCATGGAGCGATTGGGACAAGCGCCAGCAGTGGGTACAAGTGGCAGCTGCTGCCTTGATTGCCCTTCAGGAGCAGGGGGAGATGGAGAAGCCCTCAGGGGCAATCAGGGCCAGCAGCCGCTGCTCACACCCGCAATTGGGACTGGTGCCAGGTGTGGGTGCGAGCAGTGGGTGCAAGCGGCAGCTGCCAGCCCTGATCACCCTTCAGGAGCAGGGGGGAGATTGAGAAACCGTGAGGGGTGATCGGGGCTGACAGTTGCCACTCACAGCCACTGATGGCACGAAGCAGTCAGGGATGGGGTTGGCGCCAGGGAGAGACATCGATCAACTGCTTCCTGCACGCCCCCCACTGGAGATATGCCTACAACTAAGGCACATGCCCTTGACTGGCAGCGGGTGTGAGAGGCTAGTGCTAGAAGCAGGTGCAAGTGCTCAGCAGGACTGTGGTGTGTGGGAGCAAAGAATTCTCAGTAACCACCAGAGGCTTGCCCTGATGCCGCTGCTCACCTGCTTCACCCTCCTGTTGCTGCCAATGTCCACCATATTCCGTGCTCTGCAGCCTGCTGTCAATGCTCACCCTGTTCTGTATGTGCTCCCTGGTGGTCAGTGCACATCATAGTGACTGGTTATTCTGTTGTTCTGCCGTTCGGTCTATTTGCATACAGTACTTTTCATTATTAGTTTGACTTTATTGGTGTTTGCTGTCTTTTTCACAGTGGTGCTTGGGAATTAATATTATATTTGATCTATTTATCTGATTATACATTGAATATATGTTTGTAATAAAAATAACTACAAAAATGGGCAAAGGACTTAAACAAGTACTTTACAGAAGAAGATATATATGGAAGGCCAATGAGAACATGAAAAGATGCTCAGCATTAATAGTTATCAGGGAAATACAAATCAAAACTATAATATGATGTCACTGCACATCTATTAGAGTGGTTAATATTAAAAATAATATCAATTCTGGATAAGTACTTGGAGCAATTGTAACTCTCATATACTGCTAGGAGAAGTGCAAAATACTATAACTACATTAGAAAATAGTTTAGCAATTTCTTATAAAATTAAATATACCCTTTTTAAATGACTCAGAAACTCTACTCTTAGGTGTTTTCTCAAGAATAATGAAAATATATGTCTGCTCAAAGACTTGTGCATGAATGCTCATAGAAATATTTTTAAAAAATTTAATAAATCTTTATTGTTCAGATTATTACAGTTGTTCCTCTTTTCACCCCTCATAGCTCCGCTCCACCCAGTTCCCACCCCACCCTCTGTCCTTATCTCCCCACCATTGTCCTCATCCATAGGTGTACGATTTTTGTCCAGTCTCTCCCTTCACCCCTCTCACCCTTTTCCCCCTGAGAATTAACACTCCACTCCTTTTCTTCTTTTTCTTTCTTTTTTAAAAAAAATATATTGATTTTTTTTTTTTAAACAGAGAGAAAGGGAGAGGGATAGAGAATTAGAAACAACGATGAGGGAGAGACATCGATCAACTGCTTCCTGCACGCCCCCCACTGGAGATATGCCTACAACTAAGGCACATGCCCTTGACCGGAATTGAACCTGGGACCCTCCCGTCTGCAGGCCAATGCTCTATCCACTGAACCAAACCAGTTTCAGCCTTCTTCTTCTTCTTAAAGAATACCTTTCAGCATTTCATATAAAACTGGTTTGGTGTTGATGAACTCCTTTAGTTTTTTCTTATCTGTGAAGCTCTTTATCTGTCCTTCAATTCTGAATGATAGCTTTGCTGGGTAGAGTAGTCTTGGTTGTAGGTTCTTGCTATTCATCACTTTGAAAATTTCCTGCCATTCCCGCCTGGCCTGCATAGTTTCTGTTGAGAAATCAGCTGACAACCCTATGGGTGCTCCCTTGTAGGTAACTAACTGTTTTTCTATTACTGCTTTTAATATTCTCTCTTTGTCTTTTGCTCTTGGCATTTTAATTATGATGTATTTTGGTGTGGTTCTCTTTAGATTCCTTTTGTTTGGGGTTCTGTGCACTTCCTGGACTTGTAAGTCTTCTATTTCTTTCACCAGGTGGGGGAAGTTTTCCATCATTATTTCTTCAAATGGGTTTTCAGTATCTTGCTCTCTCGCTTCTTCTGGCACCCCCATAATTCTGATGTTGATATGCTTGAAGTTGTCCCAAAGGCTCCTTACACTATCTTCACATTTTGGGATTCTTTTTTCTTTTTTCTTTTCCATTTGAGTGTTTTCTACTTCTTTGTATTTCAAATCTTTGACTTGATTCTTGCGTTCCTCTAGTTTGCTATTAGGTCTCTATATAATATTTTTTATTTCAGTTAGTGTATATTTAATTTCTAGTGTGTCCCTTTTCATATCCTTGAGGGTCTCACTAAATTTATGGGCTTTTTCTAGGAAATTCTTGAAAAATCTTGTAACTGTGGTTTTGAACTCTATATCTAGTCTTTTGTTTTCCTCCATTTCTTTCGTTTGTGATTTGTTTCTTTGTCTCCACATTTTCATTATTTCCCTGAGTTGGTAGAGTAGTATTTTGTGCTAGGTGTTCTACAGTGGTACCTCCAGATACGAGTTTAATTCGTTCCGTAACCTTGAGGCGTGGGAAACTATGAGACGCTCGAGTCACAGTAAACTGGTGGGTCATGTGCAGCCAGCCGATCTGTGTGATTACTCCTATCTCAAATGTTGCTTGTATTTCAAAGCAAAAATCACTCGCTCAACGGCTCGTATCTCAAAAATCTCGTATGTTAGGGCACTTGTATCTCGAGGTACCACTGTATATGGCCCAGTAGCTCTGCCTCCCCAGTTACCTGCGGTAGACACTTTGGTGTACCCCTTTTGTGGACTGTGTATACAGCTTTGTTGTAGTTAAGTCTTGATTGTTATTGGTATCACTGGGGGAATTGGCCTCTAGGCCAATTGGCTATGAAGATCAGCTGTGTCTACGCTAGGGAACTTCTGTGCTGGAGTCAGCCTTATGAGAGAAGACTTGCAAAATTGCAAAAGCCTCTGTGCTTGGCTTGGATGGAGGGGAGTCTCAGGGCTGAGCAGACAGCCTTTGCTTCCTGTCAGCTCTGCCCTATGAGGACCCTGAGTTTCAGTGTCCCTTGGTAATTGCTGCAGTCCTCTCTGTGCGCACTCACGTGCACGCTTCCTGACTTCTGCCTTACACGGTTCCCCTGAGTTTCTGTGCTCTCCTCCCTTTTCCTGACAGTCCAGACTCCCTCCTTATGAGTCTCACCTAGTACTGGGGTTCAGTGCAATCAGAACTGGGGTTCAGTGCAGTAGGGAGTTTCCATCTCCCTCCTGTTAGAAGCAGCAGCCAGGCCCTCTGCTGCCTGTCCTCTCCATGTGCCTGTCTCTGTACCTCAGCTTTTTGCAGCACCTTTAAGTCTCCATGAGCCCTTTTTTTCCCTTCTAGTTGTAGAATTTCTACTCAGGCAGCTTTCCTGTGGTTCTAGATGATGTCTGTTCTGTCTTTTAGTTGTAGTTTTGAAATTGTTGTGTGAGGCAGCAGTTTAGGTGTTCACCTATGCCGCCATCTTGGTTTTTCCATAGAAGCTTTATTCATTGTAGGTCAAAGCCAGATACAACCCAGATGTCCAAAACCAGGTGAATGTATAAACAAATTGTGATACATATAGTGGAATACCACTCAGTAAATAAAAAGAGTTTGAATTATTGATATACACAACATGATTGTATCTTAAAACCATTATACTGAGTGAAAGTAATACAAAAGAGTATTTTATGATTTCATTTATATGGGCTTCTAGAACCGGTAGAACTCATCTAAAGCAGCACAAAGAGAATCAGCAATTGTCTAGGACCAGGGAAGAAAGAGAATTTAATGGAAGGAGACAGGAGAGAATTTTATAGAGTGCTAGAAATGCTCTATATTTTGGTGATGGTTAGAGTGTATTCATTTGCCAATACTCAACAAAATGTCCATTTTTTTGCCTATAAATACCATATTTTCTGGTGTATAAGATGACTGGGCATATAAGACGACCCCCAACTTTACAAGTTAATATATAGAGCTTGGGATATACTCTCCCGATAATATGACACCCAGCATATAAGACGACCCCGACTTTTGAGAAAATTTTCCTGGGTTAAAAAGTCATCTTTTATGCTGGAAAATACGGTATATTTCAGAGTTATTTTGATGAAAAAAGAAATGTGGTTACTTTGGGGTGATGAAGTTAAAGATAATTTTTATTTTCTTCTTTATCTGTCTCTGTATTTCTAAATTCTATACAGTGACCTCATCACTTTTGCCGGACTGACTTGCTGGCAAAGCCTCGAACAAGTCCCAGTTTAGAGGGCACAGTCCTCTTAGCATAAGTAAGCTTAATCTTGTGACTGCTCCCTGGACCTTTCCTGGGTAGCTAATTGGCTGTGGGAGGTGCAGCAAGTGCTGCCAAACAAGTGAAACTTACAAGAACATTGTAAATTACCTTGTTTACCTCTGAGTATAAAATAAAATATCAGCTTGCATCTGGATCTGTTCTGTGGTCTTAGGCACAGAAGATCCACCTAGACCCAGCTTATTCTCTTTGTCTGCCTTTTCTTCATTCTTTGCCGGCCCTCCCTCAGGCTCACCGAACCCTTGGCTGTGCTGGCACAGCACACACTTTACTTTTCAAAAATACATTGTCACTGCAAAAATGTTCTATCTTTGCTATCTCAATCCAGATGCTTTCTCCTTTGGAAGCCTTACCCATTGCCTCTGTTGGAATTAATTGACCCCTTTTCTAGATCCCCATTACCTTGTTGGTGCTACTGCTAACCATTTGCATTCTGTCTTGGACTAGTGTTACTACTTGTGTAGTTGATTCTTTGCCCTTTTGATGCTCAATGGAAGGAAGGTTGTGCAGTTTTTCACTGTTTGCCAAATTAAATTGGGATTCGTCAGACTGAGAGATGGGGGGTTAGAGTTTGTGTTCTTATATAGTTCAAGAGCTGCCATCTATACAGCACTCACAGTGAAGTGGGGGAAACTAAAACAGAACCCAGAGCAATTGCCAGCTTGACTTCAAGTCCAACCTCTGCCAATTACTAGCCAGTTAATTTCCTTGGGTAAACTCTTTGTACTCTTTGAGCCTTCTGTCCTTTCTGCAAAGTGGGAATAATGATATCTCCATGTTTGTTGTGAGGCCTAATGTAATCAATTACATTAGTGATGGCTTACTTAGTGATGGCTGCTATTGTAATTATTATTATTATTATATACAAATAATAATAATAATATAAAATAAGAGGACTACCCAGATGGGAAAGTACTAAGAAATACACAGGTAAATGGAGCAAAGGTGTTCTTCCTAGTAAAAGACTGTCATTTTGATTAGTGAGTATGTAACATCAGCCTTTAAAGACCAATTGAAAATTAATTTTCTTCCACATTAATGGTTTTTGAGAAAATCAAAACCATTTCCCACAGAAGTAGACGCCTCAAAAGGAGTTTGGATTTTGCTGGCTCTGCTCTTCATTCAGGTATCAGGTGGCAGCCTGGAGGAGGCTGCCTTTCTCTAGAGTGTTTGCTGGAGCCGGGCTGACACAGATCTGATAGAGGTTGTCAGATCTCTGAAGAACAATCGACTTTCTAAGCAGAGCCCCCTCTCTGAGCTGCACGGTGCTGCCTTACATTTGTAAATGGCAGCGCACTGCTAAGCACGTCCTGGTGAATAGAAGTGTTTTGATGTTTTGTTTTTGGTCTGAGATTGAAGTCCAGTGTCTTGGGACCCAGTGACTTCAGCTGACCTTCCTGCTACATGGACAGGGCTAAATTTCAACCCCTGGAGGCTTCTGCACACAAAACCTCATGCCTCACAAGGGCAGGTGCAAGGAAACCCGGCGGAAATCTGAAGTCTTCGCTGCTTTAGAGACCTGAGCTCGCTTCTGTCAGAGGAATTAGGTTTCACAAGGCCCTGCCCCCTCCCCTTTTTTTAATGTAGAAAGCGTATCATTAGGAATCTGGACAGGATGACTTATTAAAACTGCTGCCTGTAGCAGAGAGAAAGCCGTAAATGCCTAAGGACATTCAAGGGCTAATGGTGTGCACTTTTATTTCTAATAACCCTTGCAGTAGCATGGCCAGAGGCTTCTAGATGGAGATGTCTCTGTTATTTTAGGTCTTCCTGGTTCCGGAAAACATGTTTTTCTCAAAATTTATATTCCATTTTTGAAATCAGGGAAGACTTTTCATTTATAATTTTTAATCCAATAAGCAACTTTATAAAATCTGTAACTTCACCCTCTCACCACTTCTGAACTATTTTTGACATCTCTCTAACTCCTCCAATCTAGCTAGTTTTTGCATCATTTTGACCATTATGTACTTAAAGTTTGCAACCTATTTTAGCCTAACATTTAATTCAAGCTTTATGTGCTTATAGAGTCCTTATAACCATTCTTAGATGGTAATACTTTTTCATGATGCTATTCTGCTCTACTTTACTGAGTTGTTCCCCTTGGTTTGCATATTTGTTGTGGCTGTTAAAAATGGATTATTTGCATCTTTGGCCATTGAGTTTTTATTTTCTTTAAAAAATACTTTCTTTAGCTACATTAGTAAAAGTGGTTCTGGGAGGTGCTCTAATATTTGCAAGGGTCCTAGTCTTCCATTCTTGCCCCTTAACCTGCTTTTAAAGATGCCAGGCTCCAAGTGTACCTGTAAGGTCTTACTTGGCTTCCTCTGATGTCTGGCAGTGCCCCTCTTATGTCATATGTAGCCCATAATCCGGGAGATTCTTCTACTTTTTCCTGCAGCCTATGGGAAGAGGTTTTTCTGCATAAGCCCATATGGACTGACCTTAGCTGGTGTCACAGAAGCTTTATTCATAAATAAATCCCATGATATGTTTAATTTATTCAATATTCATTTTTCTGAAGATTGGTTAAATAAGTTTTGTTTTCTTTTGTTGTGAAGGTAATTGCCTTACAGATGACAGAGTTGCTGAGGTAAAAGCACTCAATGGTGCAGGATTAAGCATCTTCTACAGTGTGGCAGTCCTTATGATAGTGGCTGATTGGTTCTGATTGAAAGCGCTCAATTGTGCCCACTGTTATTTTGACAGGAAATATCCTTGGAGCTTTGTGAAGCCCTAATCTTGCTCTTTCTTTCTGTCCTCACCTCTATTGCCTCCTTGTTTTGCTGAACAATGTGTTAGAAGGACAATGAGAAGGCCACCTCCATCCATACTGGCCTCCTCACTATCCTAACACACTCATCATTTCTTCTACTTATAATGCTCATTATCCTGATCTGAGCAAGACTATTCTTATCACTTAGCCTTTCTTCTAAGAGGCCTCCTCTGACAACCATTTCTAAAGTAGTGCATTTTCCTTTTTAAGTCTTTGTGGAGCTTTTTATCGCTATATGATTTTTTTCTTTTTTCATATTTTATTGATTTTTTACAGAGGTACAGGGAGAGGGATAGAGAGTTAGAAACATCGATCAGCTACCTCCTGCACACTTCCTACTGAGGATATGCCTGCAACCAAGTACATGTCCTTGACCAGAATTGATCCTGGGACCTCTCAGTCCACAGGCCAACACTCTATCCACTGAACCAAACCAGTCATTTTCTTCTTCTTCTTTTTTTTTAAATTTAATAAATATTTATTGTTCAGATTATTACAATTGTTCTTCTTCCCCTCCCCATAGCTTCCCTTCACCCGACTTCTACCACACCCTCTGCCCTTACCTCCCCCCCATTGTCCTCATCCATAGGTGTACGATTTTTGTCCAGTCTCTTCCTGCACCCCCGTCACTCCTTTCCCCCTGAGAATTGTCAATCCACTCCCTTTCTGTGCTCCTGATTCTATTATATTCACCAGTTTATTCTGTTCATCAGATTCTTAATTCACTTGATTTTTATATTCACTTATTGATATTTATTTGTTCTTCGTAATTTTTATCTCTAACTTTTTCTTCTTATCTCTCTTCTTTTAAAGAGTACCTTTCAGCATTTCATATAATACTGGTTTGGTGTTGATGAACTCCTTTAGTTTTTTCTTATCTGTGAAGCTCTTTATCTGCCCTTCAATTCTGAATGATAGCTTTGCTGGGTAGAGTAGTCTTGGTTGTAGGTTCTTGCTATTCATCACTTTGAAAATTTCCTGCCATTCCCGCCTGGCCTGCATAGTTTCTGTTGAGAAATCAGCTGACAATCCTATGGGTGCTCCCTTGTAGGTAACTAACTGTTTTTCTCTTGCTGCTTTTAATATTCTCTCTTTGTCTTTTGCTCTTGGCATTTTAATTATGATGTGTCTTGGTGTAGTCCTCTTTGGATTCCTTTTGTTTGGGGTTCTGTGCATTTCCTGGACTTGTAAGTCTATTTCTTTCACCAGGTGGGGAAAGTTTTCCATCATTATTTCTTCAATGGGTTTTCAGTATCTTGCTCTCTCTCTTCTTCTGGCACCCTCATAATTCTGATATTGATATGCTTGAAGTTGTCCCAAAGGCTCCTTACACTATTTTCAAATTTTTGGAATTTTTTTTTCTTTTTTCTTTTCCATTTGAGTGTTTTCTACTTCTTTGTATTTCAAATATTTGACTTGATTTTTGCATTCCTCAAGTCTGCTGGTAGGTTTCTGTATAATATTTTTTTATTTCAGTCAGTGTATGTTTAATTTCTAGTTGGTCTTTTCTCATATCCTTAAGGTTTTCACTAAATACATCGACCTTTTCTAGGAAATTCTTGAAAAATATTGTAACCGAGGTTTTGAACTCTATGCCAGTCATTTGTTTTCCTCCATTTCTTTCATTTGTGATTTGTTTCTTTGTCTCCACATTTTCACTACTTCCCTGAGTTGGTAGAGTAGCTTTGTGTGCTAGGTGTCCTATATGGTCCAGTAGCTCCGCCTCCCCAGTTACCTGAGGTAGACAATCTTGGTGCACCCCTTTGTGGATTGTGTATACAGCCTTGTTGTAGTTAACTCTTGACTATTGTTAGTATCACTGGGGGAATTGGCCTCTAGGCCATTTGGCTATGAAGATCAACTGTGTCTACACCAGGAGAACTTCTGTGCTGGAGTCAGCCTTATGAGACAAGACTTGCAAAATTGCAAAAGCCTCTATGCTGGCTTGGATGGGGCGAAATCTCAACACTGAGCAGACTTGAGATTCCTGTCACGCCCTGCCCTATGAGACCCCTGGTTCTCAGTGTTCCTTGGCAATTGCTACAGCCCTTTCTGTGCTCACTCACTTGTGTGCACATGTCTCCAGATTTCTGCCTTTTGCGGCTCTCCCGTGTTTTCGTGCACTCCAGGGACCTGTATGAGTCTGAGTCCCCAGTGTCTTGCCTGAAACTGGGGTTTAGTGAAATCAGAACTGGAGTTCAGCACAGTCGGGAGGTTACATTTTCCTCCTGCTAGAGAAAGCCAGCAGCACAATCAGCAGTCAGTCCTCTCTGCATGAACTTGCATGCACGCACCTCCAGACCTTTGCCTTTTGCAGTTCCCCTAAGTTTCTGTGCACTCCTCCCTTTTTTCCAACATTCCAGAATTCCCCTGTATGAGTCTCGCCCAGTATTGGGGTTCATTGCAGTTGGAACTAGGGTTCAGTGGAGTAGGGACTTTACATCTCACTCCTGCTAGAAGAAGCCAGCCAGACCCTCCACCGCCCATCCTCTCCACACACACGTCTCTGTACCTCAGCTTTTTGCAGCTTTTCTGAGTCTCCTTGAGCCCCTCTCTTTCCTTCTAGTTGTAGAATTTCCACTCAGCCAGCTTTCTTATGGTTCTGAATGATGTCCGTTCTTTTAGTTGTAGTTTTGAAATTATTTTATGAGGCAGCAGTTTAGGTGTTCACCTATGCATCATCTTGGTTTCTTCTATATCTGATATTTTGTGTGTTGACTGTCTACCAGTTGATAAATACATGAGGGCAGGGATCCCTTCTGTCCTTCCAAATCTGAGAACAGAGACAGACACGTAGGTATTCATAAATAACTTTGGAATATTTGCTCAATAAGGACTTACACAGTGCTCCTAGGTAGACACTATGAATTCAGCTTGCATAGTACAATCAAGAATGCTGATCTGAGATTGTATCCTACTTTCAAGCTAACAAGTTACCCTGTTAGTTTTTGCTGGTAAAAGATATAAAACTCTTAAGTCAGAGGCAAAGGATAGTTTATTACTCATAGCAATAGCAGTAACCAGAATATTGGCCTCATTGTGATGGTTCCCGAAGCCTTGATTTCTCTAGGGTGACATGAAGAGGGCCAGATATATGTAC
Source organism: Lasiurus cinereus (assembly GCA_011751065.1). Taxonomy (NCBI): domain Eukaryota; kingdom Metazoa; phylum Chordata; class Mammalia; order Chiroptera; family Vespertilionidae; genus Lasiurus; species Lasiurus cinereus. The sequence goes on along the minus strand of JAAGEH010000293.1, from coordinate 4,492,524 downwards.
ACAATGAGTTATAGGAGAGGGACTCTGAGCTTAGGGAATCTGGTTCTTTTATACTGAATAGTGTGTCTGCCCTTTTCTCTGGATGGAGACACTGTATCTATTTTCCAAGGCTGTTCGATATATATATATATATATATATATATATATATATATCTTTGAAAGGGTACTCTATGCATTGGCCTTTTAAGATGGTACCTGAATATTCAGCTGTCACTCTCTGGCAGACAGCAACTCCATTGCTTTTCACAGCTAGATGTTATGTGGTGCTTCTTAGTTGTGGCGCTCTTTTCTGGAGGCCCAACTTGGGGATTAGATCCCAGACTTCTCAGTGGCACTCCCCCCAACAGCTGAGATGTCTCTCCAGAACTTTGATTGCTATCTATGGGCACCTGGCCAGCCCTTTTATGCCTCTACCCTTCCTACCAGTCTCTATGTGGTCTCCACTTTTGATCCTCGGGTATCAGGGTTCTCTGCTGTGAAACTTCTATTGATTATTCAGGAAGTTTTTCTGTATTTTAGTTGTAATTCCAGTTTGTTCCTGGGAGCATGCCCATATAGCATTCCTGAAAAGGTACTCTGGAACAAAAAGCAGTCAGTGCCTCTGCTTACAAGGTGTGTAGTAATGCTTGAGACTCATGAAGAATTGTTTCATAACAAGAAGCCTAGTAAGCTCTTAAATTTGTGGAATGAATGAATACCATATATAGCATGCAGCACTATACTATTAAGTCAGTCATGGTTTCTGTCATTAGGAGCTTGTGTGTTCCTGCTAGGGAAATAAATGATAGGGCACTATACTGCTTAAGTACTTGTGCCCTGGGTTCAAATGCCTGGATATTTATTTATTTATTTGTTAATCCTCACCCGAGGATAGTTTTCCCATTGATTTTTAGAATATAGAAGGGAGGGAAGAAAAGGGAGAGGGGGAAGGAGGAGAGAGAAGGAGAGAGAGAGAAAAGAGTAAGAGAGAGGAAGAGGGAGAGAGCTCACACTCTAACCACTGAGCAAAATCAGCTAGGGAAAATGCCTAGATTTAAATTTTGCTTGAGACTCATGGAGAATTTGTAGTTCTGGCCTCAGATTCTTCATCTCTAAAATGGAGATAATATGATTGTTATGATTAGATAAGCCAATGCAATTGTATAGTGGTTGGCTTAGTGCCTAACCCCTGGTAAATACCTAAACAAGTATTAGATTGGATTGTATGAAATCACCATTTCTGTAATTCAAATATCAGCAATTTCATATGTTTTAACCTAATTGTATATTTATTATTATTAATTTTTTGCTTGGTTATAAATCATAGTGTATAAATAACTATGTAGTAAAGGTGTGCTCAGAGTCAGGTGAGGCAAGCCTATAGCCATCAGAAAAGTATCTGGGAAAAAGATACAAGCTTGAACCTTTGCAAGTTGAACCAGATGGGGCCCCATCTTTCCCCTCATTAACCCCATGACCTTGGGTGAGCCACTTAACCTCTGAGCCCCTTGCCTCATCTGTGCTATAGATACAATAATCCCTTCTACTTCACTGGACATTGTGAGGCTAATATCAGGTGATGGATGTAATTGCTTTATAAACTGGAAAGCACTGTACTCATGTACTTGTGTTTGATATGAAGAGTTTTTAAAGGCAGTGAGATTTGAGTCTGGGCTTCAACCAGATCATGACTAGGTATAATCTAATATCTCTCTTAAGTCCTCTCATCACAGTTTCAAATTTAAAGTATAGCATTGGCTCCTAAACTCAAATTGCTGTTTTAGAATCAAGTTACACTAATCAAGTTTGTATCTAAGGCCTACAACCTCCAAGGGACCAGCTAGTAACTAAAGAAAAATCATCTCATTACAAAGGTAATTGGTTTGCAGCTAATCAGTGTCAATAGTTAAAATTTATCAGGCTCTTTTAATGAGTGATGCAGTTTTAGCTTTTTATATGAATTCTCATTAAAACCTTGAAAAATCCTGATATAGATAAATATCATCATTATCCCCCATTTTACAGGTGAGGGGACTGGGGCAAAAAGAAGTTAATAATTAGGAATTGGCAGAACTGTACTAGTGAGTTACACTGCCGGAGCACCCTCAATAATAGAATCATCCATTCCCAGATGGCCCAATAAAAAGGAGGTTCAAGAGCCATCTTTCTGGGGCAGCTATTGTTGTTCAAACTATTACTACTGTACTTGGGAATGCGAATCCTGCTCCTCCCACAATCGGCCAGGGAAAGTCAAGTTCTGCTGGTGACTTGCAGGCTGTTGGAATGGCTCCCCACTCCATATTTGCTGTCAGCCTTCCTGAGCCCTACTGAAGTGAGAGCCTTGGCTCTTACCTCCTCTCTTTTGTGGGGGCTCTCTAATGGTCATCTTGATTGCTCTCTTATATACTGTATTTTGAGCCTGTACTCTCTCTGGAAAGATATTACTTCTAGCTCTTTGTGGGCCTAAAGGTTTGGCTCAGAGTCAGTAGATAGCATGCCTTTGTGGCAATCCCAGACAGGATAAGGTTCGGCTCCTATACCAGAGACACATAATAATGCCAAGACTCAAATGAGCAAAATGTATTACTCATTCACATAACTGTCCAAGTGGAGTTATTGCAGGTGGTTGGTGGTTCTGTTTTATGCAGTCATCCAGGGATGCAGGGTCCTCTGAGTTGTTCCACCATTCCCTAGGCATTGCTTTTCAAATCATATGTGGTGAAGGACCCCCTTTTAACATTTTCAATCCATTCCAGACCAAACATTTTTAAAAATAAAAAATGAAGGGGACAACCCCCTAAAGACATAAAAAATATAAGTCTAAAGCATTTTATTATTAGATACTACAGATGTAATACTACTTTCATAAATTGTTATAAAAGTTACTCAATATGTCCTTTAATTTCTATACTTGTTTCATGAGGGAACTGGTGCTTAAAAACCCTTTCTGTGGCACTAGCTTGGGTATCATCCACTTCATGACTGAAGTTAGGTTGCATTATGTTTAGGTGACAGTCATAGGAAGGGAGAATGGGATGTGGAGGAAGACCCACCCCTCTCTATGATCATTTATATGAAGTCAGATTTATTGAAATGTAATTTGCATAAAATAAAATTTACCCGTTGTCCCTGTCATTTTGCTTTTTTCCAAATGCCATATAGGTAAATAGAATCATACAATATTTAACCTTTTGAATCTGGCTTTGTTTTTTCACCTAGCATTATGCCTTATAAATTCATTTATATCCTTGCATATATCAATTAATTGCTTTTATCTGGATATACAGTCAGTTCTTTATTCATTTTCCTATTCATTGGTGCCTGGACTCTAGTTTTTGGAGCTAACACAAGCATTTGTATAGAAGTCTTTCTTTGAATATATGGTTTCATTTCTCTTAGGTCAATACCTAGGAGTTTGCTGAGTCATATAATAAATGTATATTTAGCTCTATAAAAAACTACCATACTGTTCCAAAGTGGTTTTACTGTATTGCACTACCACCAGGAAAGTGTGAAGGTCTGAATTGCTCTGTATCCTAGGCAGCACTTGGTGTTGTCAGCTTTTTTATTTTAGCCATTCTGACTAAGAATTGTGGAATCATGGTATCTTATTGTGGCTTTAACTTGCATTTTCATAATGACTAATTGTATTAAACATCTTTTCATGTTCTCGCCGAACTTATCTTTTCTTTGTTGGAGTGTCAAACTTTTTATTTTTTTGCCAGTTTTTAAATTGGGTTGTTTGTTTTCTTGTTATTAATTGTGAGAGTTATTTATGTATTCTGGTTACCAGTCCTTTATCAGAATGTCTTGAAAGTATTTTCTGCCAGTTTATAGTTTATTTTTCATTTCCTTATAGTGTCTTTTGAAAAGCAGAAGTTTTTAATTTATGAAAAATCTAATTTATCATTTTTTCTTTTATGGTTCATGCTTTTTTGAGTTTTATTTAAAAAATTTCTGACTAATTCAATGTCACAATGAATTTTTCCTTATGTTTCCTTCTACAAGTTTTATAATTTTAAGTCTTACATCTTGAGGTAATTTTTGTATATTGCGTGAGGTTTGTGTAAGGTTAATTTTTATTGCATAAGGATATCTAATTGTTCCATCAGTATTTGTTGAATTAGCATTTAATTAGCTTGGCACCTTTGTCTAAATTCAATTGACCATTTATGTGTGGGTTTATTTTAGGATTACTTATTTGGTTTCATTAATTTCTTAGAACATCTTTTCACAAATACCCTATTGTCTTGCATGGAGTGACCTGGAGAGTATTATGCTAAGTGAAATAAGTCAGAGAAAGACAAGTATCACATCATCACACTCATATGCGAAATCTAAGTAACCAAATAAACTGATGAATGGAGTGGGTCCAGAAGGAAGGCGAGGGAGGAGGGCTGGGAGGGAGGTTAATAACCAAAGACTTGTATGCATATATGCGTAAACCATGGACACAGACTATAAGGGTGCTGAAGGCCTGGGACAGGGTGAGAGGGTGGACTGGAGTGGGTCAATGGGGGACATATATACTTTCAACAATAAAAATTATTAAAAAAAAACACACAACAAAAACCCCCAAATATGCTATTTTCTTGAAATCAGGTGATAAGCAAGCTCCAACTTTGTTTTTCAGAACTGTAGATATAGATTATTTTGTTGTCAACGAATAAACACAGATTTACTTTTCAAATCTGTATTTCTTTTATTTCTTTTCCTTGATTTATCCCACTGGCTAGACCTTTAGCATAATGTTTAATAGGAATGATGAAAGCTGACTTCACTGTCTTGTTCTTGATTTTAGGGGGGAAACACTGTCTTTTTACTTTAAGTATAAATATAAGCATAAGTTTTTTATAAATGTCCTTTATCAAGTTTGTAACTATTCCTAGTTTGCAAAGAGAGCTTATCAGGAGATGGCTATCAAAATTTTCAAATGATTTTTCTGTTTCTATGTTAATGATTACTTGGGTTTTCTCTTTTAATTACGTTGATTAAGATAGCTTTTGAAGCTATCCAGCCTTCATATTTTTTTGCAGAAAGGCTTTAACCAAAATTTCAACTTTTAAAATAAATATAAGATTATTTAGGTTACCTAGTTCTCTTTGATTAAGCTTTTATAGTTTGTGTCTTTTATGGAACTTACCTAATTAATCAAATGTATTGGCATAAAGTTTATAATATTTCTTTATCCTTATAAGGTCTGTGATCTGTCATGTTCCCTTTTTTTTTAATCTTGATTGGTAATTTATGTCTTGTACTTTATTGGTCAATTTAGTTAGAAGTTTATCAACCTTATAAGTTTCTTTTTCTCACAAAAATTTAATGTTTGAGGATTTTCATCAAAGAGCAATTTATATATAAGACAAAAATTAGGAAGACAAATAGAAAATTTGTGGCAGAGGAAAGAAAACTAGTACATATGGCAAAATATTCTCCCCCACAGGTTAGTTACAATACTAGTTAAAACAGCAGTGACGTCCCATTTTATAACTAGTAAATCACAAATTTTAAAATATCACATAGAACATACATGACATCCTCATGTATGTATGAGAATGTTAAACCCTGGTCTAAGAAGTATAACACAAAGAAACTAGAACTGAAGTATGAAGAAGTGATGTGGGATCAAAATAATATACTCAAAATCAGATTAGATCTTGTCAGAGATTTCAAGATTCAGAGTTTGGAGACACTGGTGATTTACTTATAGACACTAACGACTATTCTTAGAGTGTATATTAGCACAACCTTTTGAGTTCTTAAAGAAATGCTATCCTTTTGAACTGGAAAGCAGAAGATACAATAATCATAAAATTTTGAGTCCTTTTGGTAGAACAGATGAATCTAATTTACTTTTACCAGTATATATTTATATCAGACTGAAGGAAAATATAAATTTGGTTTGGACTGTTGGCTCCTACATTCTCATTCACCAATAGATTGTTATTGATTGGATTATGAAAAGGCTGACAAAAATCCCTGAAAATATTGGGAAACCTTAGATAAACTTTCACCAGAGAGCAGCACGCAACACACCTTTCTTCTATGCTTCTACTGAAATATTTATAAAGATTTAAAAAAACTCTTACAAATGGACAGATCAATTAATAAGCATATAGAAACATGATATTCAAACATCATAAAATGGTAAATAGATCTTGAAAGATTTCTGTTATTTTTAAAAGTTTTTGACTAAATTTTCTCTATTGCTTTCTGTTTCTAATTTCATTGAAGTTTGCTCTTTTCCTTAGTATATCCTTTTATTTCTTTTTTCAGCTATGACTCTAGTTTTACCATTTCTTCTCTGGATTTTATGGGGATTTACTTTACTCTTCTGTGTTAGCCTCATAAGTACTGTGTCAACCTTAAAAGGGCACAGAAAAGAGAGACTTGGGAAATTTTACAGGGTTCTCTACAGTTTCCTGCACTCCTCTTTCAGAAATATCTCGTGAATCTCAGTGGTTTCTTTAAGTACGAAAACCCATAAGATGCTGTTATTCTGCCCAGCAGAGCCTGTGAATGTAAACTTCCTTTAACTTAGAGAGGCAGATTCTGGCCTTTGCACCAAATTGGTGCCCAGGAAACCTCTGGTCGCTATTTGCCATGTGCTTTGGGCCTGGGTCATTTCATTTCAAGAACAGAGACATACCTGTGCTTAGAACTCAGGCTACTGCATCCCCACAGACTTTGGGGACAAACTCCCCAGACCCAAGGCTGGTCTGGGACCAGTTCCCAGCCACTGGATTCTTTAACATATTAATTAGAGTTATTTTAAATTTCCTATATATATGAAAATTTCAGATTGAATTATATTTCAATCTGGATTTATTGATTATTAGAGGCACGATGCACAAAATTCATGTGAGAGTAGGCCTTCCTTTCCCAAGCTACTGGCACCGATTTCCCTAGCAGCCCGGGCTTTGTCCGGAATGTTATCTGGGAGGACATCTGGAAGGGCATTCAGTCTAATTAACATATTATGCTTTTATTATTGTAGATTATATCTCTTGGGAGTAAGTTTTTCTTAGTCTTTGTGTACTTTGTAATTTTTTATTAATGTTGGACAGCATTAATAGTTGGAATAGTAGGCACTAAGAAATAATTTTGTCTAGATATGCCTCTTGGTGATCATGCAATTAATATGGAGAGTGGTCGGTCAATCTAGTCAGAAGCTGAGCTTGGTTTATGTTTTCTTTTTATTACTTACAGTGCACCACAAACTTCCAATATCTTCAGAAGTGAGCTTTTGTTACCATGTACTTTTATTGAGGGTATTACCAGAGGATTTTTTTCAGTGCTCCTGTTCACCCTCAGCTTTCAGCCATTCTTGTCTATCTGTGCCTCAGATGGGCATCTCTCTCCATGCTCTTGTCTCTCCCTCGTACTAGACTAATGTTCCTTGTTCTCAATGCTAGGTTCATAAGCCTTTGGCAAGCTCTGTGCATCTTTACTTCCTGGGGGGAGATTTCCAGCTCTTCATCTCCTAAACTCTGTTTTATCTCTGTGATTGTTCTTGGGAAGGAGTTTCCTGTTTTTCCCTTTGGAGTAGCAGACCCTTGCTTACTCCTAGTGCAGAATCCTGACCATTTCCCCAGAAGAGAGAGTGTTTGTTCTGTTATCTTCTCTAAGAGCAATTGATCTTTGCCTTTGTCCTGAGGTTGAGGCAGTTTTCTATCCCTCTACCAGAAATAAGTGCCTCTGATTTCTATTTCTCCCTAAGCAATAGATAATGCCCCTTCTTTGGTGGTTTACTGCTTTAGCTTTGATGATTGTGTATCTGGGAAAGTGAGTGGGGCTTGTGCCTATTTCCAAGTAGCAGTTATCTCCAGGACACCTTTACCATTGAGGAAATGGCCTCTGGTCTTTTCCATGGCCTAATCTTGCTTGTGAAAGCCCATGAATAAGAACTTGTGACTGGGTGTGAAATCTTCTGTTCCAAACTGATGTTCTAGTTCATATACTTGGCTTCTAAGATTTTATAAAGATTTTAGCCAATTTATTCTTATTTGCTTGAATGGCAGCCACTTCTCCCCCCATGCTTTGCCCAAGGTTAAGCAGTTCACATGCTCTCTCCCTTCTTGGAGTGGTTCTCCTCTCTTGTACTTCACTTTAATTGCCTTGTGACCTCACATCTCTGTTTACCAGGAAAAAAAGTGATTTTGTTGAGGTGTAGTGATTAAGAAATACAAATTAGCTGTGACAGAATGTACTTTACATGGGGATGTAAAGTACAGCATAGCAAATGGAGTCAATAATCCTATATAATAAAGAGGTAATATGCAAATTGACCCTCATGCCCTCACCCAAGATGGCCACCCCTATGTGGTCAAAGATGGCCACCACAAGATGGCTGGCAGGGGAGGGTAGTTGGGGACAACTGGGCCAGCAGGGGAGTGGTTAGGGAGTGATTAGGCTGACAGGCAGGTGAGCAGTTGGGAGCCAGCAGTCCCAGATTGTGAGAGGGATGTCCGACTGCCAGTTTAGGCCCAATCCTTGTGAGATTGGGCTTAAACCGGCAGTTGGACATCCTCCAAGGCATCCCAGATTGGAGAGGGTGCAGGTTGGGCTGAGAGACAACCCCCTCATCCCAGTGCACGAATTTTGTGCACTGGGCCTCTAGTATTCTAATAACTAGACATGGTGCTGGATAGGTGCTGGTAGGATTTATTGGGGTGATCACTTAGTAAGTTATGTAATGTCTGGTCACTGGTATGTATACCTGAAACTAATATAATGATGTGTGTCAACTGTAATTGAAGATAAAAAATGATAAAAAAAATTAAAAACAGGTAAACGGGGGAAAAAAGATCATTAAAGAAATGAGAGACCAAGTGAATGTTATATTTTGCTGTGCTGCCCCAATCTTCCCTGTCCTGGTATCCAAAGGCTTGGAAGCAGTGTGTAAAATAAGACATGTTACACTAGGACAGAAGCAAATAGAGAGATCAGGCTAAATAAACCTTCCCGAGTCCTGATAATTCCTCAGTGAAGATTCTGTTGAGGAAGTGAAACATTGCTGTCAGCAGGAAGTTCTATGCTCTGTAATTGATTATTCCAGTAACCCCCAGCCTGCCTTCACAGATGCTAGTGGATGAACAAGAGTTGCTGCAGGAAGAAAGAGGCCCCTGTGCTGAGAATAAGTATTATTAAATATCTTTCTTCTATTTTGGAGTTCCAAGGGCTGCACATACATACTTGCTTCCTTGGAAGAACAGTATTAACTGGCAAGGGTAGAATGTCCCTAGCCACCCATGTTGTTAAAGATGTTTCCTTAGATAGAAGGTGTTCTCTGTACCTTTAGTTGTTAGCCTATTTGGGCACAAAGTTTGGAATATGTTTTGTTCTTCTTTCGTCCCAGGGTTGGTAATGTTTTTTGTTTCAGGACTGGCTGTGTATGCAGTTATATGAGACAAAGCTCCTACTGCAGCCATGAGCTCCAGTGATGTTTGCTGCTGCTTTTCCCAAGGATTTTGGATAATGATAAACATAGTGGGATATTCTCTTCCTCTGGCCCAAACATGTGTACCTACACCATGGTTGAGCAGTCCCCATAGGGAATATGCCCTTGTCACAGACTGGGCCTTAGCCCTTAGAAAGTTGGGAGATAGTTACTTCCAAGCATCGTATGCACGGGAGAGCAGAAAATCTGATGCAAACCATTTGTGTCTTTTGCTATAGGAAAATGCAAAGCTAGTAGAGTGAATTAATTCTGAGACAGACAATAGAGTGGGGCCCAAGCAGAGTCATTCAAGAGACACACTTTTTCTTTGGAGTTTTTAGCAGAAGCAACTATGTTCTGAATCCTAATAACTTCTGAAGTTTTTCTTGGCAGGCTCTTTGTCTCTGTACTAAAGACAGTTAGAGAAGTACTCAACTTTCCAGAACCTTCCAAAAAGGAGCATTTTTATCTGAAAAAGGACTCCTTCCCCATGGCTGGACTTAGTGATGCCTGTTGGGGGCCCAGTATATGAATCTGGATCCAACTCATCAGTTCATGTGTGTGAGGAGGGAAAACACTTCCACAAGGGAAAATGCTATTCGTGGCCTTACTTCTAGCACTCTGCTTCTATTCACTTCCTAAATGGGTATGATTTCTCTAACACTGTAGAATACTATTTTCATAAACTCATTTCTAGTCCCTCTAAATCAGTGGTTCTCAACCTTCCTAATGCCTTGACCCTTTAATACAGTTCCTCATGTTGTGGTGACCCCCAACCATAAAATTATTTTCGTTGCTACTTCATAATTGTAATTTTGCTATTGTTAATGAATTATAATGTAAATATCTGATATGCAGGATGTCTTACGCGACCCCTGTGAAAAGGTCATTCGACCCCCAAAGGGGTTGCGACCCACAGGTTGAGAACCACTGCTCTAAATAATTATATTCATGAAAAGGGGCAACCCAGGGTGGGGGGAGTTTTGGTCTTAATGTGGGATAACTTGTGAGCTGGGGTACAGGCAGCAACAGCATTTTCAGAACTATCTTTTTCAAGTGTCCACATTCTGAAATTTAAAACAAAAACCAATACTGGCCAGTGCTGTTTGCTAATTGTCGAACAACAGAAAAACACACTACAGCCAGAAAAATCCCTACTGAGTTTGGGCAACTGATCTCTCTGGCAGCAAATGAAAGCTTTGGTTGTTGCCCACCCCCCTTCCCCACCCCGCTACCCCAGGACTGGCTGAGCAAGCCAGGACTGAACCCACTGCATGCTCCCCCCTCTCCATTGTGGGCACAGCATGAGTGTGGGGGGAGGGGAGGTGCAGGCACCCTAACTCACAATTTTAGGCAGCTGCACACCTCACCCAGGGACACCACACCAGCGTAATTCATCCCACACCTCACAGCCAGGGTGATCCCAGCCTCAATGGACAATAATTTGGAGGCATTGTTTACAAGTCAATTTCCCCCTTAAAATAGGCTATTATAAGAGTGGGCCCTTCTGCTTGCCCAAGCTAGGCCCACCTGTCACTGGGACTTCCTAGCCAGTGGTCACACTGTATTGATCTTTTTAATCCCTCTCTCTTTGAAACACAGAGCCAGCTGATGTGGAGTTCCTCAAAAGAAAGGCTCTCCCACTGCCCCTACCTCTACAGGTAGCTGAGTATCCGGACTAATTCCCCACTATAAAGTCTTAATTGGTTTATGGGGAGCCTGAAAGATCTCCCTTGTGTTTATAAGGTGAAAGGAAATGATGGATCATAAACTCCCTAGTCTGTGTTTATCTGATTTTTGGTGGAAATCAGGTGTATTTTATTTTTTTAATTGTTTTTGACTGGAGGATTTGAAAGTGGGTAGGGATAGTGTTTCACTTTAGTGGTTGAACGGCTAGGGGAAGGAAAGAAAGGCCCCAGACACCAACATTAGGCAAGAAACTTGGTGACTTAGTTTTTATTTACACAAACATCTGCAGTACAAAAATGTAAACTTTGATAACTCATTATAATAGAATAAACTCTTTATGTACAAAAATACATTTTCATATGAATGAAGCATCTTGAATAAATTAAAGTACTCTCCAGCCCAGTGCCTGAATAGCTACGGAGGCAAGAGTCTTGGGTTCTTCCTAAACCAAGCCTGCAGTGGTGGGGGTCGGGATCCATAATGCATGAAGCCCACTCCTTGTCTCCTTTTTAAGCCTTTTCATTGTATTGTCAGCCGGCTCAAACCGAATTTTCATGCTCGTTTTTCTTCATTAGAGTTCTACAAATTGTAAAATTGACTTTTCACCTCGTCTTCAGGGGCTGATCTGTCCCTTTTCTAAATCACACTGAAGTGGTGGCTGGGGTCAGCTCTGAGCCTGCCACAAAGGAGGTTTTGTGGAGTTCAGAAAGTGCAAAAGGGAAGGCTGTCTAGGGGCGGGCAGGAGGGGCCCCGGGCGGAGGGCTGGAGAAAACAGACTAAGGGGAAGCCGTGGCGAGAGTGCAGCGACCTAACAAGCGGCTCAGGTATCCCCCGTCCCTTTAAAGCTCCCGCTTCCTCCCTCCGCCTAGACTGGGGGTCCCAAGGCTGCAGCTGGGGCCCCATCTACTACTACTGCCTGTTGCCTGGAGGAAGGGGGAGGTAAAGGTGTCCAAACGGGCCTAGTGGTACGGGATGAAACAGGGCGTTGTACGGAGCAAGTCTTTGGGCAAGCTGGGGAAGGAGAAAAGGGGGTCGCCAAGACTATAGGAGAAGTCTTCTGAGGTGGCAGGGCTACTGGGGTCAGAGAGTGGTGAGGAGGCGGCAGCGCATGGGGAGGCGGCAGCACCGGAGCCCCAGGACTCGGCGTCGCTGGCGGGACTCGGGGGCCCTGGCAGGCAGGGGGCGCACTGTGGCGGCAGGAGGCGCTCTCGGGCACCGCCTCCGGGCAGCCCCTGGTCTGCCAGGCGCAGAGTCTCGGCCAGAGCCCAGATGTAGTTGTAGGCGAAGCGCAGCGTCTCGATCTTGGTGAGTTTGGTGTCATCGGGGAAGGAGGGCAGCACGCTGCGCAGCGCGTCAAGCGCCGCGTTCAAGTTGTGCATGCGGTTGCGCTCACGGTCGTTGGCCTTGACGCGCCGGCTTCTACGAAGCGAGTGCAGCAGTGCCTCGGAGCGCACCCGTGCGCGGCCCCTGCGCCGCCGCCGCTCCGGATCGTCCTCGTGCGCCCGGGGAGTATCTGACACCCCAGGAATCCCGGGTGCGCCCCTGTGGGCCGGCACAGGCGGCACTGAGGCAGAAGCTGACTGTTGGAGCCTGGCACAGTCCTCTTCGTCCGTGAGGAATCCGGACAGGTCACTGCTGCTGCTGCTGCTGCTGGCGCAGTCCAGGTCTGAGAGGCAGGTCTCCAGAGGGGCTGGCATCTCTGCGTCGGGCAGGACCGACGTAGATAAGAGAACGCTTAAAGGGCAGGAACTCTGGGTGAGGGCAGGGCCGTTGGGGCACACTTACTTTCCGAACAGCCCGGACTTACTCTGTGCCCGCTGCGGGCCCGAAGGCCTGGAAGGGAGCACTGGAAACTTGGCCTTTTCTCCTCGCCTCGCCTGCAGGGGCCACGCTCCAGCCGGTCTCCCGAGTGATCTCGCCGGCAATCAGATCAGCTCGTGTGAGTACCGAGTGTGGCACACGACTGGCCTCAGGACCCCTTAAGTATCCGGCACAACAATAGGCGCCCCCCTCCCCGGCCACCTTCGTCCCCGAGGCAGCCCCCGTGAAAGGAGCGAGGCGGCAGGTCAGCCCCGTGCGGCGCCCGGGTATTTGCATAATTTATGCTTGCGGGGGGCCGCCCCTGCCCCTCCCCCCGCCCGGAGCGTGCCCGTAATTACCTCGGGCCAATCGGCGGCGTCGCGGCCCTGGAGCTGTCTGGGGGCTTAGCCCGCCGGGGCGTCTCCAGTCAGTGAAAAATGGAGGCGGGGGCGGCGGGCGATTAGCCGCCAAGGCACGCTCCTCCGGAGGCGGGCGGGGCGCCCCTCGCTGGGGTGGGATGGCCAGGCGGGGCGCTGGAAAGTGTGAGCAGCGCAGCGAGTAGCGGAAACCTGGAGCCAGCTGGGATCCTGGGTTCGCTTCCTCTTTCAGGCCGCTTGATTTTGGGAAAGTGATTTGACTTCACTTTCCCCATATGTAAAATGGTGCACAAAATCTACCCTGAAGAGGTTGATGTGAGATTTCGTGGGATACTTGGCAAGGTATTTTTGCTAGATGAATGGTTGAGAGAGACAGCGCCTCGAAATTCGCGAAAACCCTATCCATGGCTCTGCTACCTTCACCAGGGGGAGCGGGTGGAGGACCTGTTGGGAAAGTAAAGGAACGGATGATTTCCCAAGTTGGTGGAACTTAGGCATCTCCCCCTATACCTCCCCCAGTAGCCCTGGCACAGTCGGAATCCCTTCCCCTCAGGGAGCTCTTGCATCCTCCTCCCCAGGTCCCACCTCCCATTTGCCCTTCAGTCTCTTTGCTTACATCCTCTTCGGCCCCCTTCAGTGGAAGCCATCTCTTGATTCCCATAATTACAGGCTGTTGTTGCTCCTTGTGATTAAGACCTTATGGGGCAGGAGAGAAGGTAGCTAGCACCCCCCACACTCCACCTCTTCTCCCCTTAGGGAGAGGTAAAGACTTCTATTCTAGCAGGTTTATATTCTGCATGTCAGGGGTTGCTTTTCTTTGGTCACCAGTGCTTACTCTGGAGCAGTAGAGGTCCAGACACCCCCAATTTTGTACTTAGGGGAAAACAGTCACTAAGGAACAGTACCAGATTATGGGGGTTGGGGTTGAAAGTAAAATGGATAACTTTTAGCAAAGTTTTATCTCTCTCCTCCTGATAGCTGGGTGGTGGCCAGTCCTTTAGCCATTGTCCTCAGAGCAGACTCTGCCTTGGGCACTGTCCTCTTTCTAGAGGGGTCCTCTCTGGAGGCTGAGCCCACCTTGGCTGGCTGACCAGTGCTTGTCTTCTGGCTCAGTGGATTCTACCAGTCCTCCCTTCCCCTGCTGAACTCCATATGTACTCCCACCTAGAGGGGAGAGGGGAACTGGACACAATCATATATGGGGCTGTAGGTGTTTTAGAAGTCATAAAAAGTGGCTTTAGTCAGTTTAAGCAAGAAAGAGAAATTATTGAGTGGGACTGGGCATCTTAAGGAACCCAATGGCTGCTGGCATTTGTGTGAGCCTGCAGTAGCCAGGTATCCTAGGTATGCTTCTTGCCTCTGTTTCTCTCCCTGCTTCAGCTTCCCATGGCCCCAATGCACTTCCACCAGCCTTGACTTGATGACATCTCTGTACCTCTGTATTATTTTCCCAAGACTGCTGTAATATATTGCTGTAAACTAGGGGCCTTAAAAAAACACACAACAGATTTATTCTCTTACAGTTCAGGAGACCAGAATTTTGAAATCAAAGTGTCAGCAGGGTTGACTCTTTTTGGAAGTTTCGAGGGAAAATCTATTTTGTGCCTCTCCTAGCTTCTGGTGGCTTCTGGCAGTGCTTAGCATTCCTTGGCTTGTAACAGCACCACTTCAATTTCTGCCTCTTTCTCCTCTGTGTTTCTGTGTCTTTTTTTCTGTCTAAGGAAACTTGTGAATGGATTTAGGGCCTACCCCAATCCAGAATGATTTCATCTTGAAATCCTTTCCTTAATTCCAGCTGCAAAGACCCTTATTCCAAATAAGTTCACACATTCTGAATTTCTACGTGCATATATCTTTTGGGGAGCCAGTATTAACATACTACAGGTCCTTTTTCCAAACTCCTAAAGGGAAGAATCTGTTTGGTCAGGGGAACTGGGTCATCAAAGTGGTTATTTGTCGTTTTTTGGCTGTCTTGCACCTGAGGAGCCTTCCTATTGAGGAATTAGAATGCATGAGCCCTTCCTTCCTCATTTATGGCAATTAGGAACTACCACTTGAAACTTAGGCTCTGGGCTAGTGGCAGCTCAGAGTACATTTGTGTTGTGACAGCAACTAGTTAAGGTTAGGCGCAGTGACCAGTGGTAAAAGAGGTGGCCAGGGGCCAGTGGGCATCCTGACCTAGTTCTTCCCTGTGCATGCCTTTAGCTCTGGTTTTATATGCGTGCGCGCGCGCATACACACACACACACACACACACACACACACACACACATATATTTTCCAAACCTGGTTCTCTAGTCTTCCCATTGAGTGCACAAGAAACTTCATAGTAGATATTTTCCTAGTAGGTTTTTTTTTTTTGCTTTAGTTGGCCAAGTTTAATCTCTATGGTTTGCTAAATAAAACACTGAGTTAAATGCTTAGATTGCCAAAGCATAGTGAGTAACTGAAACAACCATATACCATATTATTGTCTGTTCTGTTTTGTTAATCCTCACCCAAGGATATTTTTCCCATTGGTTTTTAGAGAGAGTGGAAGGGAGGAAGGAAGAGAGAGAGAGAGAGAGAGAGAGAGAGAGAGAGAGAGAGAGAGAGAGA
>JAAGEH010000293.1:4249707-4476632 GCA_011751065.1 Lasiurus cinereus | reverse complement strand
AGAGAGAGAGAGAGAGAGAGAGAGAGAGAGAGAGAGAGAGAGAGAGAACACATCAATGTGAGATGTTTGCCTTAGGCATGTGTCCCAACTGGGGCTGGGGATGGAACCTACATCCTAGGTATGTGCCCTTGACCGGAAATCGAACCTGCAAATCTTCAGAATCTTCAGTACATGAGCTGATGCTCCAACCATTGAGCACCATCGGCCCAATCTTGTTGCCTGTTCTGGACCAAGTACAGTGCTAGACACTGAAATAACAGAGGTAAAAAACTGGCTGATGGGGGCCAGGAGCTTTGAGTCTTGTAAGAAGAGGTTTTAATGCCAGCAGAACCCTTGGAGAGCATCCATCCATCCACTGCACCTTACACATGGGAAACAGATGGAAGATGGGGAGGTCTGTTCTCCAGGTTACCCCAGGGATCTCTAGTAGTCAAACCTGGGCCATACTCAGGAGTCCTTTCAGCCCTCATTCCATGTTTTTCCATCACAATCAATACATATACAGTGAATGACTACTATATGCTGCCCTGTGCCAGTTGTCTGTGGAGAATCGGGCATATTCTATAGTCTTGGGGCAGGAGAGACATGGTCACTGAAAGGTGATCTGCTACTGGCTGAAAGAAGTGCTGAGGACCCACTAAGAACAAATCTAAGGATTATTGTGTATCCCACAAAGTGAAAGGGATGTTCAGAAAAGGCTTCCTGTCAGAGAGGGGCTTGAGAAGGCCTTCAAGGATAGAAGGGATGTAAATAGGCAATCTAGGTAAAGGGGAGCAGTGGGGATAACTGTGGCAACAATTGTTGGGTAGTCTGGTGGGCCTTCTGTGGGGATCCAGTGAGAGAAGAGCAGGGGGCAGTTGGATGGGCCTTGAATGGCTCTTGGTTTTCTTTCTTTCTTTCTCTCTCTCTCTCTCTCTCTCTCTCTCTCTCTCTCTCTCTCTCTCCCTTCCTCCCTCCCTTCTCTCATATTCTCTCTCTCTCTTTCCTCTCTTTCTCTCCTCTCTCTCTCTCTCTGCTCTCTCTGAGTAAGGCTGTCAGAATTGTTCTAGTGACTTACTGCATAAGGGCATCTAGAGCAAGTGGTGACCAAAATCTAGCCTCTCCACCACCCACCAAGCTATGCATCCTGATATCTGACTGCTCTGCCTAGAGAATTGTGTTTTTCACATGTACACAAAGATACCTTAGGAGTGACTCCATGTTCTCACCTGCTTTTATCTCCCCCTCTGCCTATACCTATACTTTAGTGACCTGTCTCCTCTTAGCCTTGCTCTGCCTGCTCCTGGCTCTTGGGCATTGCTTGTGGCAGCTCCCCCTGAACATTAGTGTCTGCCTCTGGTGCTTTTCATAAGTGCATCTGAGGCTTGGGGCCCTCCTACAAGGGACACAATGAGGATAGAACTGAATGCTGAGAGGATCAGAATGAGATGATAGCTTAGGCTCAGGCCTGTTCTTTATGAGGCTCAGAGTTTTACCCTCAAGAGAAAAAGTCTGGGCCCTTCTAGGAGCATATGTATCCTTGCTAGAGAGGATGAAAGTTTCTCCCACCTTCCCTGATCTCTTGGTGCCTAATCAGAGCACATTTGTGGAAGCTCTTATTCCCAGAGCACAATAGGATGCAATGTGGAGATGTAATAAATCCAACCACAGCAGGCACGCTGAGATGGTGAGGGCTGCACCAGGTGTTCAGGCTGCCTGATTCGTGAACCATCCAGCTGCCAATCTGCTGGGGGGTGGGTGGGTGGGGTGAATATGGGTGGGTGGGACAGATGTTTTTAGGGACTGGATTAAACCAGAGTTTCTCACACTGTGGTCACCTGAGGTATAGTGATGATGGGGGCTCCATCTCAGATGCTGAGAATTAGAATCTCTGGAAATCTGGACCACATACTGTGGTCACTATTTGCTGACACCTAGAGTCTCAAGCTTTACCATCCACCCTCTTATCCTATGCTTGCCTAAGCCCTTGAGGCAGATCAGGCAGATATCCATGGCAGCTCCTCCTGTGGCTTTTCCTACCTGTCTGACACTGGGGGAATGAGGTGAAGGGAAGATCCTTGAAAGACATGCAGTGGCCAGAAGGTGCAGAACTGTTCTGGGCAACTCTAAGACCACTGTGGAATTAAGCAGGGTGGTGTTTTTAGCTCATTACTGAGATGATCTTTCTGAATTAACACACTGATGAAGGAAAACTTTCTGGAGAGGTGCTAGGGAGAAGCTCTCAGAGTTGACCAAAGCTTTCAGGATTTGGAGGGATTAAACTCTGGTTTAATCCAGTCCCTTGAAACATCTCTCCCATCCACCCATCTCCACCCCACCCCACCCCACCCCCCAGCAGATTGGCAGCTGGATGGTTCACACATCAGGCAGCCAGAACACCTGGTGCAGCCCTCACCATCTCGGCGTGCCTGCTGTGGTTGGATTTATTACATGTCCACATTGCATCCTATTGTGCTCTGGGAATAAGAGCACAATAGGATGCACATTTTTTTTTTTTTAATGAAGAGAGGCTAAAAGAGGAGAAAATAGTGGCAAAGTATAAATGTTTACATGTAATAAATTAATATGATCAACACATGAAAATACAAAGCAGTTTTTGCTGTTCACAAAACAACTTCAGGGTTTTAAAATGAACATCAAATTACAGTGCCTGGATGTATCCAGATTTAAATTTGTGCTTGTACATTTTCTTCCTCCAGCCCTAGCAGTGTCTCAGTGTCCAAGAGTGTGACTTCATTTGGTGTTAGCACCCATAGGCTTTGAGCTCTTTTACAGACATAAGGCTGAGCCGAATGGCCTCCTTGCCATCCTTCCTTTTATTTATTAGAAACACTGTAAGCCTGAGGTAGAGCAAAATACCTTTTAGAGATACTATAATGGGAATGAGGTTGAGAGGTCAGTGTTCTATAATTACGAGTGCTAGGATGATAATCTGAATGTATTGGGGGCGGGGAGGCACACACATCAGCACATATTATACTTCCTCCCAAAATTGTTTTAGTTGAGATTTATCATTCCCCATCCATTTCAGTTGTTTAGATAGGATATTAATTTCAAGAGTGCTGTGGCGCGTGCACGCGCGCGCGCACACACACACACACATATATGAATTTCATGGAGTTACAGGCAAAGTTCTTTTTTTATGGTACACACAAGCTCTCAGATGCAATTTGTGATTTAGAGGTAAGTGGTGCAGGCACCTTAGCCTCTCACCATCCAGGAGTTGAGCACAGGGAAGTGCAACACACTTAGCTTATAAGACTATTGGGCAGTGCTGATGTCTACAGGGGCAGCCTTGATTGAAATTTTTGCACAAAGTAAAGCTATGAGGAGGGCCATCCTTTCTAAACAAGACTGCTCAACTTCCATCATTGTTTTCTTTCTGGAGCTACCTGGAGCAGGAGGGGAGGCATTGGCTTCATGGGTAGAATTTTGGAAAGAAAATGTTATAATCTTTTCAGAAAAAAAGGAAGAAAAATGTGCAGTTACTCAAGAGGAAGGGATGAAAGATGATGTGGGACCTAGAGGCACAGTTCCATTTAGTTCTTTAAGTACACCAGCAGATATGCGTTTCCATCTAAGAGAAGCAGGGTGGGGTTGGGGGGATCGAAAGGAGAAACAATTCCCTATTTTCTTTACTGATGACCCATGACAGTTGTGTAAGGGGGGGTAAAAGGGATGGGGGGTATGAGGCAGGAGGGGGGAAACAGAGGGGTCTTTCAGTGACAGAGCAAGGAAAATGGCAAATTATCCATGGTTTCCAGAAATCCATGGAGGCACCCTCGGCCCCTGCCCTGCTAAATACAGTGCCGGCTCTATGCATTCCCACCTCAGAGATGTCTGCTTGAATATTTGGCGGCACTGGGCACTGTGTACTGATGTGTTTGGTTTTCTGTACTCTGCCTACGTGTGGGATGAATCTTGGCCTCCGGGGGAAGTCCTAGTGCAAATCTACTTTATTCTAGTGCTGCATTAGAAATACCTTCTAAAAACATACTGGGAAATTCTGTAGCCAAATCAGTTCTTTCTATAAGAATTTTTCAAATTTGATTGTCTTTTTCAAGCCTGGTAGGGAACAGTATGTGCTTGGGTTGGCCTAAGGTTTGCAGTACATTTGTAGTTTGGGCCAGTCTTGGGTGAAACAATGTCCTTTTTGTGCCCAAAGTAGAGTGGTGGAGGCGAAGGGGGTGTGCACACTTGTGCAGAGAGGGCCCATGAGGGTGCAGACCCTGAAATGAGAGGGAGCAGGCAGAGGTGCTCACCCCTACCCCCTCACAGCAGTGAGGCCTAGAATCATTTTCACATCAGTTGCATGAGGCTAAAGTCTATCCAGAATCTTCTTCAGAGACTCCGAGTTTTGCTTTTGTAGATTTTTTAAAGTTAAAACTTCTGGGCTCAAATCAAAACAAAATAAAAACAAAACAAAACATAGCTCCTGCTGTTGCTGTTACTAGAGTTATCTCCCCAGGCTGCACCTGCTGCAGTATATTGCCAAAGCCAGAGTTAATTTTGCTGAGCCGTTTCACTTTTGTCAGCTTTCATGTTTCTGAAGTCTTAAGAACGTCTTCAGTTGAGATTAAAAACATCCCCTCCACCCCAGATGCTTGTGGGTCAAGTGTGGGAAAACTGTGTGCGGGTGTTTTCTTCTGTGTGTAAAACAGAAGTGGCAGTGAAATTTATCCTAATGGAATTTAACTACTGCTTTATGGAGAGAATTCAGAAATAAACACAGAGAAAGGAGAAAGAGCTGAAATGTTTCCCTTTTGCTTTTCTCTATCTTAATGCTCAACTACATAAATTCATGTTGGGTTTGAACACAAATGCATTTTGTTTGTAGTAATTAAAATGTTTTAATGAGACAACCATAAAATCCACCATTAATTATTTTATTTCAAACACTTCTGCCTTCTTTTGAACCAGGTCTATTTAGAAATAGTTTAGAGAGTAGCCTGCAGTTTTATTCTTTCCTCTGCATTATACACAGGAGTGGAGAAGTCATTTATAAATAATTACACAATGTTTTGGGTCTTTGGGCTTGTATAATATATCAAAGCGATTAGTACACTTATTGTTCCATTGTAAGTGCTTTTTTCTCCTCCTTTCAGTTTCACTTGCCTTGTCTTCTAGCAAAACCTTTTTCTGGAAATCTTTTGTCTTCTTCATTCTTTTTGCTTGTTACAGTCCAGGAGCATTCTTCTTATTCAAACACTCACAGCAGGGGCAAAGAAAGCGACTTTGCTGCATCTTAAGTTTTACCATAACTTTCTGGCATTTTCTTTTCTTCCACTTTTCCCAGACTACCTAGGGGCAATGGAGAATTATAACATACATGAGTTATTGGTACTCCCCTCGAGTTAAAGGGGGAAGAAAGTGCCTCATTTTCTATGCTCCCAAGGGCCCGAGGAGCGGGCGGCTGCAAACA
Source organism: Lasiurus cinereus (assembly GCA_011751065.1). Taxonomy (NCBI): domain Eukaryota; kingdom Metazoa; phylum Chordata; class Mammalia; order Chiroptera; family Vespertilionidae; genus Lasiurus; species Lasiurus cinereus. The sequence goes on along the minus strand of JAAGEH010000293.1, from coordinate 4,471,210 downwards.
ATGTATTTATCACTTTGCATCTCTTTGGGCTGACGGCCGCGCCCGGGCGCCCCTACCCTCGCCGCCGCTGCAGGTCGGCTCTGGCCCCAGAGCCTGCATTTCTCGGCTTCTTTTATGGAACCGCAAATAAAGACTCCTTGGCTGGAAAAAGAGGGTCTTCCTGAGCCCTGCGCAGACGACCTTCGCGCTGAGCTCTTCCCACGGCGCAGGCCTTGGAGAGCTCATGGGGGCGGCGGGCGGGCTGGGGCTGGGTCACCGCCGAGGCCGCTCACCGTGGGGCCGCGTGACGGGATTAGGGCCGCACGAGACACGATTGCGCAGCGGCCTCCAGCCACGTGAGGAGAGAAATGGCTTCAAAGGTCCCCAGCAAACTAATCCTTGTTATCCGGCAGGAACCCCGCGCCAAGCCCTAAGCCGGGCCTGCCTCCTGGGGCCGGCTCCCCAGGGCCAAGAGAGGACACCTGTCCCAACCAGCCCCATTCCGGAGACCCGGGCCAGGTGGGGCCATCCCGGGGGACCACCGCGCCTGCATAAAAGCGGGGAGACGTTGTCACACTTTGGAAATGGCAGGCGCTCTCCTGGAGAATAGGATGAAATCTCGGCGGGGTGCGGGTGTGCGAATTAGAATCTAGGTGTTGGCAGGAAAATAAGGCATTTCATTAAGAAAAACAATCAAAGATGGGTTGAAGAAAAATACGGCGAAGAAAACCCACCAGAGAGCTCCAGATATCCCCTGTTGAGCGTATTGCAGGCTGGAGGGAGTTCTGTCCCTAGGTCCCCTCCCCGCCCGCCCCCGCCCCTGTTAGGAGGAGCACGTCGCAATCTGTCAGGACCTGGCTCGGTTTCCATATGAAGGGCCAAGGGCGCCTTAGGAGCGCTGAATGGCCTCTGGCTGTCGGGCGGGCGGGCACGCACGCCCCGGGCCCAGGCTGGATTTGCCCACATTTGCATAGCAGGTGCTGATGCTTGTCCATTCTTACTTAAAGAAGTTTTAATATGGGATAAATTACCAGGAATTGGGAGCAGGCGTGGACGGGAATAAAAGAACCGTGTCGCCGGTCTTCTTACCACCGCCTGGCTCAGGGGAGAGAAATAATAAGTGAGATTCGACTTTAAAAGTAGTCTCCTTAACAAGCTACAATCCATCAAAAAGGAGCCATGAGGAAACAGGAGGGAACTTTAAGCAATTTGATTTTAGAATCTATTCTGCAGCAAGTAAAGCAATAATCCCAGGGATACTAATACAATTATCGAGAGAAGATCTCTCAGTCAGAAAGTCTGGTTGAGTTTAAAATGTTAATCCTCATTCTAATCCCCCCTTTGGCCTTGGTGGAGTGGAAATGTGGCACCAGAAACATTTCTTCTCCTACTCTTAAAGGAACAGTAGGCCGGGCCCACATTGGCCCATTTCTTGATGAGAGGAAGGCACACTGGATCCTGGCCACCGAAAGCCAGCCAGGGCCTCCTTGGCTCCCCCAGGTCCTCATCTAGGCCTGTGTGACTGTGGTGGTTTTTTTGGTTTAATTCCATCTGTTTGGAATTTTGCAAAAGCTTAAATCAAAGTGGGATTTCAAAGACGTGATTTTGGAGAGAGAGGGATTGGGGTGCCCCATGCAGCTTTGTCCCCCAGCTTCTTTTAAGCATGCCCCAAGAATATCCTTTCCAAGGGGTACCTTGTTTTCAGGGTGTTGGGATTTGGGACCTGGTCCTGGAGATTGGATTGGAGAAGGGGAATGAATGGCTGCCTGAGACTTCAGTCTGCTAGATTGTAGATCTGCTTATCATTATCGTGAGAAAAATGCCTGGAGTCTGGGGCCCTTGAGAAGTCTCCAGATACCTGGGGAAAAGGGAAGTAAAGGCAAAGAAAGGATTGTCCTAGCATGGAGACAATAGGCTGCCTGCTCTCTGAGGCAAAAATGCCAGGGCTTTATCTCCTTTGCTCTCTGGCTAAGGAGCCTTTCTTCTTTCCTTTTGGGACCACACACTGATTTTTATTTTTATTATTTTTTTAAATATATTTTATTGATTTTCTACAGAGAGAAAGGGAGAGGGACAGAAAGTCAGAAACATCGATGAGAGAGAGACATCGATCAACCACCTCCTGCACGCCCCACACTGGAGACGCCCCACACTGGAGACATGCCCGCAAGCAAGGTACATGCCCCCCCCGCCCCCCACGGGAATCGAACCTGGGACCTTTCAATCCGCAGGCCGACGCTCTATCCACTGAGCCAAACCGGTCTCGGACACACACCGATTTTTAGAGCTCAGTTCCCTCTGAGCTCTGGCAGTTTCTCTCTCCTGGCCCAGTTTGACCCCACTTTGGGGCAGGATGGCACCTGGGATTATGTGGGCAGGCCTCTGGCTTGCCCCAAGCACTTCCCAACATGCCTGCCTTTCCTGGAAGGCAGTGTGAGATGCCCAAACGGACCATATGGTTTGGAGTGAGAGCCTTGGAGCCCACAGACAATGGGGGAAGTGAGAGGCCCAGGTCAGTGGCGGAGCTTGCACGGCTGCAAACCTCTCTTTCAGCCTAATGAAGCTGTTGTCTGGGGGTAATGATGCAAATGCTCTGGCCCTTTCTCACAGCGATAGTCTAGAACGTGATTTGTCATATAATCTGAATCTTTGGGAGGACTTTAGACAGAACCTCCCCCAAAGATGGAGATGAGCCATATGTGCACTTTGCATCTGAAATGGGGGCTGGGCATGGAGGGAGGGGGGGCCCCGCCCACACCGACTTTTCAGAAGGACAGTGTTCTGACAGCCAGAGGACAAGATCCTGATGAGCCCAGCACCACCTGATCCCAGGGGACTAATGAATGGGTACAACTCCTAATATCTAATGACAAATCAGCAGTGTGTGTTGGAAGAAAATGTGGAAGATTTGTATATTCTGAGTGAGGTGGTCATTGTTTCCCTCATTCCTTTTTTTCCATCCTGCATAATGAGTTCAGAGAAGGGGCCATTCTGGATGGAATGCTCATTTAATAACAATGCTTAGATTTCACTGTGCTGAATGCCCCAGCTGATGCTAATTAGAGCTGGGATGGGCACTTCAGTGAGTATTTCTGAAGCAGAAATAATAAAAGAGAAACAAGGACCAGGTGACAGGCATCCTGAGCCTGGGGCAGTTGGGGAAGACACAAACCAGAGTGAGAAAGACAAGCAGGAAAAGTGTAAAAACCAGCTCCCATATTCAGGCAATGAAGGAGAAGGTAATGGAAGGCAGCTCCTTACTGCTCCTCCATCTTGGGCACTGTGGATCCCCCATAAAGTCTGGGCACAGAAATACCAGGTATATTGGTCATTATCAATCTAAGTAAAGCAGACTGCTGTGAAATGCATTGATCTAACAACCTTTTTTTGCTGGATGTAATAGAGAAGCTCCAGTGGCCCACCATGACCCTAATAATAGTAATGACAATGGGGTGGGTGAAGGGTCTGTGGGATGGAGTCTGTCCTAGAAAGAGAATGGGAAGCAAAGATGACACACTTACAACTGCCCACGCTCAGGACCTTTTCTGCCCCAGTTTCTTCTGTATCCTCAATGGCTGGCATAGTGCCTGGCTTAGTTGATGCTCAAAGGATTTTCAAGGACAGAATGGATTTGTGCATGGATGCTGGTGTGCATGCCTGTGCATGTTTGCCTGTGTATGGCTCACATGCATGTACACATGCATGCACATACACAGCCCTTCCTCACCTTAATGGAGAAGAGAGTGGGGAATTGGGTTGCACCACTTCTCCGGGATGACTCCTGTTCTTGTAACTAGAGAGTGGGCCCCTAGCTGGCACTACAACCCAGGCTCTGCCCAGTGCACAGCCCCTGGCTGGCAAAGGGCTTGCTGGGTGAGTATGTGTTCACTCATTCTGTGGTGATATAACTTGAGGAGTTAAAATGGGAAATGGAAGCACTATAATTCAAGGAGGAGAGGTTCCTAATAACCCTTGCTAGCTGGGGCTCAGGCAGGGGCAGATTAAAACACTTGTCCCACCTTCACTCCAGACACTTCAATTAATGGCCACAGGTAAGCTATCACCAAGCTCTTCCAAAGCCTGGCCACATGATGCTTTTTTTGCTCCCTCAGATGCCCCCAGCCTCCAATCTGGGTGCTGAAGAAGAGTGAGGGGGGTGGGGTGGTTACCACAGTGAAAACGCCCGTTCTCAAAGCCCAAGCCACAAGCTGCTCACTGCAACACCTGTTACCACCGACCGGGAGGTGTGTCCTGGAGTGGGACCTGGGAGGTGGCTCTCCTGGAGTCTGGGTGTGATGCTGGGAACCCAGTGAGACTGGATTTTCTCCTAATTTGAGGGCTATGTAGAAAACTTTGTTTAGAAAAATGGGAATCTTTCTAAAACATCTCAGCCTTCTTTCTAGCTTTAACAAACGTATACCAGATGCTTGTTTGCATTATGTACTGGGAGTACCCAGAGGCAAGGTGTTCAGTACCAGCCTCTCTTTACTTTTTGACTTCATCAACATCATCATCATCCATATTGTTATAAATACTATTTCTGAGTGAATTTGTGAGAGGGACACTGAGCTACACATCCTCAATATTCATGATTTAAACTCAAAAGCCTGTGAGTTGTATATTTTTATATGCCTTTTAAATCTGGGGTTCATGGAGATTAAGACACATGTCCAAGTTCAGTGAGCCATTAGGCAATAGAGCTAGGATAGGAACCCAGGGCTATTTGGTTTCAATGGCCATGATGTTGACCGCTCGTTATCCTCCTCCTGTCACCTTGTTCCTTTATGCAAAAATCCACACTGTGCCCAGCTCCAATGAGGTGCTGGGGACATGGAATGGAAACTAGAGCTTACTCTGTGGGGGAGGGCAGCTGTCACAGGTGGGCTGGGAGAAAGTCTGTGCTTGTGGGCTGGTTGATGCTCTTGTAGGGAAGGGCTGTGACCATGGCACACAGGGGACATTATTGGTTTTGAACCTGGTTTCTGTTCTTGTTGTCTTGCTAAGAATTGAGAGATCTGGGTTCCCTTTGCTACCTTGAGAAAGTCCTTCTCTCAGGCCTCATCCTCTGCATCTTAAAAAGGGATTATAGAGGTGGGAAGTTGAGGTGTATAAGGTATTCCTAGGGGCTTCCAGACTAGTGGGAAATCTCCAGGCTCACTGGTGAGTGCTGCCCTTATCTGAGGTTTTGGGGAGTCACCTGGCTTTGTGACATCAACTGATGTCCTCTCCTCTCTGTTTTCCTATTTGTGTGGTGAGCTGAGCTTATGATGGCCCAGAGAGCTGAGCTGAGCTACAGAGTTGAAGCCAGCAGCCTCTCTGAATGTGAAGGGGATGTTCTCTGTGTCCTGCTTGGTGTGAAGTTTATGGTTGTAGAGTTTTGGGGGTCTCCTGGTCTTCTTGTCTGTGTCCTTGAAGAACTCAGCACCAAATGACTCTAGGTTATTTATGTTCATTTCTTCAGTAGTTGTTTATTCATTCCTTCATTTCTATCATGTTAAGTCTACTTTTTCCTGAGTAAAATATCACTTAACTTCCCTGCCTAAAATCCTTCAAAGTTTTCCATTGCACATAGAATGAAGTACCCCCATATTTTTATTTTAACCACGGTTAACAGGGCTCTATGTCATCTATCTCCTGCTTCTCTGGATGGGGGATAGCTCAGCCTTATCACCAGTTCTTCTCTACTCTGCCCTCTTGTGTTCCAAAGACACTGGTGTCTCTTTAGCACCTTATTCTCTTCAAAGCTTTGCACTTGCTGTGCCTTCTGCCTGGAGCACTCTCCCTGTGCTGGTTCCTCCTCCCTCTAGATCTCATTTCCGAGGACATACTGATGATTCGGCCAAAGACACCTTCTCCAGCCTTGCAGTCACTTTTCATCACATCACTCTCTTTCCACCAGCACAGAAATCTATGGGAGGTTGACATATTTCTTTGCCTCTTTCTTGTCCATCTCCAACTGACAGTTCCATGTGATGTCAGTGCCCTGCCTCATAAAACCTCAATCTTTCTAGTGTGTAACCACATAGCAAGTGCTCAGTATGTTCTGTGGTTGAATGTAGACATTGATTTGAATGTTCTTAAGTGGTGAAGTGTGTGTGCCGTGCTATTATATATGTCTCCAACTTCCAGCTCCAGGAAAATCTGGGCTGAGGACAGAATGAATCATGTGTGATTTAGTTCCACATAGTGTGAAGCTGTGTGCTTCTGAGTAGAGTTTGTCCCAGATGAGTCTCTCTCTAGGCCTAGGGGCATTTTCTAACTTGGCTGGACAGAGCACATTTCTGACTTGGGCTATACTTCATAGTGCAATTTTGTGTCATGCTCAAACCCATGGGACCCTCTGAGTTACCATGTTTGTGGCCAGAGGAGACATCTGTACCTGTTTCTTTGGTATATGAGAGTTGTGCAAACATGCTCCCTAAACACCGTAGGAATGGACATGGGGCAAGCTTTCCAGTCCAAAATGGAGAACAGATATCCCTGGGATGCTCCTGCAGGGCAGGCAGGAAAGAGGAGGGACTCTTCAGAGCACATGGGAGCTGGGCAGTTGCTAAGGGCAAGGCACATTGGGTAGGTGATCCTCAGCAGGGAGAGAACTGGGGCTGGCTCTAAGGAAAGCCACTTAGAGTAGCAGGGACCAGAAGCTCTTCCCCATCTTTCCCAGGAATTGTCCTTGATAGTGTGTTTAGGATGGAAATTTGTGTGCTCCACCCTCCTAGCAAGCCCTCAACAGCCCTCTCAGGTGCTCCCTCCCCTCCCCTAAGTCCTGGCTCTGCCCACTGAGGGCTAGCTATGGGAGAAGTCCCCCATTCCTGCCCTCAAAGAGTTGGCAGTCTGTCTGAAAGTCAGGACATTGAGTGTGGAAAGCAGCCAATGGACGGAATTCAAACGCAGTTCTGCCTACATGTTCTCATTCACCAGTCATGCACGAGCCAGTCATTTATGTATTGTCTCCCAGGTGCGGGGTCAGTGTGTGCAGTGCTGGGAAACCTGAGGAAACCCAAATGGAGCTGCTCTTCTGGAGTTTACATTCCACTTGAAAACAGACCACAAAAATGAATGAACACCTAAGATAACAGCAGGTGGTAACGAGTGCTTAATAAACAAGACACAATTGCGGGGTTGGGGTGGGGAAAAAGGAGAAACCTACTCTAGTTATGTGCCAGGGAGGGTCTCTGAGGAGATGAAATAGAAGCTGAAACTTGAGGGATGGGAAGGAGCCAGCCATGGAGAGAGCTAGAGGGAGAGGCCCTAGCAAAAGAAGACTCTGGGACTGAGCAAGCTTGTATGTATGAAGAACTGATGGAGGACCAGTGTATATTTAGAAAGCCTTACGTATAGACAACTTTGGACAATGTATATCAGCATAACATGAATAAGAACAAATACTGACTACTTACCATGTACCTAGCACTGTGCTCATATTAAATCAGATGATTTAATCCTCATGCAACTTGATGAGGTGTGCACTCTTATAGTCCTGTCATGCAGAGGTGACAATGGAAGCTCAGACAGGTGAATCAGTTGCCAAAGGTCATGCAGCAAGTCAGTGGTAGAATTGGGTTTTGAACAGAAGGCTGATTCAAGAGCCCAAGTTCATAGCCACTTGGTGATTTTGTCTCCTAAAATACAGGTGTACCTTGGAGACAGTGCAGGTTCAGTTCCAGACCACTGCAATAAAGCACATCATAGTCTTTTGCTGATAGAGATTCTTGCCTTCAATATATAGAAAATGCAGCATCTGTGAAGCTCAATAAAATAAAATAAAAAGAGGTATACCTGTATAGGAAAATAATATAAACCTCACACACCTGGTATGTGGAAACAGAGAAGAGATAAACCAGAGAAAATTTGTAGTCATGGCCTTAAGCTAGTCAGAGGATAATGTGAAGAGACTGAAAAGTCATCAGGAAAACTATACTCCAGCCTCAGGAGTTTTTCACTGTTTGGTGAGCAGGGCTTCCTGCAGAACAGCAGTTTTCAACCCTTTTTATCTCATGGCATACATAAACTAATTACTAAAATACTGTGAAACACCAAAAATACATATTTTTTGCCAATCTGACAAAAATAGGTATAATTTTGATTGATTTACAAAAAAATAATAGCAATCACCTATGTTTTTTGTTCCAAAGCAACTTAAAAAAAAAAAATCAGGTGCCTCTATACTTGTATGTAAGGACTTGTGGTACCAAAAATTAACCAATCAGACACAACTCTGTGATATGACCAATAAGATGCAACTCTATTAGCCTATCTAATAAAAGAGTAATATGCAAATTGACCACACCTCCCCTACACGCACAAGCCATGCCCACAAGCCACACCCACCAACCAATCAGGAGTGAATATGCAAATAAGTCTAACCAAGATGGTTGCAGCCAAGGAAAGGAGGAAGGAGGCTTGGGTTTCCCTGGCAATGGAGAAAGTCAAGCTTTCTGCCTCTTCTTGCTGGTCCAGGCCTCCACTCAATGATACAAAGTTTCAATTATAGAAGATAAATAAACTCCAACAAAAAATGGCAGCAGCACAGAGCTGGAGAGAGCAGGAGTCTTGAGTTGCTTCTGGAGATGGAGGAAGCCAAACTTTCCACCTGCCCTGGCCAGCCCAGTCCTCTGCTTAAGGCTACAAAGTTTCAGTTATAGAAGATAAATAAATCCCAACAGAAATGGTTGCCACTACGACCTAGCAGGAGGCTTGGCTCCGCTCCAGGCTACAAAGTTTCAATTGTAGAAGATAAATAAATGCCAGATACTAGGGCCTCTTCTTGGGTTGCCTGGGGGCGTGGCTGGCCTGCAAACCACCACCGGCCCCTCGCCCAGGCCACTCCATGCGCCAAGGGAACTCGCACCCTGATCCAGGACACCCTTCAGGGCAAACCAGCTGGCCTCCACCTGTGCACTAAGCCTCTATCCTATCTAATAAAAATAATATGCAGATTGACTACCACTCCAACACCTAAGATGACTGCCCCCCATATGATCAAAAGATCCTGCCCCCATGTGGACATAAGATGGCCACCAGAAGATGGCCAGCAGGGGAGGGCAGTTGGGAGGGACCAGGCCTGCAAAGGATGGCAGTTGGGGAGACCTTGGTCTGCAGGGGAGGGCAGTTAGGGGCGAACAGGCTGGCAGGAGAGCAGTTAGCCATCAATCAGGCTGGCAGGGGAGTAGTTAGGGGGTGATCAGTTAGGGGGCAGGCAGAAGTGGTTAGGAGCAATCAGGAAGGCAGACAGGCGAGCAGTTTGGAGTCAGCAGACCTGGATTGTGAGAGGGATGGCTGACAGCCCAATTAGGCATGATCCTACCGGGATCAGGCCTAAACAGGCAGTCAGACATCCCACGAGGGATCCCAGATTAGAGAGGGTGCAGGCTGGGCTGAGGGACACCTCTATCCTGGTGCATGAATTTTGTGCACTGGGCCTTTAGTATAACATATATTGATGGTTCAAGACAGGGCATTCACACCAGATGGTTATTGTTGTGTTGGCTGTTGTCACTTTTAAAATTTGATAATCTAAGGCAGTGGTCTGCAAACTGTGGCTTGTGAGCCACATGTACTCTAGAGCCCCAATTTGCTGCTCTGTTGACTAATGAGTTTGCCAACCACTGATCTAAGGGAAAAGAGGTCAGTGCTCCTGACTAAATAGTCAGGTACTGCAGGTTTTAAAAATTCTTTTTTTTTTAATTAAAATTTTTTTTTTTCTTGCCACATACCAGTTGAAAAACACTGCTTTAGAGGAACTGTGTCTAAAGGTGGAAAGCAATGCCACCTGTTGGTGAAAAAGGGTGATGGTTGTACAACAGCTCAAGTGAGGACATGGATCCCTCATCCATGTTGTTTTAATCACCACTGGGTGTGCAGGCCTGTGCTGGGTGGGGTAAGTAAGGATGTGCGTAGAGGAGTGAGCTGAGGCTGGGGGAATGCAGGAGAACTTAGCAGCAGAGCTCTGCCTCCAGAATGAAAAGAGCTGAATTAGGAAGTTGGACTGCCTGCTTTTGTCCCGCTTCTTGGGCTCTAGAGGATCTCAGAAAATAATCCAAAGGGGTGTGTGGAAGAAGTGAGGGGTCTAAGTCCTGAGAAGCTCTAAGAGCCTTCATAAAAAAGGCAAAACCTGAGTGAACAAGCATGTGGAAAGTGACATGGTATTTTTGTATAACTATTCATTGCACAACTGTTTGACATTTATCAGGTAGAATCAACCCATATGTCCACAGACAGAGGAGTAATAAATGAAGTACATTTATATGTACTTTATGCATCTATCTATATGAAGGAATGCTGAGAAAATAGTGAGTGAACTCAATATGTACTGATATGGAAAACTCTCCAAGGTATATTAAGAAAGCAGGATCAACACAACAGCACAGAACAAGTTGTAGAACAATGTGTATAGAATGCCATAGTATATGGAAAGAGAAGAGAGGATATCAAATACACATTCCTCTTGCTTTTCTAAGCATGAGGAAACTGGAACCTGCACAAAAAATTGTTAATACAGTGGTTTGCCTAAGTGGGTGGGGAACAGGAATGGGAGGGAGACAATTCATCGTACAATATATCTTTAATTTTTGCCAGATTTTAAATTAAATATATATACCTCAATTCAAATTAGTGGTTTTAAAAAAGGAAAATTATAAGCAAACAAAAATTAAAATGGAATTCTGATCTCATTGCAGCTTGGCACTGCTTACCCCCGGGCCTTTGCTTCCTTGTGTCTAGAGCTAATAAACTAGACAGGTAAACTTTGTATGTGTCAGATAACTTGTTTTTCAAAGGATTGTTTCTAGACTTTGTTCATATTTGTTTTTTTTTATTCCTCTATATCAAAATTCACAATAAAGTCTCATTCATAAGCATATTAATAATCAGTCAGGTAGCTATTAATTTAACGGGTCTCAGATATTTGGTGAGTACTTACTAGGGCCTGGGTGCTGGGCAGAGCCCTGGAAGTATCCCAGAGAAACCTTGGTCCCAGGTTCTGTGCATGTGGGACTCACAATCTAGTGAAGAGATGGGAAATGACCAGTGCCATGGTGAAGGAGAGCAGGAAGGAATCATTCAAGACTGCCTGCAGAACAGGGAAGGCTTTAGGAAGGCTTTAGGTAGGAGGGAGTAGTTAAGGGGAATCTCAAAGTATGAGTGATAAGCAAAGAGGTTAACGGCTGAGTTTGTTGTTTATTTTAAGTGTGGTTTTTTGTTTTGTTTTGTTAATCCTCACCTGAGGATATCTTTCCCCCCATGGATTTTTGTGGAAGGGAGGGAGTGGAAGGGGAAGGAGGAAGGGATGGAGGGGAGGAGGAGAGGGAGAGGGAGAGGGGCAGGGAGAGGGAGAGGGAGAGGGAGAGATTGAGATTGACTGGTTGCCTCCTATACTTCCCCTGACTGCCTGACTGAGTCTGGGGATAAAACCTGCAACTCAGCCCCAGCTGTTTTGGCTCAGTGGATAGTGCTTCATCCCACACACTGAAGGGTCCTGGGTTTGATTCTGGCCAAACTCAATTGTAGGCAAGATCCCTGGCCCTGTTCAGGGCATGTGCAGGAAGCAACCAATCGATGTGTCTCTCTCACATCAATGTTTCTCTCTCTCTGTCTCTCCCCCTCCCTTCTACTTTCTCTAAAATCAATGGGAAAATATCCTTAGGTGAGGAAGAACAAAAATGATAATAACAACAAAAAACCCTACAATTTAGGTATGTACTCTTGACCGATTCTAACCCATAGCCCTTTGGTGCATGGGCTGACGCTCCCAACAACTGAGCAACACCAACCAGGGCAAGTGTCCTTTATATATTTATTTATTGTGTAAATATATTTTTATTGATTTCAGAGAGGAAGGGAGAAGGAGGGAGAGATAGAAATGCCAATGATGAGAGAGAATCACTGATCGGCTGCCTCCTGTGTCAAGTCTGTATCTTGGGCATGTACCCTGATTGGGAGCTGTGACCTCATGTTTCTTAGGTTGACTCTCAACCACTGAGCTACACTGACTGGGAAAATGTACTTTATTTTTACAGTGTTTTATGTTCATTTGAAAAAGAAAGATATGCTTTCTGTTTGTTTCCATTAAAATTATAAGAAACCGTTTTCTCTACACCCTGGTCACAAAGAAGCAGTTGTTGCTAACAGTTTTACAGGGGAAGAAGTCACCATGCAACTGGGATCTTCCTGTCTGCCCCTTTCCCCCCTATGTAGCTATGACACACTGCACTGCAGTGCTGAGGGCTTGGGCCAGGGTCTTGGTCCCTGGGGACTCAGTTTCTGTCACTACATAAGGTTATAGTGGGGCACCTCATAGGCTATTGTTTCATTGCCAAGTCTCATAACTAGGTGTGTGTTCCCTTTGTGACCACAGTTTATCCATTTGTGAAATCAGAGGTTTGGGCAAAATGACCTGCTGGAGGCCTTGCAGAACTCAGAGCTTGTGACCAGGATGCTGAGCACATTGGGAAGCTCATGATGTTTTCCAGGAAACTGGGTTTAATATATTTAGGTGGGCATGGCCTCCCTTCAACTTTCAGTAACAGCAAATATGGTCTTTCTCTGAGCTACAACCAGAGACAGTGTGGCTCCATGAAAGAACTTCCAAGAATTGGGAACAGAGTTGGGTCTAGGCTAAGTTCTTTCCCCTTTCTGGGCCTAAGTTGCTTCATCTAGGTCACCAAGAGATTGATAGATGAGACTCTTTCCAGCTTGACTTTATAAGAAGCATCTCTGGTGTTTTTGGGTGGACCAGGGTCCTTTAGGCCAGCCCTCTCCTAAGCCTCCCTCCCTAATGGGCTTTTGAAAACATCTCATGGGAATGGACTGGAGCTGTGTATTTGTAAGTGCTTCATGCATGTCTCTTACTTATAAGTGCTTCATGAAGGGGAGGTTGGAGGCCAGCTGCAGGGTCAAGTGGGCAGGAGACTCATTTGGCCCCCACCTTTCATGGAGGGGCTGCCATTTAAATTTAAACATTATCATCAATGTTTATAATTAAAATCAATGTTTATAATTAACGTTTAAAATTAAAAGTGGTCACTCTGGCCACGATGCTTAGTGGTTAGAGTGTTGGCCCATGCGTTGAAAGGTTGCAGGTTCAATTCCTGGTCAAGGACACTTACCTGGGTTGCAGGTTCAATCTCTGGCCCTGATTAGTGTACCTGTGGGAGACAATCAATTGATGTGTCACGTTGATGTTTCTCTCCCTCCCTCCTTCTCACCCCTGGAACCCTCTTACTTATTTTTACTCTCTCTAAAAAATGAATAGAAAACATATATTTGGGTGAGGATTAACAACAACAAATTGAGAGGCTGGAAAGAAGACAGGTGTCATACAACTTTGAATTTGCCTCTGTTTCTCCCCACACCATATTACACTATAAGTTAACATTTTTAAAAGTCTGCCAAAATCTTATGGGTCCTGTGACAAAATTTCATTAAGTATTTTGGCATAGGTTCAAAGCATTCATTTATTAAATGTAGACCAGAGATGCTATAGCATTCTGTTTGGCATTTTGTCTTGTTCAGGGCTTCCTGGGATAGATGTGGCTATTGTCTCGAGGGCCTTGGAGGGGCTCCAACCAGCAAAGGCACCCAGCATCAGGGGACTTTTTGGGAGCCGACATGCAGCCAAGACCCTGGGTGGAACCTGGGCCAACCTTCATAGGGACAACTTCTACCCAAGGCACAGTGTTGAAAGGGAGTGAGGGAGCAGGAGGTGAAGGTGTCAGGTGGACTTGTAGGTATAGTCTTTATCTGGAGCTTTCCCAAGCCCTGCATTCACTTTTAGGAATCGTTGGCCACCTCCAGGGAGATAGATGTGTGAGGCTTCCAGGAGGGGGAGCTCTGCACGACCTCCCAAAGGTATCTGTTCAGTCTGGGAAGACTTTTCCAGATAGGTGGGTAGGTGCAAAGGAATTGGAAAGATAATGACTCAGAGGGCAGTCCCCTCCCTTTGCCCCCAGTTCCCTTATGGAGATGCAGATTCTTTGTGTTGAAAGAAATTTTCTCTCCTGAACATCCAAACCAGTCCCCACCTGCTCCACTAAGTTAACTGTGGTTCCCTTCTTCCACAGGTTGAAGCTAAGGGGTAGCCCACTTTTCAGAGCCAATATAATTTCCCCTTGGCAGGAATCCTACCTTGTACCATGGGGACTTCAGTGTTTTCCCAGTGGATTGCTTCCCAGCATCATTATAGAAGGCAATTTCAGTTGCAAATGGTTCTCCCTGAAATTATGGCAGCGCATCACTCCCCACCAAATAGAGAGCTCTGTATTTAGTAGGCACTTGCTTCTTTTAAAAAAGGTAATAGGTGTGTAGGAATAAAAGTCAACAATATGAAAGGGAGTCTAATGAAAAGAAAGTTTCCCTCTGTTGATCTCATTTGCCCAGCTACTTCCCCTGGTAATGTATTACCAGTTACTTGGGGGCTCTTCCAGAAATATATATGCTTGAATATGCATAGGATGTGTAGTTAAAAAAACAATGAGCAATTTAAAACAAAATTTTAAAACAATATCTGAGCATATTGTTCTAGATACAGGGTGCCTTCAGAGGGTACCACTCTCTCCCTGTCACTCTTATGTGCAATGCCCCTGAGGATGATGTATATGGACTTCACTGGGGGACTCCCTCACCCTCTGCTTGCAGGTGGGTTTTGTCAATGGCAGGCATAGCCAGAGATGGAGCACCTGCACACACACACAGCTCCAGTTAATTCCCAAGAGATGTTTTCAAAAGCCTGTTAGGGAGGGAGCTTGTGGGAGGGCTGACCTAGAGGGCCCTGGTCCACCCAAAGACACTAGGATGCTTCTTATAAAGTCAGATTTGGGTATTTCTTTTCCTGTCTCCAGACCTGCTGGATCATCTCTCAAAGGCCCTGATGGGTGGACATCCTCTCCCGCTACATTGTCTGGGTTTGGAAATCATTTCTTGCTCTTGCTTATTCAGGGCTCAGTTCTCTACTGTTTCTAATCTCTGGAGAACGTATAGTCCCCTTTGGTTTCCTTAACTTTGCCCACATTTTAATAAATTCTCCCAGGAATGTATTGTTAAATGTTTAATAATTTGTTCTCTGGGAAAACCTAAACCAAACCAAAATTTGATTTGTAGCATACCCTGATATCTGTGGTGTAAGTTCTCCACCATGGCTAATTTCAACTTACCAACAATTTAATAACTGACTTGCAAAAATGCTGAAAATGTAGCAGTCAGCTCTTCTGGGCTGGTAGAAGTGCCCCCAGCTCACCAGTGCCTTTCCTTTATTACACTACTTTTAATTGCCCCATTTAAGAGTCTCATCAATTTAAGGAGTACTAGTCAAATATTTTGTAGGATACCAGAAATGGGAATTTTAAAATAACTCTTCCATCTTTGGATCCCAGACCCCTTGAGCAGGGTTTTTGTGTGCAATTGGTTGGCTGGCTGGAGAAATAAAGAAGAGTCTGAATTATCATTTTGTCCTGGGAGAGTGATCAGAGGATATTTGTTTGGGAATAGCCTGTTTAGGTGGCTCAATGGAGAGAAGAAGGGAAATTTTCCACCTCAGCATTACAATGTGATCTAAAGGTTTGTAGTTATTCTCAGCTGAATGGAGGGTTTGGAGACGGGCAGGAGTGAAGGAGGTTGGGGCAGAATTCAGACTGGAGTCTGACAGCTTTGGCTTGACTTTGGCTTTGTTACTTGGTAACTGTGGTTCTTAATGTCTTGGAGCTTCAGGTTCCATATCTGCCCAATGGGATAAGCATTCTTCTTTTCCAGAAAGTCTGAGGATTTGATGGAATAAAGTATGCCTGTGCAATGCCCCTGGGGATTTCTTGGGAACACATGCCTCAGGGAGGCCCTCACACATTTTAGCTGCTCTGGAAGGGATAGTTTTGATGATGATGATGATGATGATTGACCTAGAGAAGAGTTTGAGGCCCAGAGAAGGCAAGATAGTCTTTGCTTTTAGAAACTATTTGGCATGAAGCTGGAAATAGCCCTATTTCCCTACCTGGGACAGAGTGTTTGTAGAACCTAAATTTGCCTTTGGCTTCTATTTCAGGATGAATATACTTTTTTAAAAATTATTTTTTTTAGCTCCAGATTATTAAAGAGGCCATCTCCTCTTTATTTTATTAAAATTTTTTTTCAATTAATGTATTACATGTGTACATATCTTTCTATTGTGCCCCCCCACTCCCATGCATGCCCTAACCTCCCCTCCCCCAGTGTCTTGTGTTCATTGGTTATGCTTATATGCATGCATACAAGTCCTTCGGTTGATCTCTTATCTACCCCACATCTCCCTAACCTTCCCACTGTAATTTGACAGTCTGTTTGATGCTTTACTGCCTCTGCATTGAATATGTTTTTTTAAAAGGAAAAGCATATTAAGCCAAAGTTTCCATTGAGTGGTTTCTTCAGAAACCTGCTTGGTACCTTATTTTGGAGGAATACAGTTGAGGCTTGTTTGTAAACAACAATGAATAGAGGAGTTCAAAATTATATTTTATATTTAATTATATATATACTAGAGGCTCAGTGCATGACATTCATGCACTCTGCGGTCCCTCAGCCTGGCCTGCACCCTCTTGCAGTCCAGGACCCCTGTGGTGATTGGGCCTAAGCTGGCAATCAGACATCCTTCTCGCAGTCTGGGGCTCTCGCAATCCAGGATCCCTAGCTCCTTACTGCCAGCCTGCAGCGGAGGTGGGAGAGGCTCCTGCTGCTGGGGCTGAGCTCACCAACAGTGAGCCTGGCCTCTGGCTGAGCAGCGCTTCCCTCTGGGAGTGCACCGACCACCAGGGGGCAGCTCCCGAACTGAGCATCTGCTCCTTGATGGTCAGTTCGCGTCATAGCCACCTGTCATTCTGCCATTCGGTCCATTTTTATATTAGGGTTTTATTATATAGGATTTCTGAGTGTATTAAGCTTTTTAAAAATATATTTTTTATTTATTTCAGAGAGGAAGTGAGAGAGAGAAACATCAATGATAAGAGAGAATCATTGATTGTCTGCTTCCTACTGGGGATGGAGCCTGCAACCTGAGCATGTGTCCTTGATCCGAGACCCTTCAATCTGCAGGATGACACTCTACCCACTGAGCCAAACCAGCTAGGGCTATATTGAGCTTTCTTTTTTATTCTTTTTTAGATGAAGGTTTCAAGGTTCTGAAAACCAAATGGATTCTACCAGAATAGGGTAGAAAACGGGACCACACAACCACTTATGAAAGTCTTCTCCTGATGGTTTCTGAACTCACAGGAACAACGTTGAGATGTGGAGGGAAACGGGATCCAACATTTCTTCCGGGGATTAAATGTGAGTCCAAAATTGCAAGGAGTTGGGAGAAAAAGGCTCTTGTTGAGTTCCCCTTTGAATAACGGAGCTCCTTTCTCTCTGAGCTCTAAGTGTTAAGATGCAGTGTCCTTACTGCCTAGAAACCCAACAAAGACTGGCTTGGTGGCTGCTTTGAGGTTTCTCTTCCATGTAGAATTTTAACCATGAAAAGACACAAAGATTGGTTTCTTCTGGGTCCTTAACTGAGCATGACAAAGGGGGAAATTAGTGAGGTGGCGGCTATCTCCCACCAGCTGTGCTGTTGCTATTCGGAACTTTGCCCTGACCCCAGAGCCATGTGGACTATCCTACCCTAGCCTCTCTCTGTCTACAGTGTTTGGAAATGTACCACAGACTGTGGAGACAGGGAGCGTTGCAAAAGTTAATGTAGACCATGTTAATAAAGTACCTAGTACAGTGCCTAAGTTCAGGTGTGGAGAGTGCCGGACTTCAGAAAGGCCATGAGTTGTGGTGCAGAGAGAATGGATCTTTATTTAGTTTTGTAGCCTGGTGCCATACTCTTACTTTCTGAGTGTTTTAATCTGTAAAATGGAATAATAATGCCTGGATTTAAGGCACACTATTAGGATCAGGTGAGATAATCATGGATAATGTTGGCATGGAGGAAGAGTGCAATAATGGCAGCCATGCACATAATCTTGTTGTTTTCCTCATTCCAGGTTTTGTGACATGGATATCCCACCTCCAGTTTTTAGCACAGATATCCTTACGTTTGACTCTCAAACTCCCCAGACCATTCCCAGCTCCATCTTCTGCTCTGGCTGAGCAGGTCTCCATGATTTATCCCATTTCTATTCTTATTACATACATGGATAAAGAGCAGTGCCCCTGACTGGGAGCAATCCTCTCCATCTCTCTGAACTCACCTCCCACTAGGGAGCGTTGCAAAGGTTAATGTAGACCATGTTAACAAAGTACCTAGTACAGTGCCTAACTGCTGGTGGATGCTGAATAAGGGCTTTCCTTTATCTCACCTGGAACATGGGCTGAAAAGGATAGCCAAACATACAAAGCTTCTTCCACAAAGGCCATGTGCTGCCTGCACACGTAACTTAGGGGACCTGTTCAGCACCTCACCTCAGGGGTCAAGCATAGTGGGCATGTGTGTGGATTTTGGTCTGGAACTACAGGGTTCAAACCTTTTCTCTGTCACTTGCAATAAAAAGTTATAAATTCCTCCAAGCCTTACATTACTCACCTGAAAAGGGTTTGTAAAAAAGTACCAAACATTTAAATTGTCCCAGGATTAAATGACATGAAGCATGTAAAATACTTAGTCCACAATAAGAGCTCAGTAAATTATTGTTGGTGTTCAACAAATGTTTGAACATACTCAGTTGTATCCTAACCCTTTGCATTTGCTTTTATTTTTATTTATATTTATCTGTGTTAAATCATGCTGTAGTGGACATCATCATGCAAGTATTTGTTCCTTTGATAAAGATTCTTAGGACAGACTCCTAGAAATGAGGTTATTGCTTTACAAGGTTTATTCAGAAGTTCCTGAAGATATTTCCACATTGCTTTACAGGCTGCAAAGTGATATTTGACAATACAAAATATTCAAAAAAGGTTCTATTATACTTAGAAATCACTTTGACACATTTTGATGGAAATCTTCCATACTAGCTTTTTATTGTAGTTTATTAGGTTGAAATTCATGGTTTTAAAATTTATTGTATTATGTAATTATTTCAGTTTTTAATTCAATAGCTATATGTTTACTTATAGTTATTTTTTTATTAAAATCCTTAATAATTATAAAGTTAATTTCTGCAACTGGATCTCTATTTAAAAATATTTGATTAATGTGTTATGTCTCTGATTATAAGTGACAGAAAATTGATTCGAAATAGCTTGAGCAAATCCAGAATGAGCTGTCTCCTGTAACTGAGAAGAAACAGTTGGTACAACTTTAGGCAAAGTTAGATCCAGGGGAACACCCATATGGTGGTAGTTTCCTCACTCTGCTCTGATTCTTTTTGTGTGTTGGCTTTGTTTTTAGTCAGGTTTTCTTCACTGTATCCCAAAAATGACCTGTGGTGTCCTGAGTTCACATCCTTATGGCTTGTGATTAGCTAGAATTCTCTTTGTCCAGTTTCTACCTAGTAAATCTTGATTGGCTTACTTGGTCATGTGTCTATGTCTTATCTGTCATAGGTCATATATGCCCATTCCCTATACTGGGGTCACATGGCGGGTGGGCATTGTGATTTACAGCCCTCTCAGGCTTCTCTGGCTTGCAAAAGATGGACTGGTTTGCTAGGATGCTGCTATAGAAGCAGGGGTGTTAAGCAGCATGCAAGTTGTGAAATAACCACAAGATGGCGCATTTGATCTTTCTCCGTCGTGCAAACGCTGAGCCCAGACTACTTTCCCTGAGTCTTTGTTTCTGTTTATTGTCTATTAGCTCACAGAGATATATTTAGTGGAACTCTGCTTGATGGTTTTCATAAGAATTAAAGGCCTTGCAGTCTGTAGGAAAAGGAACAGGCCTTTGTGGGGGTTGGATGCCATGAGGAGGGTATGCATACAGAAGTGATATTGTGTGGCCCTAGGTGGTTTGGCTCAGTGGATAGACAGCAGGGCTGCAGACTGAAGGATCTCTACAGGCTTGTTCCTGGCCTTGGTTGGGATGCATGCAGGAGGCAACCAATCCATGTGTCTTTCTCACATCAATGTTTCTGTCTCTCTGTCTCTCCCTCTACCTTCCACTCGAAATAAATAAATAAATAAATAAATAAATAAATAAATAAATGGGTGAGGATTAACAACAACAAAAATTGGTACTGTGTGGAGAGAACTGGTTCAATACCCAGATGGTGTTTGGTTATTTAATAGCAAGCCTCTTTTCCTTAACTTGATTCCTCAGTATAAAAGTTTTGTCTGTTCTCTCAAGAATTTGTTTTATGAAAAGCTTGTTTAGTTAGTCAGGAATTTAGGTATCTTCTCAAGACCATTTGAGAAATCTCAAGCCAGGGGCTTTCTGAACCTTCTCCCTGTGTTGAAGAGGCTAGTTATGGGAGTGGGGGCACACTGGGTGTGGAAGTGATGCCCGACCATTCTTCTGGGTCAATTTTCTAATGACTTCTTAGGTGAATGAATGCCACAATCTTAGTGCCAGCAGCATAGGCCTGGGGAATTGGAACATAGTACCTTCTGGTTATAGTGGACGATGGTATGTCCTAATATTCGACAGCGTAGAATAAATGCTCTAAAAGAAGAACCTGAACTCAAAGTCTAGCTCCAAAAAGCATTAGCTTGTACACTAGTCCCTTTTCTTTCTTTTTCTTCTCTACTAGTAGCAAAACACCTTCTCTGTGCTAGGCATTTGCGAAGGACTAAGAATTCAGAGTCAAAACCTATTCACTATTATTAGAGATCACACAGCCTAGTTGGAGAGTCAGACATATCTAGAAAAATGCCATTCAATGTGAAAATGCTGAGGATATGGTGAAATAGTGTGGCTTTAGACAGGCCTGGACTGAAGTCTTGGCTTGGCTACTTGATATCTATGTGAGTGAATGAATCTCAGACTGTCTTATTGTTTATAAAATGGGGATGGGAATATATATGCCAATGCCTATTGCGTAGAGTTGGTGTGAAGATGGAATGAGCAACTGTGTGGGTAAGGCATTTTACCCCTAACTCAACAGAAGGACATCACAAGAATCATTGAGTTCCCTGTCTTGTATAGAATTTGCAAATATCTCAAAGCTGAGAGGCAGAATTAATACACTGGGTGAGAGAAAAGTTTGGAGAGTTAGGGAAGAAATCGGTGAGCTAAATTGGGATAGCTGTGAAGTATTGGCTTTGGTTCAAAATCAGTCTTCTAAACACGAGGTTGGAATAGGGATATATGTGGCATGAAACTACTCTTGTACAATGAAGCCTGGACTATCAGTTAAATGCCTATTTAATAGATGTAGGTGGCTAAGAACTGTAGCACACACTTAGGTGAGTTAATAAAGACACAATGTCCTGGGCAAAGGAAATGAGCCATAGCCATGCTGGAGGTTTGGGATGGATGATCTGGAGAAATTTAGCTATTCGATACAGTGGGACTAGATTTTAAAGTGTTCCTCCTTCCCCCAGAGTTAAGAGTCTTTGGGTTGTTAAATATGTTCTTGTGGGTAACATGAATTGTTGTTGTTATTACCTACCATTTACTGTGTGCTTATTATGTGTCACACAAAGTTTTACATATTCTATTTGTCTCATTTAGTGTGTTTTTTAAAAATCATCGCTTGAGGTTATGTTTATTGATTGCAGAGAGAGGGAAGGGAAAGAGAGAAACATGGACTGGGGATTGAACTCAAAACCTAGGTATGGGTCCTGGCTGAGATTTGAATCCACAACCTTTTTGTGGATGGGGCAATGCTCCAACCAACTGAGCCACCCCACCGGGGCTCTCATTTGTTGTTTTAATAAAAATTATTTGAGATTAAGCACTATTGTTATCCTTATTTTACAAATGAAACCAAGGTACAGAAGTTTGTTCAAGTTCACAGAAGGTTCCAACTTCACTTGATAGTTTGGTCTTTTTATGCCTAATAAATATGATATCAACATAGGGAAAATATAATTTTTCCTTGTTAATTTTAAAGGCATGGTGATGATAATAACAATAAGCTGCTTCCATGTGTTGGCTGCTTACTTTATGTGTTGACATACTTATTTAATACTCACTATAAAGTTCGGATTGGAAGAAATTAAAGGGCTGGGAGAAATTAACTTGCCCATGGTCACTGAGCTTTTAAGGAGAGGAGCTAGGATTTGAATAAACTGGATGGCTATAGACTACCTCCTCAACTCTGCAGACACTTGGGGATGGGACATTGAGCTGAGGGCTCAGGCCCCTTTTGTGTGTCTCTCCCATGAAGGCCTGTTTGAATAGATTGGAGAGAAGTGCAGAAAACCCCTTAAAATTTGGGGTATGTCAGGTCAGACAGAGCAATAGCTGGACATATCCTGAAGCCTCAGCACAGGATGCCAGCCCAAGGGCTGAAAAATGGAGAGGACAACTGAGTCAGTGAATTTGAAGGGCTCAGGTGCCCCTAGAGCTGCCCCTGTTCCAGGTGTCTCAGTGAGGCTGAGGCCTCAACAAGACCTGTGTCTTGAGGCTCTGCCCCTTTTTCCCAGGCCCAGGGAAGGGAATAAGTCAGCAACCTTATTGTAGAAAAACACTCTGACTTGACCAGAGCCATCAGTCCTAAGGAGTGACATGCTCAGGACTGAGATGGGGAGAGGGAGTTTCACTTCTGTGTTTCCATGGATTTTCCCAGGCTTCATGATATGCTGCAGCCCTCCCCAGCCTCCTTGGATCCAAATAGGATGTCAAAGATCCATATCTCATTACCACTCCTCTGAAGTAGCTAATTGCCCGCTTATAGCACATGCCAACCAAATTGTCAAGGAAAGGTTTTTTTCAGTCCTCTCCTGAAACCACAACCTGATACTTTAACTGTCTAGAGAATCTTATATAGACAGACACACAGAGGAGGACAGGGATTTTGCATTTGACTCTTCATCCAACAGATGGGTCTCTGAAGTGCAATGTGAACAATCCATGGGCATCAGCTCCAGTCTTTGTCTAGCAGGGGAGACAGGCCAGGGTGGAATGGGGAGACCAGAGGATGGCTCAGGCAGATTCTATAGGGTTCCCTATGGGGTTCAAGTGTCACCATTATTTTTAAAGAACCGACACTCACTTAAGAGTAGGTTGTCCCAGGGGAGTTAACTAACCATTTCTTAGACACTGAGCAATCCCACCAATATATTCTCCTGGTAGGCCCTATAAGTAGGGTGACCATATAATTTATCAATCATACCAGAACTCTTTGGAGAGAGTAAAAGAATATTCTTCATAATTATACTGGGACAACTGTCTTAGGCCAGGACTGTCCCAGGCAACCAGGACATATGTCAATCTACCAAGGCATGTCCAAATAAAGATTTAACAATGCCTAAGACCTCTTGTCCCCTGTGTGACCTTGGACAAGTTACTGAGCTTTTTTAAGCCTTGAGTTCTTCATTTGTAAAATGGGACTAATATAGAGTTTGTTGAGAGAGCACTAAATATTGGTTATGGTTGTTGCTGTTGTTTGTACTAAATTTTGCTGCCTCTGAAAATATGTGGAATCATCAGCGTCAGTATCATAGCAGCTAGTCAGTATCACACCAGTTTGTCTTTGCAGGCTATTATTTCAGGGGGACAAAAGCCTTTGTCATTTAGAAATGATTTTTGTGTGATGGCTGCCTTTAAGGAAACAATGGGTTGAAAGAAAGTGCCTGTTGCTTCAGCTAATCAATTGGCTTTCAGGAATAATTTTGAATTTTAGCTGAGAGTATCATCTGTATATAAATAGACATTCTGCTACTCATCCTGAAAATCAATTCTCCTCACAATTCTTCTCATTGTGAAATGGACTGTTACTTTAAATCTAGCTTTGAATTAATTTTTTAAAACCAACATCTTGATGGTTTCAAGTTGTTTCTAATTAAAACATTGAATTGAATTTGAAGGTATCATTGTCATTTTGCTTATTCAACTTACTTGATGTTAAAGTGGAGGACAGGGGATCTCTGGTTGCTTCTACTCAAGCAGAGTTTGTATCTACCAAGTGTGGGCAGAGCAGCTGCCTCCTAGTTGTAGGGCTCACTTCCAGTCAGTAGGCGAAGCCCCAGAAGAGTGTGTGGGTGTTAAGACTCCTGCCTCTAAAAGACAAACCCAGCCACACACAGCAAATCTGGTGAAGGCTGTTGTCCCAGTGGCCCAAATTAACTGAGTGATTAATCTCTATTAAATAGACAGAAGGTAAGTGTAGGTGGAGGGCACAGCAGTGTCTCCCGCTGGCCACGGTGGATAGGAACTGTAAGACAATGTGTACTTCAGGGAGTAAAAGTTCTGCTCTGGAGTCAGACACATGTGGGTTTGAATCCTGTCTACCACCTCCAGGATTCATGAATATGGGCAATGTTTCACTGAGGGTGGGTTTCCTTATCTGTAAGTGGAGCTAACAATAGAACCCCCTGCTGTAGTTACAGTATTCAATGGGATAAGGCATGAGAGCCCTAGGCACAGGTCTGGCCACAGTAAACAATAATTATACCAGTTATTATTGTCATTTCTCCCACAGTCTTCAGAACTGGAACCCTTGGCTGAGGTGCATCGGCTTTTTGCTTTCCTCTGGTGGCCCAGATCAGTGTTCTGGTATGGAGGAAGTTGGGAGATGTTACCTTAAAAGTAAGGTAATTGAGAGCCCCTCAACCCCACCCCAAGGAAGCCCATGAGGTGTGAAGATGTGCCTATATGATGCTTTTACTGCTATTAGTGCTCCTCTGATGTTGCTCTGCTCTAGCGTCCCATTTTGGGGCTTCCCTGGCCCTCCCCCGTCGTCTCCCACTCCTCAACTCTGTGCTGCTAGAACCTCCTTCCGGCACGGTATTGGTGTTGCCGCCTGGCTGGCCTTCCGGGTAGAAAGCCGCAGGCAGCAATACCCTATGGGAGGCAGGTTGTTGTGAGGTGACTATGCTATTGCCTGAGGGAGTCAGATTTTTTTCTAGTCCTTCTCCTCCTTTCCCTCCTATCAACACTCCTAAAGGATCTCCCCCTTCACCTAGATGCCTATCTCTTCTCCTCACCTTTTCCCCTCTCCTCTTGTACCCTGCTTGGCTTAAAGAGAAAAGGGCCTGAGGGAGGGGGGCAAGAAAATTGCTTAGGATTTGATTGCTTTCTTGATTACTTATAAGAATATCTACACAACTTTTCAAAAAGATGACAGAAAAACACCCTGAGGGCTCTACAGTCAGTATGGTTCTTCCTTGTGCAGGTGAGGTAAAAGCTGTGGTGGGCTACTTCCTTGCCCAGAGGTTGGAGAGTTCCCAGCCACGGTTCTCTGGCAGACCAGATGGAAAGGGATGAGGGAGAGGAGGAGATATGGATGAAGTGGGAGTGGAGGTTGGAACTGTGGTTGGTTTCCCTAGACATTCAACGGGGGCATGGGTGATGTTTCCGAGTCCCCTCTGAATTCTCTCAGCATGCTCCTTTGCTGCCCTCTGAGCCCTCTCTTTTGGTCCACTGCCTCTTCACATGTACATATCGGGCCATAGGCCACATCAGAGCTAGGGAGGAATCAGCACTTCCTATTGCTGCCTGACTACAACTTGCAATTTGCTATGAGCCCTCCCAGAACTGATAGAGGTCTTGGGGCAGGGGTCACTTTCTTTCAAGACTGGGTAAGTACCCCTTTGGGTGCCCCTAGAACATGCTGTGTGATTCCCTAGCATAGGGCTTAGATAGTTTTAGGGAGCATCTTCATTTCCTGTGTAGACTTGGGGTTTCTGGAGGGGAAGATGGCAGAATTCAACAGAGTGTGCGACACATAACAAATGCTGCATAATGAACTAGCAGCTTAGAGTATGAATGAGTTCTCCTCTTGAGATTAAGGGATGGCACCCCGCCAAGGCCTCCACTCCACCCCTGTGCTCAGCATGGAGCTTTGCATGTAGTAGTAGCTCAATGAAGGAGTACAGAAAGGATGTTCTCAGGAAGCTCCCTAAGACTGGGATTATTTTGCTTAGCATAGTGCTCTCCAGGTCCATCCATGCTGATGCAAATGGTAAGAGTTCCCTCTTTTTTTAAAGCAGCATAGTATTCCATTGTGAAGATGTACCACAGAGAGTAGGGGGTTGAGGGCATGTGCTGGGGAGGGAGGGGTGGGAATGGCAGGGGAGAATTCAATGGGCCAAAAAAGAGAATACTTTAAACATTAAAGAATTTAAATAAAAAAAAAAGACTCAGATTTAGTCATAGTGTTTGAATACATCATGACTGCTATTATAGATTTTGGGAGATTTTTACAAAACAGCATGACACAGTCCTTGGATTCTAAGAGCACAACTTGTTAGATGTTCAGGTTAAACTGTCAAACTGCAATACAAGTCATGTAATGACTCAGGGCCAAATGAGCCATCCAGATGGGTGTTAGAGTTGATATCTGAGGTATCTATTGTGCTGTTCCCTGGGTTTGTGACACCTGGGCTTATGACATGTGAGGTACACAGAGCCCTGTGCCACATTTACTGTCCTGCTGTTACCATCTTGACATTCTTAATAGTTTTTTAATGGGAGGTCCTGCATTTTTGTTTTATACCAGGCCGTGTGATTACATAGCTGGTCCTGACTCCAGGAGGATCTGAGAAGGGTTGGCTGGGTGGAGATGAGTGGCAGAGCCAGGCTTGAGTTCTTCAGGATGTGGCTGTCCTGGTGTTAAGCCTGGTGCACCTGCTCTGAACATGCTTTCGAAGAGTGGAGGCCCAGGGTGTGGCATTTGGATCTCTAGCAAGCCTGTCAGTGAGGCTCCAGAGGTGGACCTGCATGTGGGCCTGGCCTGCCCCATGTTTAGAGGAGCAAGCTTGCCCTCCCCAGGAGTGCTATGATCACAGGGGCCACTTGGGAGGGTGGCCTGGTCTTGCTTTGCTACACTGGAGTTACTCTCCTTTCTGGAATGTGGTGGGTAGAAACCTCATAGGGCTGCTGGGAAGTTTAGAGAAAAACGATGGGAAATAGCAAGAAAAAGGGCATTCTTCCCTGGAGTCAGGCACAGTTCCTGGTCCTGGCGAGTCATCATGTAGCATTTGTGAAGTGTTGGGCTCAGAATCCATTCTTAGTGGTCAGGGTAATACTATCCACTGGAGCACAGGGTCCAAGTCATCCACAGAAGCGTAAGCAGGCTTTGTTTACCAGGGACACATAGTCTCTGTGGAGGATGAGACCGTCACATACATCTCCTTCCTGCTTTCTCACAGACTGAGGGTCAAAGTCCAGATTTTCTCTATTGACCACAGTGCCTTCTAAACCAATTGCCTGCCTGATACTGGGTACAGCAGTATTGGGGAGGGTGGAGAAAGAGCATCAGGGCAAGTGCCTGGCACACTGTAAGGGAACATTGTTATTATTATTAAGAATCCAGTCTGTGTTTGGAATGTCAGATAATAGAGGGGGACACATGGGACAGCAGGGCTGGAAGATGAGCTGTTGGTACTAGAACTACAGATGATACAGAGGAGATCTGTGCAAGGGTGGGAGGTGTGCATGTGGTTTGTTTAGAGTGAGTAGAAGTGGGTAAGGTGAAACCTAAAACACAGGGAGCAGCTCAGATAATGCTGTTCTACCCCATGATAGATGGAGAGGTCTTTGTGTTGGTGGGGTAGGGGGTGAGGGTAGGGGATTTGGAAGCTGGTGCTTGTGGGTCTCCATCAGCTGACTTTACATTGGCACCTCCCTCAAAGCCCAAGCAAGGGCTTCTGGAGAGAAGGACTGGCCTCTTCTCTACAGACCTGTTATGCGTTCTCCTACTGAGGATATCTCTGTTGGTTGGTATCTGGGCTTCCCTGTCCAGTCTCCCTTCTTTCTCCATAATGAGGGAAAAGGTGGGACTAACACCAGGCCTTCACAGTCACCCAGTCCCACTTAGCAGGAAAGCAGTTAGACTCAGCCATTAGAGCAGTGTGATGAGTGACTTTAGGCAATGTTAACCTCTCTGGTCCTTAGTTTCTTCAGAAATACATTTGGTGTAACAGCATTGCCAGGAGATGAGGCCTGATGGAAAAGGCCACAGTGGCACCATGCTAAGGACATGCTAGGGCAGGATAATGCTCTGTGTTCCCATAAGTGTTGGCAGAGTCAGCTGTGCATGTCACTGGTTCCTGGTTCCTAGTGAAGCAGACAGGAAGTGCAGATGGAGGAGGCATGTCCTTTTGGGCAGTCCTACAGAGTGTGGGGGACCCAAGCAGCACAGAAGGGCCTGTCTCAGGGCCTGCTTGACATGGATACAGTGAAACATGGGACTGTGAGCAGTTTTTGCAAAGTGCAAGTAGCCTCATCTTGTGAATATTAAAGGAGCTCATATTTACCAAGTGCTCACAATGCCCTCTTATCCATTATGCATTCTTTATGTGGCGTGCCTCCTTTAGTCTCAGGAGCCCTATGAGGTGTGCACTCATCACCTTACAGAAGCAGAAGCGGAGCCTCAATATCTTCCCAGCTGTGGCTCCCAGACAGCTCCATAGTCTTCTGATGGCCACTACCTGCCCCTCCCTGAGCACTGCTGGAACCCTGGGGCCCTGTATCACAAGGATTTTGACTGGTCCTTAAACTAGTCTCTTCTCTAAATGGGGACCATAGTGGGACCCTCCAGTCCCATACACACTGACCTGGATGCACTGATGAACCTGCCCAGGTGTGTGGGATTCAGGCAGGGAGGAAGCCTTAGCCTTGTGACCTGGCTTTCTGTCTCAGAACTGTGCTGACATTCCATAGAGGTGGCAGTGTTAACAGGTATTTGGGGGAATACCAGTTTTCCTTCCAATATATTTGTCCCTGCTTATTCAAACAGTGGTAAATATTTGATTGTCAGCCTGGCTTATTTAAACAGAAAAAAATGTCAGTAGACTAGAATTTTGGTACATTTCAAATATATTTTATTCATTTTCTTTTTGTCTTAGAAAGAATATGAACCCTGCATGCAATGCTAATGGTTCTGACATTTACATAGCATACAACAGCAGTACAATGTGGCATACACTGAAGGGGCAGTGTGTGCAGGGGCATTCTTAAGAGATATTTACAAGGAAAGGGCTCATGGTTATCTTAGCTTTCAAAAGAGGGCTGCTGTTTAACACTCAAGAGTTACACAGCAATCGCTTTAGTACTGCATGTCCCATTGTGGTGAGGGAAAGAAAAATGCTTTGAAAGTTCTCCCTCATTAATAGAATGTATCCGTAGCTCTATACTCTATACTCTTAAGTTTGTTCCTAAGAGTTTTACTAACAATGTTAGGAACTTCATGTGCTTCTGAAGCATTAACTATTGAAGCAGTGAACTCTCACTGCTTCACCTTGGGGTGAAGAGAAGATCCAAACTATTCCTTAAGTACCATTTGCTTTGCCATCCCAGAATCTTGGAAATGTTTTCTAGAGTATGTAAAAATTAATTGAGAAGGAAGCAAATTTGAGTTCATAAAATAACAGATGCAAAGAGATATGCTCTTACTTGCCTAGTGACTGCAGAGTCCCCCCTGAGGCTGTGACTGACCCAGAAGAGCCCGTGGCAGCTGTGCCGAGGTACCAGGACCTCTGAGCGGAAGCTTCCTGCTCTAGGAATGAATCAATACTACTATGAAATGTCTCAACCAAGCTCCCTGTTCCTCCTAGGTGCTTATAAAGCTCAGATGTAGAGTAATGTCTGAACAAATACAAAAAAGCATTTTTTACAAAGGAAAGGCATGAGTTTCCAGCTTTTCAGTAAAAAGCAGCCTGTGATGAAATCTGGAGCGCAAGAGAGATGGGTCTCACATCTGGAAGCCTTTTGCACACAACTATAAAATGTAAAAAGTGACCCTTGGTAAAAAGTGCTTTGTAACAATATATAATTTGTGTCTTATGCCTGTGAGAAAGAAAGGTTTTTTGTGTGTTTATTTTGCAAAGTCCTTTGCTGTCTCCCAACGGGTATGATGCTTTCCCATCTGGGGTTTTTCACCCTATTCTTCGTAGACCCTGGGAAAAAAACACACCCATGTAAGTGGCTCAGGACATGATTTAGGCAGTGCACAGGCTGATGGTTTCTCTCCTTCATTCTTGTCTTTGGCAGTGCCCCTCCCAGGACTGAAGGAGCCTGGGAGAAGTGGAGAACATCTCAAAGCATCACAAGGACCACAAAAGCTCACCTGAATCTGGCTTTGACTTTCTAAACAGCCTCTACCTCTGTAGTCATTATATCCTCAAAACTCTATGAAGCAAACCTCTTCTGTATTGAGGAGACTGAGGCACAAGAGTCCCATTGATATTGAATGTCAATGGTGGGAAGGAGTTCTGTCTCCAGCATGGGCAGAGGTAGGGAGATCAGGGATGGGGGGGGGGGGGGGGGGGGGGAGGGAGGGAGGAGGAGGGAGTGGGTTGGGCAGGAGAGGCATCTCCTCCCTCAATTTAGACTTGTGATTTTCTTTGTATTTTGCCCAAAGAATGTCTATCTTCTGGAAAAACACCAGTTGTAGAGACAGCTAACTTAAGACTGAAGAGGGTATAGTGGGGCTGGGGCTGTCAGGCAGGCCTGTGGCTCAAGGTCACATCCTCTGGTAGTTAACAGGCCTGTGTGCATTCACAAGCTGACTTTTCCCCTCACCTCCCAAGCCATCTCTAAGTATTTTAATCCCTTCTCTTCTGCTCCTTGGCTGCTGTGGAGTTGCTCTTCACACTCAGACAACCCATTGCTCCCTCTGCCTATTTCCTGATTTCTGAGTAAGACCACCTAATTGTGCATGAAATCAAATGTCTGCTGTTGCTATTACTGCCAGTGGCAGCTGGAAGAGCTCTGGCACTCTCTAGTCTGGACCCCAGGGCTGGACTGGCCCACTCTTCTCTTCTTCTTTTAAAAAAATATATTTTATTGATTTTTTTTTTTACAGAGGGGAAGGAAGAGGGATACAGAGTTAGAAACATCAATGAGAGAGAAACATCTATCAGCTGCCTCCTGCACATAGTGGGGATGTGCCGCAACCAAGGTGCATGCCCTTGACTGGAATCAAACCTGGGACCCTTCAGTCCATAGGCTGATGCTCTGTCCACTGAGCCAAACCAGTTAGGGCACTGTTCTCTCTTTCTTCTATCCTAGGTTTAGCATATTCTCTCTCTCCTTCCCCCCCCTCCTCTTTTTCTCCCTCTTTCTCTCTCTCCAAAGAGGGCTTCAAGATAGTTCCCTTATCTCCATTCTATATTTATGGAGACACTTTAAACCTTTTATAGGGGGAGGGGAGGTGGGGAGGACAAGGGAATGCCCCCTTCCTCTTCTAAGATACCTCAGTATTCCAAGAAAGGGATGAACTTATTTTGTAATGAAGTGACGGAGTTCTGGGAATAGAAGTGCCCTCACTGCTCTCATCATTGGAATTTACAGAAATAAGGAGGTCAGGGCTGCATGGATCCATACCTGCCTCCTCTTCATCGAAGCTGTGGCCTAGGTGAAGGGGTAAGGGGTAAGTACTTCTATAAAAAGACCTGAGTTTCTTCCAGCAGTCCAGCGAAGATGTTCGCAACCCTTCCATGAACTGGCCCTGAGGTTAGCCTCTTTACACTTTTGATGACACAGGGCCTGGAACATTACAGTGGATGAGACGATGCTGCTTTGGCCATGTGAGCTGCCCTGATCAGAAAAAGGGCTTCATTCCCATCAGACTTGTAGAAAATAATATCTTACTCTCATCATTTTCTATTTCAAGCAACTGCAGATGAGGCAGTTTTGGAGACAGCTCAAAAGATTCAGGTACTGGGATTATACCCAAGTATCATCTATAGGGGAGCTGTTCATAGGCTGAGCTTAGTGTAGAAGGGGCAGCACTGGGATCAGAGGTAGGGAGAGAGAAGGTGACTGGGAAGCCTGGCTTTCTTCCTTGTGCTCCTGAGAAGTCACTTTCCATCCACACTTAGCCTTTTTTTTTCTTCTTCTGAATGAGGTGCTGGCACCACATCCTGGGAAACTCAGCTGTGCACGTGAGCTTGTGTGTGTGTGTGTGTGTGTGTGTGTGGCGCCATGGCTGCACAGGCACAGGTGTAAACAGTCTCTGAGTGTGCGAGGACAGGAGTGCTCCAGGACAGGCTCACCTTTATGTGGTATAGGAGGCCAGATATAGGACCCCAGGAGATCAGAGCTGTGAAATCCTATTTTCTGTTTATAGGGAAACAGAACCTAGAGGGGTAGGGGTCTAGTTCAGGACTTATGTGGTCTGGCCACTGCTGCCCCTGAGATTAAGAATAGATCTGAATTTAAAGGGCCAAACCCAAGTTCTCCCTGCACTTGCATGGAAAGGAATTTATCAGTTTTCTGGCCATCATGGGAAAATCTATTGTTGTCAGGGAGTCATTCTTAACATCTTATTGTTGTACCTATAGTTTTATAATGAATAAGCCCAGTCACTTAAGTGGTCATGTTTCACCCCATAAGAATCACAGAGAGAACTGTGCCAGGTGCCCAGAGTCATATAACTTATTTAAATAAGGAGAGGAATTAAGACTGTAACATAAAATTTAAAATGAAACAAACATTAGTTCATAAAAGGATACATTTTAAGACAGCAATAGCCTGCTTTAAGTGGTACGTTCCTGATTCTTGGGAGTATGTGAGCAGTGTTTGGGTGTCTGCATGCTGTGGTTATTGTGATGGGTGTTCACCCATTAAACATGGCTAGAGGACCTACCAAGTGTCCAGGATCTGGGTCTGGGGATGAGGAGGAGGAAGGTGAGGCATACCTGCGCTTCTCATTCCAGGCATTGTACCACTTGATGAATCTCTTGGTGCTCTGCAGCTTGGGGTGCAGGCAGTGCTCTTGACCACGGTATCTGGACACGCTTTTGGTGGTGATGCTGAAATGGAGTAGGATAGGGTAGAGGATTGAGGAACCTGAGTGATAGCCCCTTAATGTGGCCTGTGGGTTACCCTGGCCTGTTCCAATCAGGGTTCCTCCCTCATTTCAAGGGCACCTACCTATATGTTCACTCCTTGGCTGGCTCTCTGGAAGATTCGGTTTGCCCTCTTACTCTCTGACTCCATATCTACTGAGTGATCGACTTTCACTTTTCCCCCTGGAGCTCTCAGAGTCTGGGATAGTGTCTTCCCACCCTCCAATTCTCCCCACCCCCATCTGCATGCAGGATGTTGTCTACAGGGCTCCAGCCTTCCTTGGAGAATAGCTCCTAAGAACCTGAGGTTTAGAGGTGGAGAGTGCTAATGCCAGCAAGGTATGTATGAGAAGGCCTCTTTCCTTGGGTTTGAGTTACTCCACAGCAGGGCTTGGACATGCTCTGTACACACTGTGGTCTCCATCTGACCCTTCAAACCCCAGCTCTCCCCAACCCTCTGCAGCTTATTACAGGACTGTTGATCCTGAAGCTAAGTCTTGTTGGCCTTGAAGCCCATTGTTGTTCCTGAACTTGAAGTCCCAGCTACCTCACCCTTGGGCAGAAAAATAAGACCTCTCTTCAGACCTCTGTTAACCAGTAGAAAAGCAGGTGGCATTGTATAGATGTTAGGGCTTGGGTTTGAATCCCTGGTCTGTCTGTGGGATCTTGGTTAACCTTTCTGATTCTAGTTTGCTCATCGGTAAAATGGATGTAATAGTAGGACCTACCTCTTAGGATTATTGGGATCACTAAAGGACATAATTTATGCAAAGTGTCTAGCACCTGGTAGATGCACAATGAATAGTTATTGTTATTAGAAATTGTCATGCAAGATGAGGTAGCTACAGAAAGAAGCCTTGGTACAGGAGCTCCAGCCTGGAGGGGGAGGCAAGACTGCTGCCCAGCACTGCTATGCCCCTCTCAGCCAGGGCTGGGCCATGGTGGCAGGAGTTAGGAGGAAGCTTCTGGGTGGGGGAGGAAGAATGCTGTTCAAGAATTAGGGACCACCTATGGGATATGGAAAAGTAGAAGATGAGAAGTGAGGATGTCACTCCCCGAGAGAGCACAGCAAGACCAAGGTATGGTGAGGACTCAGGTACTGGGGAATGGGGAGTGGTGAGGGAAGGAGAGGTGGCTGGGTGTCCAAGTGGGAAGAGCAGGAAGGGAGAGAGAGAGGTCAGCTAATTCCTGCAGATCCCCAAAGATAAAGGGTTAGGGCTTATATGCTAAGTTCTAGAAGGGATCAGAGTCTCTATGAACTGAGTCTCTAATTGACGGGAGAGTTGAATTTTGCTACCAGAATGAGGGCAGAGTATTTGTGGGCCCTCTGTTCTCTCCAAGCTCCTGTGCCTCCTCCCCCCCCGCCCCTGGGGGCAGAGAAGGGTCTTCCACTGATGCTGGATGATTGGCCCTAACTTCACTGGCCCTCTTTATGAGGGGTCTGTCGCTCCCCAGGTCTTGTGCCTTCTTTAATGTCTGGAGCGTGGGGCCAGGCTTCAGAGTGGAGTCTGGTCAATTCTCCTTCCCTGTGGTACTCTTACTCTGCAGGAACTTAGCCCATGCATTGCCTGCAATGTTGCTCTTTCACTTGCAATAAAAGGACATGGCAAAGACTGAGGAAAATCCCTTTTCAGGTCAGTGTGCAGGCTCAGAACTCCAAGTCTGGAAACCTAAAGATTGGGGAGCAGGAGAGTATGCTCAGCCCTCAACCACAGATTCAAATGCTCTGTCACAATACTGGGACTATGAAAATTGGTTGTGGGTTGAAGACATGAGGATTTCTGCTCCCAGCAATTACTCAGAAATTCTGGGTTCTGTGTCCCTCTCCTCAGTGGTTCTAGGGTGCCGAGGGTTTTGGCAAGAGGTCAATGGATATATGATATAGATTGGTCTTTCTAGAATCTGGACTTTCCTGAACCCTTCTCAGTGCCAGGACTCACACTTACAAAGCAGGCAGCATCCCTCCCCGGCCATCAGAGATTTCTGGGTGACTCAGGGTGAGCTAGAAAACTTGCTTTTGTTCAGCCTGTGTGGCTGAAAATCTGGTTTGGCAAAAAGTACTGGCCCTTCATCTGATCTAGAGAATCTTAGAAACTTGAGGGAAGTAGACAGCCCTTCAGGGTAGGGGTTGTTCTGGATGTGGACCAGAGACTTAAGAGAGGGCAACTGCATGTAGATCTCAAGGCTGCAGACAGCCATCTCATGTACTTGCCTGTCAGTTTCTCTCTATTCTCAAAAGTTTAGCTGGGGAAAAAGAATAGGCCTAATGACTAGTGCTCTATCCTTTCAAGATGTCATTGTACCTCACACCCTGCTTCTCCTCCCCTGAAAGGTCTCAGCAACTGGACTTGGAGAATTTTTCAGCAGTTTGAGAACTGCAAACTTAATTTGCAATATCCCTATCATTTTTCAGTCCTCAAGCTGTGAGCTGAAGGGCTTCAGTTCCTGTGATATCTGGCTCCCACAAAAAGAATTTTCTGGCTGTTTTTTTGGACCTGGCTCCATAAAGGAAGGGGCAAGGCAAAGGGGCAGGGGCAAGAGGTTAATTTAAGTGTCCAGGAAGAAGGCAGTGGGGTTCAGCCCAGGCCATTGGTTCTCAGAATTCCCCTCCCTTCAGCCCCCCTCTGCAGCCTCTAAGTAGCAGTGGGGATTGGGGACTGCCTTTGCAGATTGTGGCCTTTGGGCCAGTGGTGGAAGATACTTGCCCAGGCTGAGAATAGTGTGTGTCCTGTTTCTGGGGCAGGGAAGAGGGGCCAGTGGTCCGTGGCAGATATTTATTTAGTAGCTGCTTTGCCAAGGGCTCCCTTCCGGGCCAAAAGTATATTGATGGGGAAACAGTACTGCTGGCCTCAAGTGGTTAACTGGGAAGGCAGAGGAGCAAGGAGACTCAGTGTTCTCTCTGCCCCAGTTTCAAAGATATTTCCCACATCCCCACCAAGCAGAGCTCCAACCACGTGGCACATTAACCCCAGCAGAGCCCTCCGCACAGGCTCAGGGACCTACAGGAGTCCAGCTGGAGAAGAAAGAGTGAGGCATCATTCCCAAAATGAAATAACTAGAAGCTGAAAACTGGCCATAGATGGTCCCCTGATTGGAAAGGAGGTTCTGAGGACTTAGGACAATGTTTACTTTAATTCTCCCTCCAGTAATAGGAAAGCAGCACACCTCATAGTCTGGGTGCAAATTCAATAGTTCTGGGTGTACTTTGAGTGCTTTCAAGTTGGGTGTTGTTCTAAGTTGGCATGCAGGAGCCTTTTAACCCTTCATCACCCTAGAAAGTTGGGTAGTGCAAACACAAGGCTACCCATTAGAATCCTAGCAAGGGTGAACTGGGAGAAGCTGTTCCCGGAGTACAGGACAGTGACCCTCTTTTGAAACTCTCTTCCAGACTGTTGCACCAGCGCCCTAAGGACTGACTCACTGGGCAATTACAAAGGCTCTGCCAAGGCCGTGCCAAAGGTGGAGAGATGTTTGTTAGCCTGACCCAGCCCCACGCTATGCCCCTGCACCAGGTTAAGGGCAGCACACACAAGCTTGGAGCGGGAACTCACATAACCATCTTCTCCTCGCAGTGCGGGTACTTTGGCTTCATCTCCAGCTTCTTCACGTCGCTGTAGCGGATTTTGGGCCCCTTCCGGGAGCACTTGCATTTGGACCCTGCGAAAGAGTGCCCAGAGGCCGCTCAGTTGCGGGCAGGGTCTCTTACCCTTCCATGCACTCGGTGCCCAACTCAGAACCCTGGATCTCACCAAACCTAGCATTTGGCGCTTGGGTTCCCCAGAATGGGACAGAAGGGCGACAAAGGACCTTCTGGGCACTCACCATCCACTCCCGCGGCGCACAGAACCAGAAGCAGCAGGAGCAGAGCAGCGGTCAGGAGCTTCATGCTGGCCAGAGGGGCACGGAGGCGTTCGTGGTGCGGGAGCCGGGACAAGGGAAGGGCGCCTGCCCTTCCGTGTAGTGGCCGGGAGACACTGCCGACTGCACTCTTCGATCTTCTGTGTGCCCGGAGAGCAACTCCCGGCTCCTCTCGGCTCCTCTAGCTCCGCTGCGCCCCGCTGCGCCCGTCTGTCCGTCGGTGGGTGCCTCCTTCACTGAGCTCCGCTCTAGGCTCAGCGTTCCTTTCACAGCCTCCCTCCTCCCGCCCAGGCCTCTTTTAAATCCGCTCTTGCCCTGGCGGAGAGTGAGCTCATTAATATGCAGAACCATTCGGTGACTCACTGAGATTTCTTAACACGGTGGGGGGAGGAGACCATCTTAGCCCGCCCACCCCAAACCTCATCCAGCAGCACATACTCCCAGCTATGAACACGCGCATTTGCACAGTTAATCCACTACCTGCGGTCCCACACACTCCTGCACACACTTGCACACCCAGACTTCAGCACGTGCACATACAGCCAGTGCCCTGGCTCCACTGGACAATAGTGAGGCTGCTTAAGGGCACTGCTTTTCTGGTTTGCTTAGTTCTTTCTGGACAGACTGACCTGCTCTTTTGAGCAAATGGGAGACCCAGGCCTGTGGTCCAGATCTTCTGAGAAGAACTGACAGGATTTGGGGGCAGATGCCAGGTATGAGTACCAGTGGGCCTGACATGTAGGCTGTGAGCAGTCCCTGTTGGGCCAGCAGCCTGGTGGCCTGAGCACAAGGCCTGGTTGGAGGGAGGTTGCCATAGGTTGTACAGCAGCAAAACCATCACCTGTGGTCCCTGGAGCTGGCTCAAAGAGTATGTGTGTAGGAGGTATGATCACTCTTAGAGGAAGATCAGCTGTCTGGGGGTGGGGAGAACAAGGCAGAGTCTCCTCATTGTTATACCATTCTTACAAAGCCATGCAGTGGCCGAGTAGGGAGATATGACAGTGATAATCATCTGGATGGAGTCTATGTTCCAGACATTGTGCCAGGCTGTGTGGTGCATTGGTAGGGGACCAGGAATAGTGACAGAAGTTCCTGTTGCACTACTCACCAGTGCAAGTGAGTTCACTACTATTGGCCTTCCTTTCATTCTGGAAAGTGCAAGTAGTCCAGGATGTATCATAGGGGAGCTGTAAGAGCTACTTAAGATCAGACATATAAAGTGTTTAACAGAATGCTCAGCCAGTAGTTGGTACTTAGAAAATTTTACTAATTGATATCATTATTACATAGATACATATTTTATTTTGTTTTTTACAAGTCCCCTTTCAAGTTAGTATTTTAATTATTTGACAGGCATGGAAACAGGCTCAGAGAGAAGAAATAACTTTTTAAGATTACATAGTCAGGAAGCAGGTGGCTAGGCCAGGAGGGACCCTAGTACACTAGTATGTGGCTGTAGCACTGGAGTTTTGTTCCTGGGCCACCCTCCCTCCCTCAGGCATTTGGTGAAATACTTCTTTGATAGATCCAGCAACAGGATGGAGCTTCTTAGGCTTCGAGGGTCCCTGGGCTTACATCTCAGGCAAAAGCTGGCACCGGGACAGAAGTTGCCAGACTCTCCTAGTTCACACAGCTCTGTGCTCTTAGCCCAGCAGCTTCTTGGGGGCAAAAGTGCCCAGGGGAGATCCTGGGGAGATGGAATGGAATAGACAGGCTGATGAGGGGCTGAGTAGGAAGAATCTGTGTTGTCTCTCAGTTGGGGAGCTTTGGCTTCCTTGTGGGGAAGCTGAGCCATAAAGAGCCAGCAGTGCCTGTGAGTTGACTTCAGGCCATATCATGAGTCCTATGCAAGCAGTTGTGTACCTATACTTAAAGCAAGGCCAACAACTGGACACTTGGATTATGTAGAGGATAAGTACAAGGGGCATATTTTTGGCATTTTATTAATTAAAAATATTTTTAGTGAATTTTAGATAGGGGGGGAGAGAGAGAGGAAGAGAGAGAGAATGCTCACACAAGAAAGAAACATTGATGTGATAGCAAAGCATCAATTTCTACCTCCTCCACACTCCCTACCAGGGATTGAGCCTGCAACCTGGTCATGTACCCTGATTGGGAATCAAACAACCAACCTTTCAGTGCACAGGATGACACCCAACCAACTTTGGCAGGGCCATTTACGTTAATTTCTGAAACTTAAAATTATTTCTTCTTAACAAAAAAATAGCACGTTGGTGATCAGAAAACACACACACACACACACACACACACACACACACACACATCACTTACACCTACTCAGCAATCTACACCAAGATGCTACAGTGTTATCTTTTAAAAACCCTTCTGTCTTTGCTTGTATGCTTATACACAAATGAGATCAATGGATGTCCTGTTTAATAATCTGCTTATTTTACCTGTCACTGTATCATTAGCATTGTTCCACATGACTAGTTTTGCTTCTCCAATCTCTTAAAAAAATTTTTTTTAAATTGATTTCAGAGAGGAAGGGAGAGGGAGAGAGAAAGAAATATCAATGATGAGAGAGAATCATTGATCGGCTGCCTCCTACAGTCCCCCTACTGAGAATCAAGCCCGCAACCCCGGCTTGTGCCCTTGACTGGAATCAAACCTGAGACCTTTCAGTCCTCAGGCCAATGCTATATCCACTGGGCAAAACCAGCTAGGGTTACAATATCTCTTTTAATGATAATCATTTGAGGTCATCCTATATAATAAAAAGCAAGAGGCATCATGACCAGAATGACTAGTGACC
The DNA here is from genome assembly GCA_011751065.1 of Lasiurus cinereus. Taxonomy (NCBI): domain Eukaryota; kingdom Metazoa; phylum Chordata; class Mammalia; order Chiroptera; family Vespertilionidae; genus Lasiurus; species Lasiurus cinereus. The sequence goes on along the minus strand of JAAGEH010000293.1, from coordinate 4,431,816 downwards.
AGACAACCACAACCCCTTGCAGGGCTAGTCCTGCCCCCAAGCAAGTGGTTAGGGGCAATCAGGCAGGCAGGAAAATGGTTAGGGGTGATCAGGTAGGCAGGCCAGTGTTTAAGGGAGATCAGGTAGGCAGATGACCCCTTGCAGGGCTGGCCCTGCCTCCAAGCAAGCAATTAGGAGTGATCAGGTAGGCAAGCAAGTGGTTAGGGGTGATCAGGTAGGTAGGCAGTTGAGCGGTTAGGGTGATCAGATGGCCCCTCACAGGGCTGACCTCACCCCCCAGCAAGGAAAGAGAGAGGCCCAGGCCAGCCAAGCCATTGCATTCCAGTCTCTCGCCTGTAGAGGGAGGCCACTAGTGGCAGGAGAGGGGGGAAGCACTGCACAGGTGGCAAGCAGTGACAGCAGCAGGGGTGGGGCCAGCTGTCCACAGCTAGGGGAAGAAAAGCCCCATTAGGCCGTGATCTCAGACCAGGCCTAGAGACCCTACCCGAGGGGCCTTGGATTGTGAGAGGGTGCAGGCTGGGCTGAGGGACCCTTCCCACCCCCGAGTTCACGAATTTTCATGCACCGGGCCTCTAGAATACTATAATGGCTAAAAACTTTTGTCTGGACTCAGACTGCCTGAGTGCTAATATTATCTATGTGATCTCTTGGCTTATGACTTAACTCTTTTGGGTATTTATTTTCTCATCTGTGAAATGGGGATATAATAGTACCTAAGCATTGGGAAGATTAAATGAGATGGTGCATGTGAAGCAGGTAACTTGGTCCCTAGCGGGGTAAATGTTCAGTAAGTGCTGATTATTGTTATTACTGTTACTTTAGATACAGTATATTCCATTGTACAGATGTTCCATAATTACTTTAAGTACTTTCTGCTGGACATTTGAATTGTTTTCAAGGATATTTTCTTGCAAGCATTGCTATGTAACAAAAATTCTTGGAGCTCAATTTTAGGGTAGCCCTTTAAAATTGGGTTATGTCTCAGAAATAGAATCATGTTTGGTTTAAGGCTTTTAATGCAAATTGCCCTCCCCCAAATTATTTTTATTCTAAAAAAATAATTTTTTAGCTATCATTTTTTTGTTTCAAGATATGTTTATTAATTAAGTGGGATCTAATAGCATGAGGGATCATGTGCATGGACTTTTATAGGGAAAAGTAGTTGGCCCTAAAAATATGGACCAAAGTTTCCCAATTTTCCAGGCTGGATGAGGTCAGACATTTCAATATTTTGTTCCCACTGTATTCCTTAGTCTATATATGCTCATCTTTGGCTTGCAAAATACAACCATTGTGTCTTTACAAACAGAGCTCACTCCTGTTTGTATGAGCTGTTCTGGATCCATGGGTACAAAAGAGGATGGAGGGCCTTTGTTGAAATGGGTCTGGGAGTGGTGCTACTTAATCTGGAGAGTGAGGGAGTCTTGACCCCTAACATCCCTTCAGGGTGAAGACTCTCCACTGAGCTTCACCTGGGGCCTTTGAGTAGGTAGATTGAGGAGGTAGGGTGAGGTGGACATAGGTGAGGCAGTTCTTTGCACAGTGGCACAGCCCAAGTCAGGGGGATCTCTGTGGTGTGGTGAAGGAGCACACACATGCTCTGCCCTCTGGAGTATAGATTCTGGTGTGTGTTTATGTGTGCACAGCTATTTATAATCATTCTGGTTCTCTAGGGGAGGTGGGGGGGAGAGGTGGGAGGAAGTAGATGACAGTGAGATCCTGTGCTCTAAAGACCTGTCTGGTCCTTTCACTTCTCATGTCATGTGTGGCACCCCAAAATACCTGCTTCCAATGGTAGTGCATCCACTAGCTGTGAGTCCAAGCCTGGTGGGTACTCCTCCTTCTCCGGCTCCTTTACTGGAGGGCTGTTTGCTTCTCTCCCAGTATTGCCCCCAACCTGTGGAACCCGGCAGCCACCTGCCTTCTCTTTGCTGGTTCTCCTTTAAAACAGGCCTTGCTCTGAGGTGGAGGAAGAGGGAGGGCCAAGGTTCCCTGAGAATAACAACTGATTTTGATCTTTACGCTTGGAATGTTTAGAAAGCCTCAGAAATTAAGCGCAGAGGAAATGGCACAGGGGATATAGTTGGGTGAAGTTGAATTAGGCTACAGGTAGCCTTGTGGGAGCAGAAGGACATCATGAATTCTCCCCAACATGGAAAAAAATAACTGCAGCAAATACGACAGACCAATTAGCTTTTATTCTGCCACTTATTCATTCAGCACATGTTAAGAACTAAAGCAAAGGTAGTATTTTCAAAGGCCCTAACATATATGAGGTGTACCGGTTAATAATGCAAATTTTTTTAAATAGATGGAGTTACACATATGTTGATATATATGTGATTTGATATGTATGCTATTTTGTTGTATTGACAACAAGCTTCAAGACTTCATATGTCAAATATGCTGAAGGTGTTAACATCGTAGATATTTTTACACTTAAAAATGTCAAGGTTCATGCAAAAAAAAAAGCATTTGTGGGAAGTTTTAATTCATTAATTTATTTTGAAGAAGAGTTGCTGAATATTTCAGGAAGTTTATGGTGAATATACTCCATCTCAAGATACTTGTGAACGAAGGTTTAAATGCTTTAAAAGTGATCATTTCGATGTGAAAGACAAAGAACAGGTCAACCAAAAAAGTTTGAAGACCAACAATTACAAGCATTGTTGGATGAAGATGCGAGTCAAACTCAAAAACAACTTGCAGAAAGATTAAATGTTGCTCAACAAACAATTTTGATCTTTTACAAACAATAGGAAAGATTTTAAAGAAAGGAAATAACTGAACGAAAGAAAAATGGAAAACCGAAAAGTCATCAGTGAAATGTTGCTTCAACAGCATGAAAGAGTCTTTTTTGCAACAAATTTCGACTGGCAATGGAAAGTGGATTTATTTTGAGAATCCCAAATGCACAAAATCATGGGTTGATCCAGGACAACCATCAACATTGCAAAGACAAATAATTTTGGAAAAAAAGACAATGCTCTGCATATGGTAGGATCAGGAAAGTGTGGTGTATTGTGAGCTTCTAAAATCAGGTGAAATTGTTAATACTGATTGCTACCGACAATAAATAATAATTTTGAACCTTGCTTTGATCGTGAAGCAACCAGAATGTTCTAGAAGACACGGCCAAGTAATTTTACTTCATGATGAAGCACCACCACACACTTCAATACCAGTTAAAGACATGTTAAAAGATCTTGCCTGGGAATTATTAACCCACCCACTGTATTCACCAGACCTTGCTACTTCAGATTACCACTTGTTTCGATTGATAACACACACACTTTCTGAGCAGCACTTCAAAATGTAAGAAAAAGTGTAAAATCGGGTCTCTGAATGCTTTGCCTCAAATCAAGTAAAGTTCTATTGGGATGGTATCCACAAATTACCCGAAAGATGGGGAAATGTGTAGCTAGCGATGGTCATTTGAATAAAACACTTTTGATGTTTCTCTTGAAATTATCGTATTTTCTTTGCTTATAAAATCTGCTATCATTAACTGGTACACCTAGTAAGTGAGCAAAGGACAATTCAGGGGGAAAAAAGAAAACCAGTCATTAACCAATTCGTGAAAGAATGTGCATCCTCATTAGCAATCAAGAAAAAAGCACATTAATGCTTCAGTATCATGGCATTTTGGTTTGGGTCCTATTCAATAATGAAATATTTATTTTAAGCATTAACATCCAAAGCAAAGATTTATTTTAAATATTAACATCCAAAATAAAAGGAGGAAGGGCCACTTAAGCAACACTGGTGGGACTATGAATTGATATAAGATTTTAGGAAATCATACTTACAGTATGTAGCCAGAATGTTAGAAATAAATCATTTCACCCCATTAATCTAGTTTAGAAAACCTATTTAAACAGTTGACAAGGAATATGCAAAGATATTCCTTATTAAAGTGTTAACCTAAGTGCCCAACAATGGGGGATTGGTTTAGTAAGCAATGAAAACTCTAGTGAACTATATTGGTATGAAGACTCATGATTACAAAGCCTGTAGAATTCCATGGAGTAAATGCTTATTCAGTAAATAGACAACACAAAGTTGTGTAAACTCTGTGATTGCAAGTATGTAAAGCAGCAACCGCTATATAAAGGATGGCCAAGAAAGAGATACAAACATGATTCTCTCTGAGTAATGGGGCTTAGGGCATCTTTTAAAAGCTTCTCTCCTTGCTTACCGATTTATCTGAATATTCTATATAATAAAATCCTAATATGCAAATTGACCGAACAGCAGAACAACTGGTGGATGCTATGATGCGCACTGCCCCCCAACATCCCTCTTCTCAGAGGGAGGTGACCAAGTAGTGATTGGGGATGGGGCTGGTGATGGCAATGGGGGTGGGATGGGGGAGGTGGGGCCAGCCAGTGGGTGGTGCTCGCCCACCAGCCAAGGCAGGTGCCAGCACGGGATCTCCCTGCCCCCCTCATTGCTCCACCCATGGGTCAACCCATAGATCGGCCCTGATCACCAGCCAGGCCTAGGGATCCTACCCTATATATATCGGGAACAGTCTCTTAGATTTAAAAATTAAAACCTGGCAAGGCTACTCTAACATTGAAAAAATAGGATGATGCAGTGATAACATGCATGGACTTTGGCTTCCACATTTTGTGGTCATCTCTGATTCTGACACTTATAACTGTGTGACAAAGCCAATTACTTCCCTCTGCTTCCGTTTTTCCACCCATAAGATAGGGAAAATGGTACTACTGCCTCAGAAGGATCACGTTATGTACACTTTTTATGATCAGGGCAAAAAAATGTAGCTATCCATACAACAGCAAGATGCCTTTCACATGTATGAAAAGTATGGTCACTGGTATATGCAGCATACTGGATTGTGAGAGGGATGTCTGACTGCCAGTTTAGGCCTGACACCCCCCAAGGGATCCTGGATTGCGAGAAGGTGCAGGCTGGGCTGAGGCACCCTCCCCACTCCCGTGCATGAATTTTATGCATCAGCCATCTACTTCTCACTATAAAAGGAACTTAGGAGCATTCAGTTTAAATAGTGAGGCCTGAGGCAGCCTTAATTCCTCTTGGCTGACCCTCATGATGGGTGATAGACATGTCTGCCCTGTAGGCACCAGAGGAGGCACAGTGGTGCTGGTGAGCCGTGGTGAGGGCCCAGGCTTCATCTTCATAGCTGTCCCCACTTGCTTGACACCACAGCTTACTGGCCCATCATGGCAGGCCTCACCCTGTCTCATCCTTCCTGTCCTCCTCCTCCCTGTGTTCCACCAAGCCCTGTCTCCTTACATGGGCCCTGAGTGCTGCCCCTTTCCAGTCTGCACTGCTACTGACTCTCAAACCTCTCCAGCCACACCCTCTATTCTTCAGTTCCTTGAAAGTTCTAACTCAAGGGTTTGCTGGCTGCCTATTCTGCCCTAACAATTTCCCTTGTCCCTTGATCAGGCTGGTTGCTGCTTTACCTCCTGAATCTCTACAGGGAAGCCTTTCTTGACTTTGAACACCTGCCACCTCCCCTTCCCCATCCTTGTCCAGTTTGGGAGAGGCCCCTGCTCTTTGTTGTTTGTGATCCATAGCCCTATGTTTTCTTTAGTACCATTCCTCACACCTGCAAAGGTTCATTCAAGGTCTTCCCTATCAGCCCATGAGCTCCAAGGGTTTTTCTCACTCCAGTGTACCAATAGGAGTCCAGGGTCTGGCACACAGAAGGTGCTCAATAAAGAATGAATAAATTAATATGGATAACAATTAATTTACAGTCTAGTGAGTTATGGAGTCAGACTCCCTGGCTTAGAATCCTAGTATACTATTCTGTGTCTCTCTCTCTCTGACTGGTTCCACATCTGTCAAAAGGGAATAATAACAAGAGGATCATGGTGAGGATTATGAACTAATACAGAACAAACAATGTAGCACAGTATCTTCACACATAGCAATGTCCATTCTTGTTTTATTTTACTCCTAGAGGCCTAGTGCATGAAATTCGTGCACAGGGTGGAGGGAGGAGGGTCTCCTCAGCCCAGCCTTCACTCTCTCCAATCTGGGACCCCTCAGGGGATTGGGCCTAAACCAGCATTCAGACTTTCCTCTCACAATCCTGGACTGCTGGCTACTGATTGCTAACCTGCCTGCCTGCCTGGTCATCCCTGATTCCCCTGCTGGCTTGGTTGCCTCTAACTGACCCCCTGATGCTGGCCAGGTCATCCTCACCTGCCCTCTCCCTTCCAGCCTGATCACTCCTAACTGCCTCCCCTCCCCCTGCCAGCCTGGTCACCCTAACTGCCCCCTTGCCAGCCTGGTCACCCCCAACTGTTCCACCCTGCCAGCCTGGTTGCCCCTCAGGGTCCACCCGCCAGCCTGGTCGCCCCATGTAGCCTGCTGTTCAGTCGTTTGGTCTTTCCTCACTAACCCTCCTGCTGGTCTCGTTGCCCCACACAGCCTGCTTGTTCTGTTATTTGGTTGTCCTGCATTAACCCCCCTGCCAGCCTGGTCATAGGCAGCCATCTTGTGAGGGCATGAGGGTTAGTTTGCATATTATATCTTTACTAGAGGCCTGGTGCAATAAATTTGTGCACAGGGGGCTGGGGGGGGTGTCCCTCAGCCCAGCCTGCCCCCTCTCCAATCTGGGACCCTTCAAGGGATGTCTGACTGCCTGTTTAGGCCCATCCCAGTGAGATTGGGCTTAAATGGGCAGTTGGACATCCCTCTCACAGTCCAGGACTGCTGGCTCCCAACTGCTTGCCTGCCTGTCTTCCTGATTGGCCCTAACCATGCCCCTGCCAACCTGATTGATGCTTCACTGCTCCCTGCCAGCCTGGTCTCCCCCGCCCCTCAAATGCTCTCCCCTGCAGGCCTGGTTCCCCGACAACTGCTCTTCCCTGCAGGCCTGGTCACCTTCAACTTCCCTCCTCTGCCAGCCTGGTCACCCCTAACTGCCCTCCCCTGCAGGCTTGATCGCCCCCAACTGCCCTCCTTTGTAGGCCTGGTCCCTCCCAACTGCCTTTCCCTGCTGGCCATCTTGTAGTGGCCATCTTGTGTCCACAGTGGGGCAGGATCTTTGACCACATGGGGGCAGCCATCTTGTGTGTTGGAGTGATATTCAATATGCATATTACTCTTTTATTAGAGTAATATGCATAGTGCACAGGAGGGGCCAACTGGTTTGCCCTGAAGGGTGTCCTGGATCAGGGTGGGGGTTCCTTTGGGGTATGGGGCAGCCTGGGTGAGGGGCCTGTGGTGGTTTGCAGGCCAGCTACATCCTCCAGTGACCCAAGTGGAGGCCCTGGTATCTGCAATTTATTTATCTTCTACAATTGAAACTTTGTAGCCTGGAGCAGAGCCAAGCCTCCTGCTAGCTCAGTGGTGGCAGCCATTTCTGTTGGGATTTATTCATCTTCTATAATTGAAACTTTGTAGCCTCGAGTGGAGGCCTAGGCCCACCAGGGTATGTGGAAAGCTTGGCTTCCTCCATCTCCAGGGAAACCCAAGCCTCCCTCCTGCTCGCTCTGTGGCTACAGCCATCTTGGTTGGGATTAATTTGCATATTCACTCCTGATTGGCTGGTGGGGATGGCTTGTTGGTGTAACAGAGTGATGATTAATTTGCATATTACTCAATTATTAGATAGGATTACTATTATTACATCTCCTAGATTTTCTCATCTGTGGATTTGCTTGACTAATTTCTTTTGTTTGTTTGTTTGTTTGTTTTTTTGTTAATCTTCGACCAAGAATATTTTTCCATTGGTTTTTAGAGAATGGAAGGGAGGGGGAGAGACAGAGAAAAAGAAACATCTATGTGAGATGTTTCACAGTACTCACTACTGCTCCACATTGATTGGTTGCCTCCCACATGTGCCTGGACCAGACCAAGGATGAAATCTTCAACCCAGCTATGTGTCCTTGACCAGGAATCGAATCTAGGACCCTTCAGTCCATGGCTGACACTCTATCCATTGAGCCAAACTGGCGAAGGCTTGGCTAATTCCTTTTTTTAAAAAAAATATCTATGAAATGCTCAAATAGCAGTTACTCTTTGTCAAGGACTATTGTAATACTATACAAATATTAATTTATTTAATCCTCATAATAGTCACAGAAAACAGGTAATTCCTATTTTATAGACAAGGAATAGAGAGGGTGAATAACTTGACAGATCACTGGCAGGTGTAGGCTGATCTTGAACTCCAAGCCATCTGGCTCAGAACAGCCTGATGCTGCCTTCTAGGAGGAGGGGACGGGAACACTTCCCCATCCTTAATCCAGGCCTCAACACTGCTTTCCTCTCCCTTTTCTGCTGGCATCTGGCCCTCCGTTCTCATCCCAGAGTTTTCATCCAGCGAAGGTTTCCAGACTTAGCCAATAAATATGGGCTGCCCTGGCTTTGTGGGCTCTCGTGCCTATGCATTATTTGGGGGGCGGAGGGGGGCACACTTATATTAAAAAAAATTCATTGTTTATCTGAAGTTCGAATTGAACAAAGGCTCCTGTATTTTAACTGGCCACCCTACATCTAGCACCAGAGGGTAGCAATGTGGTTTTGGTCTACCTTCTTTCAAGTGGTGGTCTCAGACACAGATATGCAGCTCCCTAGGATCTGTAAGGGGCAAGGTTGGTGAACTCTCTTGTAGGGCAGAGTGGGCATTTAGCTCTAGTGGAGGAGGAGGGAGACATTCCAGGTGGAGGCAACAGCTTAAGAAACTACTCAGTGAAGTGGAAGAAAGCCAAGGGTATGCTAGTTAACAGAGCACTCTGAGTGTCTGGCAGGAAGGTTAAATACAAAGTAGGGCCACATTGTGCAGGGCTTTGGGCTTTGTCACCTGGATCCTAAGAAGGTTTGTGTGATTAGGTTTTGTGATTAGGTTTTGCCTCTTAGGAGGAGCTCCTTGGCTGTTGGGTAAAGCGGGATGACAGGGAATTAGGATGCAAGAAAAACCACCATCAAGGAAGTTTTTGACCAAAGGACAGGGAATAAACACTTTGTCTCTTTATTCTTGGAATTCTTTATTTTTTGAAAAAAATGCAAGGCAGAGCTGGAAAAATAAAAGATAGTTCTCAGTCCCATTAGTTATTGAGAGGGAGGTGTGTGCAATGTTGGTGTTTTTGTTTTTACCAGCCTTTTGTCAGTGGGTCTATAGTACCCAGAAGAAGGAAGCATTGGGTTTGGGGAGGGATGTCCTCAATAATTTGCTTCAGTGTCTCAGGCAGACATAATAGGACAGGGTCAAAGGTGTTGCTGAGGAGATTTACCTGCCAGTAAACATTAGCCTTAATTAAGCTTATATGAAGAAAACTATTTAAGCAGTCTGAGGTAAGTTGCAATTTTCTGTCTTAACAACTAGTCATTGCTTCTGAATAAGACCAGGTTCCTAACGGTGAACAATTTAAGATAGTAAAAGAATTGTCATAAACAGCTCCCCAGAGCCAAGAGCACAGCTCAGATTTTAAGCTCATAATGGAATCATATCAAAAGCAAGGAGGAGCGGCAGGAACCATAAATTCTTAGAGTGCAAAATCTGTCCATTGTGAAACTTGTGCTGAAGGGAAACCAGATGTGGATGCTGGAGGGAGAGGGGGCAGGAGGGAGAGAGTTGAGGACAGAGGAGAGGGTCCTGTCAGAGGGAGATGCCTCCCACTGCAGATTGGCAGAGACTCAGGCCTAGAAAGAGGGCAGGAGGTCCAACATCAGAAGAAAAAGGCCACAGAACTCGCTGCTGCTCCACCACAAGTATTTACAAGCTTTTCTGGGCTTTGTGTCTTTGAAGACACAACATTTGGAGCAATGCTTTAACAACGTATTTGAAATATAACGAAAGGATTGTGAGTAACTCACATGTGTGGAAATCCCTTTGGACTGGAGTAAAAATCATGTTTGCCCAAATGACTCTTCTTTGGCCTGAGATAGAGGTGTGGTTTTTTTTTTTCTGATGTGCAAAGTCCTTTAAAAATATCAAGGTGAACATTTGCTGAGCACCCCCTTTGTGCCGGGGCTGCAGGGGCTTCAAGGATGCCAGCAGTCCCCCAAGATGCCTGCTGTGGAGTGGACCAAAGGCCAACAGGTTGGGAAGATTCTTTTAAATGGGTTTCTGGCAACAATTTGGGACTTCACGGGGTGGCATGGGGCAGTCCCATTCATGTAGGAGCAGGAGAGCTTTCATGGAGTAGATATGCTTGAAATGGACCTCAATGGCTGAGAGAGATTTACACAGGTAGAGAGGAAAGGGGTGAAGGAAGGATGAGCCACAGGGAGAGAACAGTAGAGATGAATGTCTGGAGCCAGAAAGTGTTTGATGAGTCAGATGAGAGACCATAAGATGGGGGTTGTGGGCAATAGGGTGGAGGTGGGGAGAGGGAGGATATGTTAGGGAGAACGTTGAATGCTGATGTCAGGAACCTGTAATTAATTTTATTGGAAAATTGAATTTGGTACTTAAGTCTGTTTGATGCCATTTCAACTCCCATTTCTAAAAAAAAAACACAGAAAACACTCCCCCCCACCCACATCAATTCACCAAAAGCCAGTATGCTGAAGGAATGAGGCACTGAAGTATTGCTTTTATAGAAAAACTTGGTTTCTTTTCACTGATAGTGATATTTATGGGCATTTGGGTCTTGCTGAGGCTGCCTGTTGTCAGGGTATTTGGTGATAACATGTTTTATGTATTTTGAGTATTGGGTATCTTATAAGTTACAAAAAGGAAGATTATATAAATGAATTTTCAGTTCAGTTTGTTGGCTCTTTTGACAATAATTTCCCAGATTTGCATTGTGGGAATGCCTGGAGAGTAGGGATTTGGGTATTCTCACCCAGGGCTCACAATTCACTCCATGGCAAAATAAACCACTTTTAGGGGAAGGGCTGTTCTCTAACTCAGATGAGCTACATGAACCCAACTCTCATCGGGCTGAACCTGTCACCCTCCTTCCTCCTTCCTTCTTCAATGGGCAGCCAGGGCCAGCTAGGGGTGTGCTTTTGGAGGGGGGTGAGGAGCAGTGGAGGGGACTTTCCCACCCCACTTCACCCCACCCCAGCCCATGGCTCTGGGTCCTGGGAACTGCTCCATAATCCCTGAATGCCTTTGCTCCATGGCTGGGCTTGTTAAACTGCTTGGAGACCCCAAGAATGCACCCCATTCCCCTCACAAAGTTGCCCTTTATTTACAGAATTTTTAAAATGAAGGCACCTGGTTCTCTTAAGCCCAGAAATTTCCAAAGGGCCGAGGGCCTGAGCTAGTGGAGGAGAACACAGAGCCTGCTGGGGAACTATAAAGCTTGAGCATTTCCAGGGCTGCTGTTGACCACCTGGGCTGGGGGCTGTGTTGTTCCCTATCCTGTGAAGGAGGGTGGGAAGCTTTGTAGAAAAGACAATAGCCTGGCTTGTGAGACCTCAAATTTAGACATTCCCAGGTCTTCAGGTGGGGCAGTCCATAGAGGGCATTTGCTGCAGGCCTACTACTTGCCAGTCCAGGCCTCGTGTGTGGTACTTCACAGACACTGTCTCTTTGAATCCTCAGCCCTGCCCATTGTGCAGCACACTGCATTGGCAGAGAGAATAAATGACTTTTCTAAAGACACCTATTTGGGCAGAGCTGAGTTGTGAGCTCTCATCTTCTTGACTCAAGGCCTATATGCTGCCACAAGCATTATATGGCATCCACCTACCACCATCTGATCCTCCGATGGGACTTACAAGGTGATTGGGCCACAAGGGGTGCCTAGTCTCCAAAGTTCTTCCTTACCTAGGATTCCACAATTAGACTGCACTTCTCTGGGCGAAGGCAGGCCTCACCAGACAATGATGCAAGTGCAAAGCAATGGAGAGTCATACAATGTCCCTGCTGCCATTTTTGTGACACCCCTGCAGGGCATGAATTTTGATATGTCTTTGGGGGATGGAGAAACTGAGGCCCAGAGCAGAGAAGGGACTTGCTCATGTCACAGGAGTGGGGGCAGTTTTTTCTTATATATTTACCTGGTTCCTAGCATGTCACTTAGATGTCCATGGGATGATCCTTCTGTAGGATGAAGGATGACTAAGGCCCACATTTACCTGTCACACTTGCCCCTCTTGGCCCATCTTTGAGTTCAGTGGCAGCTTGTCAGGCATTTCTAAATCACCTCTTCCTTCCTTATCCTACCTGCAGCTTTCTCAGAGCCTTCTTCCAGCCTATGGCAGCTCCATTGCCCTTCTATCAGTACACCCTGGAAACATGGAAGGGAGGGTGGGTATCCAGTTTACATTTCAGGGGGTGAAACCCAGCCATTGGGGAGTGGGAGCTGATGGATAAATGCTCTGCTCTGCCTTTCAAGGGTATGGTCCTGGGGGGAACTCTCTATGCTTTATAACTTCTGGTACCAGCCTCCTTCCTGGGTTTGGGCTGGATCAGGCTGAGCTTTGTGATTGCAGGAACAGCAACTGTCTTGTTTCCCTGGCACAATGTCTGATACACAGTAGAGGCATAATAATTATCAAATGAATGAACACCTCCCTGGAGAGATGGCTCTAGTGAGGAACATAAGGCTCAGACTAGAGCAGAAGAGAGTCTCTGAAACACTGTGACTTTTGTGGGTAAGGAATCAGAGGGGATGCTACAATGACTTCAAATCTGGTTTCTGAGGACTTAAGTTTTAAAAAACCAGCTCTTTTTATATGTTAGTGTTTGTTAGGATAGACATCTGCAACTCAACATCTGTTTAGTTGAAGAATTACTCTTTTTTTAAATTTCCCTTAGGAAAAAGTGGCTTCAGTTGGAGATGTATATAGAAGTCTTGGTTTGGTGAAACTTGACACATCCAGTTCCCCCAAAACCTGTTATAATTCAGAATATAGTAAGAGGTGGCATGATGCAGTAGAAAAATCTAGGATTTTGCAGCCATACAGCACTGGGTTCAAATTCTGATCACTGTCTAGCTGTGTGACTTTAGGTGGGTCATTTCACCTCTTTGGTCTGTTTCCTAACCTGTAAAATGGTGACCTTTTAGAACCTTCATAGGATGACTGTGAGGACTGTATGAGATGGTGCTGGTAGCACTTACCATAGTGTGTACATGGACAGTGGTGGTTGAAATAAACCTAATTGCTCTTCTCAGAGGCTGGTCCCCAAGGGAAGAGTGAAAGCAGAGCAAATTTGTAGTGAGGTTGCCACCATCAAAGGGAGTGAGTGGATGCATAGCCTAGCAGTGCATTAGCTAATTTCTTGGTAGCACCACTGCTTGGAGTGTGGCCAAATCCCTTGTGTGGATGTCACTTTACTGTGTGAAGAGGACATTCACACATAATCTCACATGAGCCTGTTTGCCCTCCTGTTAGACAAGAGGCACAATGATTATTACACCCACTTCATAGATAAGGAAGCTGAGGTACAAAGAGGGAAAGGGCTTTGGGATCTCAGTCAAGAGGTAGTTAGAATCTTGGCCTATTGACTTCCACTAGGTCTTGGCTTTAAGGATCTGCAGCAGTGCCTTAGGCCCCACTTCTAACGAGTTCCTGGAGGAGGCAAGTGCAACCCTTCATCTTTAGGCAGTGTTATTCTGGTCAACCTTCTCTCTCCATCCAGATTCACCCTGTATAGTCTCTGTCACCTGCTTCCTTTGTTTGTTTTAAAATATATATGTATATTTTTAGTGATTTCAGAGAGGAAGGGAAAGGAAGAGAGAGAGAGAGAAACATCTATGATGAGAAAGAATCATTGATTGGCTTGCTTCTTGCATCTCCTGAAGCCTCCCACTGGGGACTGAGTCTGCAACCCAGGCATATGGCTCAACCAGGAATCGAACTGTGACCTCTTAGTTTATAGGTAGATGCTCAATCACTAAGCCATGCCTGACCTGACACCTGCTCCATTTGGAGATAAGATTTTATGAGCAGAGGTGGATATTACATAGGTAGTAGACCTATGTCTACTCCCATTGTATGCCTACTGGAGTTGTATGACCTGCTGACCCTGCCAATCTTGTGTGCTCCTGGAGATCAGAGCTGTTGAGGGTCTCAAACTAAATGGGAATGCTCAGATACTGATGACCAGGGACATAGAGTTACCAATGGATAGACATTACTAATCAGGGTTTTGAATAGTTGAATGCTCTTAATAGCCAGGAACATCTTTCCATTAGGGTCACCATCCAGGGAGCTCTCTCTAGGCAAAATAGAAAAGCTGTCATATCTCTCACCTTAAACAGTTCAGAGTTTTTCTGGGCAGTCATGTCAGACATGTTTGTGGGCCTGTTGAGTGATGGCAGCAGAAGAGGGGTTAGAGAGAGCAGGGGCTTTGGATTGAGATAGGCTTGGGTATAAATGCTGGCTGTATCTCTTCTTTGCTGTATGAACTCTCTGAGCTGCTGTTTCTCCATCTGTAAAATTGGAATAATAATAATTATGTGTACCTCATAATGACATTGTGAGGATTACATGAGGAAGTACTTGTAAAGTGCATGACAAAGACTGACACATAGTACACTCTCCATGAATGTTAGCTTTCACCATTCATTCATTCATTGTGGTCCTCAGCATAAGGCCCCTGGCACACACAATCAGTAAACACTAGGACTAAATAATCACTTACCTGAATGGTACCTTTGAACATCAGTCTACTTCACTTTGGTGACCTCAGAGTGAACATCGTCAGGTGCTGAACACTGTTTTCTAGTATCCCACTACCTGTCTCAGCCAAATCCTTACTCTTGCCAGATCTGTCGCACTTAGGAGAGCTGATACTAGAGCTGAAAAAGCAAACTACAACAATCCTTGAGTTATTTATAGCTAGATGGTTACCCAATTTTATCTATTTTTGTGTGTAGAGACATTTTATATAAATAATTTTTAAAAATTCTGTGAGCATTCTGTATGTTTGATTTCCATTATCGGAGACCTAAGTGTATTTTTCAAGAATATTTTATATAAAAGAGACAAGTGATAACTTGTGGATTAAAATTCCATCAGATCAAAGTATGAAGGCAACTCCCTGCAAATTTTATGTTATTATGCACAAAGATACATGACTTTATTCATGAGCTAAGCAGCCAAGGAAGTATCTCTTGGAGGGAGGAAAAGTATTAGCAAGGACTCACAACAAAGCATATCCCCCTGTCTCCATCTTGAAGGAGGACCTTTGAGGAGCCTTAGACTTGGCCCAATGGATTAGCCTCTATAATCCTCAAAGTCAAATATATTGCCTCTATTTCTCTCATGTCACCATCCACGTGGTCTGTGTTTTCTTTTCTTTTCTTTTCTTTTTTTTTGGCCCATGAGGCAGAGCTCCCAGATATAGTGAATGAAATGATTTGACATGAGTGGTCTTTTGTCCATAATCTCCATGTACTATCCTTCCTGTTCTTTAAGGCTGGGAAAGGGGAGATTTCTTATATGTGCCACCTGCTGAGCAAGTAATTCACAAATTTACCTCACCTTTGCCCCACTTTTAATTAGATTGAGCCGCGTGATTGTCCTCTTCATATCTATTGCACCATCATTTTGAAGGAGTGGCCATCCCAGCAGGCTCCCCTTCCCTTTCCTCTGTTCTGCACCTTCTCTGGCCTATAGGACAGCCTCTGGGAGGCAGTGTGAAGATCTACTCCCATCCAGTGCAGTACAATGTACTTGGCAGTGAGTTGAAATCCAGCTCTGCCACTTACTAGTTGTGTGGTCTTCCATGAATTATTTAGCAATTCTAAGGCTCAGTCCTCTTTTGAAAGAAAAGCTAAATAGTAGGACTGTGGTAAGGGGATGATGCATGTAAAAGCCCCAAATACAGTGCCTAGCCCAGGTACAGGGCAGCTTGCAGTTGGGGAAATTGGAGCCTACAGAGGGTAAATGACTTGCCCAAGGACATACTTAACATTATAAAGTTATTTTGAGGATTAAATGAGTAGATATGTTTACGCTCATGGAGTACTGCCAATCTGGATTCTGTCCTGGAAACAAACCAAGTTGGTGACTTTGAGCAAGAGGAGATTTGATATGGTGAATGAGGCCCTATAATGTTGTTGGAAGGGCTAAAGGACTGCTAGACTTCTGGAAGGATCACCAGGATAAATCAGAACTGACCCTCCAGGATAGGGCTACTTGCTTCTGTCTTACTTCTGAACTCAGGGTTCATTCTCATAGCTGGGATCCAGATAACAGGAAGCCAGTGTAATCAAGGGATTGCTGCTGCTGCTGCTTCCACTGCCAGAGTCACCTCTCAGTAATCAGGAAGCTGTAGAATGAAGGCTGGAACCAGCTACAAAGAAAACCTACATTTCTAGGACCTTGCTTGCTGATAGAAATGGCCAAAAGGCATGGGAGGATGGCCTCTGCCTCACTTCTGCTTTTCAAATCTGGTCTGAGTTCATCCAACTGATGGAACTCAATTGGCATTCTTACCCTACCTACAAGAGCCTGGGAAATGTGGTTAGCTTTCCAATCTCACTAACTAGAAGGAGAGTAGAATGGAGATGGAGAGAACCAATCCACAGAATCCAATACAAAGTGCACATAAGTATTGCAAGTGCTCAATATGTTCGTTATTATTATTACTGATATTATCTCTATTATTATTATCCTGGCCTTCTCAGGAAGCCTGGCTTCAGATATCACTAATTTTATTATCCCTTATGAAACAATGTTAAGGTGTGCCTTTCTCTTTGGGGACCTCTCTTTCCCAGTCGTTCTTCTTGGTGCACCATCTCCTTTAATGGTGTCATCATGTCTTCCTCCACTATGTTGCCTGTGGCAGGAACTTGGATCACTCTGACTTACTCTTTTCCCCTCACTACCAATGTGTTCACCCCAACCAATCACCAAGCATTATTAGAATTGCTATAGTGTCATACCCATCCCTTCATCCATTGCCACAGTCCTAGGTCAAGTCTTCATCATAATCTCTGAGCTATACAGTGTGACTGCCTTCTCCCTGCATCTTAGATTCCAACCTTGCTAGGGGGCCATTGGCTGTCTGACAGCCTGCACATCTCTCTTAAGCACAAATCTTGCTACTACCTCTTCTGCTTTGTCCTACAGGTGGTTCCTGCTCAGGGCCTTGGCCCCGAACCCCTTTTGCCCTATGTCTCTAGTTTTGTGGCCTCCTAACCTTATTTTCGCTGCCACAAGGTTTAACCTTCTAGCTCCTGTGGTTCCCCAAATATGCCATGCATTCTCACATAGTCAAGCTTTGTATTCTGTGTTTCCAATGCCTGTAATGCCTTTCCTGCTTCTGCCTAGTCATCTCTGGGTCATTCCTTACACTTCCTTGAGGCTGCCTCCCTATAAAGTCCTCCCTGAACACCTGTGCGTGTTCCCCACTCCTACCCCTTTGCAGAGCAATTCTGCCCCTTTAACATCAAACATGGTGATTTTGCCACTATGAAAGAGGGTTCTTTGGGTATAAGATGAGAACTTTCTCATCCTCTGCCATCCTCATTTTCCTTGGTCTATTGCTAGCTCAGGTACTCTATCGTTGAGAAACCTCTTCCCTGACCTTTGTTCCCTCTAGGTTTCTCCTCTAATTGTCCTTTGACCAATTCAGCAATGGCCTCAGGCATATGCTTCCTTGAGTGCCAGATTCTGGTGGGGCTGCAGATGGTGTGCCTTTAGGTGAAGTCAAGGCCTATACCCTGAGGATGTATAGCCCAGGAGGGAGAGAAGACAATAGGGGATAAGTTCAGTGCTACAGCGAGTAGGACTGGAAAGTGCCACAGGTGGGCAAACAGGGAAGGCATGTGGAGGAGGTGACTTTAAGAGGCCTCTGCAGCACTGGTCCATATTGATGGGGGACACTCCCACTCTATTTTTCCTGCAGGCCCCACCCCTTCTGGTTTGGCATTTTCCTAATGGCTCTCTGGTAAGCAATATTCCAGTTTTCCTGAGTTATTGAAGAAAGAGCTGCTCCTTTGACATGCAAACCTCACAGGCAGTCTTCCTTTCTATTTGTTTCTCAGTTTCCTCCTTGTGATGCTCAGAGTTTGGTTGTCTTATAATTACAGCAGTGGCCATAATCACTACATGCCAGGAAGCACTGACTGTGTCTTACAAACACCTAATGGCAACTGGTGAGGCCAGCACTAAAGTTGCAGTGGAGGACATTAAAATAATAGGTAGAGAGTGGCAGAGGCCAGAGTACCAGCTTAGGACAGCCAGAATCAAGAGGATGAGCTGGTCATTACGACACACGCAGCTTTCTCATGATGGCGCCTACAGTGGAGCTAGATGTTCCAGGGCAAATGTTGATGAGAGGTTAGAAGGATGAGATCAGGTGAGATCAGAAGGAGCTGTCAGTGACTTTAGCAAGAGCAGTTTCAAGGCAGTAGTGGCAATAGAACTGGACTGCAATAGTTGAAGTGGAGGGGGCAGCAGGGATTGTTTTGTTCCTCCTGCCCGCCCCCCAGAAGTTTATTTATTTATTTTAAAAATAATTCTTTATTGTTGAAAATATTACATATATCTCCGCCCCCCAAACCCCTGCCACCCTCCAGCCTGCTCCTGCCCTCCACCCCAGGCCCTCACCAGATAACAAGGATTGTAAGCAACTCTTTGAAGAAGCCTACTTTTTATGGAAGGAGAGAGGACACCAGCTTGGGAAAAGTGGAGAATTGGAGTGGAAGGACAGTTATGTCTTCTTTTATTTCTTGATGAGTGAGCAGAACCTGAGCATGTTTAAGGGTAGGGGACTGAGGCAGGATGGAAAGTTGAAAGAGTAACAGGAGAGAGAGCCTGATGGAAGATAGTGAGGGGAGAGAGGACCCAGAGTCCAGGAGTGGGAGTGACTTCAGGCTAGAAAGGCCAGAGTATCATTTTTATTGTTTGATTACCCCTACCTGACTATACATTCCAAGAAAATAGGAATTAAAAAAAATCTTTATTGTTGAAAGTATTACATATGTTCCCTTTTTTTCTCCTTTGATCCCAGGCCCTCACCACCCTATTGTCTGTGACCATGGGTTATGCATATATGCATGCAAGGTCTTTGGTTGATTACTTCCCACCCACCCTCCTCTGCCTTCCTTCTGAGATTCCACATTCGTTGAAAATAGGATTTTTTTGTCTGTTGTGTTTATTGCTATTTCTCCAGGGATTAGAATAGTGACCTGCACAAATTTTAAATATTGAATAAAAAATTGTTGAATGAAAAATCAGATACTCTCAATGAATTTGGGGTAAGTCTGTAGCTGGCAAGAATGGGCAGTTATAGAGATTAAGAACAGAAGGTTGAAAGAGCTGCTCTGAAGAGTGGGAATGTTAACTTATGGCACCACAGGAAGACTACAGGCATCTCACTGTGAGACCATGGGGTCCACTAGCAAGACTCTGAGGTGGGCTCCACAACAGGAATGGCTCCAAAGTTAAGGCTTCTTAGGGAGGTGAAGGACACTGAGGTCTAGAGGACTGGGGACATGTGGTCAATAGATGGGGTCTCTGAGTTGGTGATCTGAGCAAGTCTGGGTGATGACAGATTCCAGGGTATGGCTGTTGGTGTTGGAGTGGGATGTGGTTCAAGGCCATGATGGCAAGGAGGTCAAGAACCTGATAGCATCCAAGGAGGCTAAGGTCACCCCCCGCTAGCTTTGCGGGGGGGGTAGAGTGGGCCCACACCCGAGTTTCTAATGATGAGCAGGTGTGAAGGAAGTGGGGGGATGACCTCTGCAAGGAGAGGAAGCTAGACCACAGAAGCCTCAGATGGACAGGAGCTTTGGATGCTGACAGAGGAGTCTGAGCTGGAAGTAGCTTTGGGGAGTGAAGACAGCTCAGAGCCACCTGCCAATGCAAAACAAAGGAACAACCTTTAGGCAGGAGGGCCGGGGGACAGTGATTCCTTCAAAGGAAAGCTGGACCCAGGTGAGCCCTAGTGTTGAGAGGGGGCGGAAATATGGTGAAGTTGTTATAACCATTATTCATTTAGCTCCTAGAACCATGGTTTAGAAGGACCTTGAGCTTGCACAGGGATGGCCAAAGGACTTGTTCCTACCTGGACCATTGTGTTTACTTATCATTTGGGGGACCACTGTCTGATTATATGGCTGTATACATCCCCTCCGGGATGTTTGACTGAGTTAGATTCCTAGACCTGGTGACTCTGAACAGTGACGCCTTCTAACCAGGTTCTGCTGGGGAACCTTTGAGGGTTTGCTGCCACCAGGGTACCTGCTGTTCCCCTTCTTTCTTAACATCATAGGCAGAGTGCTATTGTGTTGTTCTGGGTTCTGCAGGTACCCTTGTCCTTTATCACTCATTGAGATCTAGAACAATTGAAACCAGATTGGGCTGTTGGGGAAACTGAGGCTAGGGAAACATAGCCAGCACTGTGGTATTGATGGTGCCCTTGACACTGCAGCTGCATGTTTTTCATGCCCCATCACACCCCATTACTGACCACAGACCAGCTCAGTTAGTTGCTTGTCACTCCTTTCCAGCATTCATTCCCTTGTTAATTTTATCCAGCAAATGTTCCTTGCCGCCACCTTTGGACTGACTGTGCAAGGAGCTGGAAGTCAGAGGGTACAGCCTCCTGGCCTCCAGCACTCACAGGCTTCCCAGAATGGCTGCCATTCAGGAAACTTGTGGAATTTTAGACACTTTGGAGAAGTCAGTACATGGCAATGGCCTTGGGAAGAGGAGTCTATTCCTGTCTGTCCCTGTTGTAACATATCTAAGAAAAAAAATCCATTTGTATTTCTACATACTCCTTTCTGCCTTGGCCAACCCCCTCGGGGCTCAATATATCACTCAGCACTTGTACTGTGTTAGAGTTGTCAGGGATACCTCTGCTGGCCTCATTATAGCTTTTCATGCTAGGAACTGTGTCTTTGGGTGCGGTTTTTGACTGATTAAAAGTAGGTTAGAGTAATAAGGTAGCTGAGGCACTTCCAGGGCCTTTCTGCGTTGGTGATGGCTAAGACATTCCAAATGTTACAACTTAGGGAATAGATGACTAATGTGGCCCTCCATGTGGGCAGGTTCCCTATCCTTGCCTTCTCTGCTGTCTATTTCCTAAGCCCTGAGATGTTAGTTTATTGATTTCAGAATCTTTAGCTCAGGGACGGTGGTGCTGTGGTCCACTGAGAAGGTATATCCTGGGACCCAACAGGACTCCCACAGCTGGAGTGGCAGGGTTGAGAGGGAATATCACTTCTTTTCTCCTTCACAGCCTGGGACCTACACTGAGTTGTATCTCCATGCTATCTCTCTGACTAGCCTTCTACTTGCTTCTACCCCCTTGTAGTCTTCACTCTTGTACTCCGTGTTCCCTTATGTGTAATGCCTTCTCCTGCAGAGACTGTGTCTAATTTTTCATGTCATATCCCTAGTTCCAAAAGCAGTGCCTGGCACCTACTAGGCACTCAGGTGTTTGTTGACTAACTGGCTGGATGGATTGATGGATGGATGGGTGAACAAATTACCCTTCCCCTGGCTTTCCAGAGTTGTTTGCATAGGTAGGAAGTAAAAAGAAACCCAACCACAAAAGACACAGGAGAGCAAAGGGCTGACCACTAGGGGAGGGAGTGACCTGGGGAAGTTCCGGCCACTGGCTGGGGTCACAACCGTGGAATAGGTAAATCATTTAATAGATTTAAGCACCAAGGTCTTCATCTGTCATCATGACCTCTGGCTCGCGGCTTACTGTCCTTACAGGGCTCTGGTGGGGTCCACATAAAACTCTGAATAGTATTTTATGCACATGTGAGGTTGTTGCTGTTGACAGCTGGCTCCTCCCACAGGTACCACCTAATGCCATACCTGAGAAAACTGTTTTTTCCTTAATTCTCCACCTTCTTGGATATGCCTAGGAACCTTCTAAGGAAATATTCTTCTATTCTTCAGCTGGTCATGAGTGCTTTCCTCTCTCCCCCTTTGACGTAACTTAGTTATAGTCTTTGGAGAAACTCCTCCTTCCCCAAATTTCTGGTTTCCTTAAAGGGGTGGAGGGTGGAGGGGCCCTGGTCATCTCTTGCTGGACCATAGGGACAACAGGCTGCTGAGCTGCATTTGCCTCAGCCTCTGCCGTCTCCATCTCTTTATCCCTGCGTAGCTGCCAGAGTGAAGACCCAGTTGCACCAAAGGAAGCTTTATTATTGAATTCCTGGGGATGCCATGTGTGGCTTTGACCTGATTTTGAATTCAGCAGTGTGCTCACTTGCTTAGTGACCTCAGGTAGTTACATAATGTTTCTGGGCCTTGGTTTCTTCTTCTTCTTCTTCTTCTCCTCCTCGTCCTCCTCCTCCTCCTCCTCCTCCGCCTCCTCCTCCTCCGCCGCCTCCTCCTCCTCCTTCTCCTTCTCTTTCTCCTTCTCCTTCTCTTTCTCCTCCTCCTCCTCCTCCTCCCTTTCTCCTCCTCCTCCTCCTCCTCCTCCTCCTCCTCCTCCTCCTCCTCCTCCTCCTTCTTTCTTCTTTCTTCTTTCTTCTTCTTCGTAGGATTAACATCTACCCCACAGATTTACTATGAGAAGTGACATCAGTGTCAATAACCTTGCCCCATGCCTACTACTTAGTAGGAAAGCAAAGGATAAGTGCTCCTCTCCAGCATATGGCAAGCATCAATCTATAAATCTCCTGTCTCTTACATTTTTGTAAAGAGTGTATATAAAACTGGGGCCCACAGTTTTTAAGTGTCAAGAATCAGCTCTGATGGAAAAAAGAGGATTATTTAGCTCCTTCTGTGCTACTATGTGCTGAGGGGATTGGGAAGATTCAGTGAAGCTAAACATTTGCCCCATATTGTGTTCATCAATGTGCCTTCCCTAAAGCATGCAAGCATTCGATATCCAAAGTATTGTGAATTTTAGATAATGGGGTTTTGATTCAATGAGATTTTTCCATAGATGGGTGGACTTCTATAGACCTTGAGGGTGGAACCAGCCTCGAGGTTCTTTCCCCACACCCTAGTCACAGGAAAGGGTTTATGCACAATGGGTTTGGTCTCTCATATCTCTGCTTCCTGGAACTTTTGACTTTGGGGTATAGGATTCTATTTAGCTACCAAATAGATTGCTTTCCCCCCCCCTTTTTTTTGCAAAGGATTGTTTATTCTCAGCTAGTTATTGTAGCCATCAAACTCTTACAAGCAGTTTTCTGAGCAAAGATCCATTCCACCCAGATGGAAACACTTTCTCTTATGTTGGTTGGTTATACAAAATCACTTCCTATCCATTCAACCCTGGCAGACAGGAATAAACCTGTAGGAATGCATGTGGGCAAGTGGTTCCCTTGGTCATCTGTCCATTGACCAAGTCAAATAGGCTCAGAGGGAAACAAAAAAAAATCTTGGATGTCCAGTCCAGGCCCAGATTCTGGCTTGGGAATAACAGCCCCCCTTTTGCCCATTTTGAGCATAGATTTAGTTGGTTAGCTCTGTACCCTAAGAATCCCGAGACCTCTTAGGAAGTCGTCTTAGGAATTCTAGACACCAGCTCCTAATCCTCCATCTGCACCCTCCCTACCCACATTTTTTCCCCCCTCTGAAGATGCTTTTTAGAGGTTGAAGATGAATGATTTCAGGCAGATGATTAGCTTAATGGAGCTTAATGCCCCCTTCAATTACCATGCTGGCTTTGAGGAGTATCCTATATCTCCCTTTCAGCCTCAGGGCTGAGTGGAAATACTGATGTGGCACCTGCCTTCTAGCAGAATGAGCCCTGCCTCCTGGCCCATCACTCCAGATTGCTCCACCTAGGGCTGGTAGTAATGGGTGTCTTGGGGGGCATGTCAGCTCAGAGCCCCAGGGAGTTTTAGCACTGAATATGGAAGGTGTGGGTGGTGGCAGCCAATTTCTTGCAAACCTCACTTGTAATGCAAGGAAGGAGGCTTTAGGAATAGATGTTCCTCAAGGGCAGGACAGAACTCCCAGAAGTTCTTGCTGAAGGGAGAAGGTGATTCCTTTAAAAAGAAGATACTAATGGTTCTCTGGAGTTGCTGAAAGAGGTCCTCACAGCCCCAGTAATTATGTGACGGTGGCTAGCACTCCCAATCAGGTCACCTCAGTGTTGAGATAGGTGGGAAGTGGAGGGTGACCAGATCTCTAACCTCTCTTAGGACTCTGGTTCCTTGAGGCTTTTTATGTTGTTATGAGAGGCCCAGTTCATGAAATTTGTGCACTGGGGATGTGTGTCCCTCAGTCCAGCCTGCACCTTCTCCAATCTGGGGCCCCATGAAGGATGTCTGACTGCCCGTTTAGGCCTGATCCCGGTAGGATCAGGCCTAAACGGGCAGTCGGACATCCCTTTCACAACCCAGGACTGCTGGCTCCCAGCTACTTGCCTGCCTGCCTGCCTGATTGCCCCTAACCATTTCTGCCTGCCGGCCTGATTACCCCCCTAACCACTCCCCTGCTAGCTTGATCGATGCCAAACTGCTGTGCCCTGCTGGCCTGGTCACCCCTAACTGCCCTCCCCTGCCAACCTGATTGCCAACAACTGCCTTCCCCTGCTGGCTATCTTGTGATGGCCATCTTGTGTCTACATGGGGCAGCCATCTTTGAGCACATGGGAACAGCCATCTTGTGTGTTAGTATGGCAGTCAATTTGCATATCACCTCTTTATAATATAGGATAGACTCAGGCCTTTTTGTCAGTTCACCTGCTCCCTTCCAGGGCTCCACCTCAAAGAGGCAAATTAAATAAGTAGGAGAGAGCAGAGAATATGGAAAATGACCAAATAAATGGTATCAGTGTCCATAACTTTTTGAGTCTTTGATAGATGTTAAATTTTTTGACATGCATTAGTTTATTTAATCCTTTCAATAACCCTCTGTGGTGGGTTCCATTGTTATGTCTGTTACACAGATAAAGAAACAGAGGTTTAGAGACTGTAAGAAACTTGCCCATAATCCCACAGATAGGCAGTGGCAGGGCAGGAAGTCAGTCCAAACTTGTCTAACTCCAGAGTCTGTCCTTCCCAATACAGTGGATAAGGCCTGAGTAGATATTCACTTAAATCAATAGGTAAATTAAAAACAAAAACAAAACAGCTTGGGCCAGGTACTTCAGGTTCATCTATCTGTCTCCTTAAGCCTCACAGACATCTTGTCAGGCAGGTGTAAGTGCCCCTGTGTCATCAGAAAATTAAATGGTTGCCTTAGCGAGTAAGTGGAGAAACAGCCATTCCCTGGGACACCCAGTGGAGATGCCAGCGGTCAAATAGCTAGTGCTCTCACACTGGTGTTTCTTTAGAGTTTCCCCCAATTTGCTATAAGTAGCCTGTCCCAGTGAGTCCTACCACAACTGATATTCAGGATTCTTGCCTTTCCCTATAATCAATAGAAGGATAACTCAGAAAGCTGAAGGGCCCTTGGCTGGAAGAGACTTTGAGATCTTTAGTGTGATATCACCCCAATCCCAGGAGACTGAACTGGACTATTATGGAATAATAAAAATTCAGGTTTGAAAAGATTACAGAAGCAGCCCAGTATGTGGTCAAGGGCAAGGTCTATGGAGACAGATGACCAGGTTTGAATTCTAGCTCTGCCACTTGCCTGCTCTGTGATCTCATAGTGTCCCGACTGCAAGTGGGGGTAATAATTGCCACTTCATAAGCCTGCTGTGGGAATTAATGCTGGTGAAGCACTTAGAATAGTTTCTGGTACAGAGTAAGTGCTGTGTGGGTGTTCATGAAATGAAATATAAACATTGAACATCATTAGAAAAAGCTTTAAAGTAATTTTAGATGAGAGCTGTGGGATGCAGAATTATATACATTATACTTCTCATTTTATTTATATATGTTCATTTATTTAACCATGAATATCTCTGTCATAGAAATTTAGCTGATTTTTATTTTCTTCTTTATAACACTCTACATTTTTTCTATTTTATGCAATAAGCATGCCCAGGGAGAAACACTACCCAGAGCCTACCTTTCCAGGATCTCATCCTCCTGGATAACATTATCCCCTGCACAAATGATGTAGGTGTCTATGTACATCTTGGATACTCTTGAGTTTACATTGGGTACTTGCTTTTCAGAAACATGAGGATTTAACATCTTCTTCACTTCTATTGCCTGACTTTCATTTTTGGAGTTTGACCATCCTAACATACACATCTTTGAAAGTGGCGGTGAACTTGAATCCTTAAAATTGTCTTTAGTTTCAGGCCCATGGAAAGAGGGACTATTGTATATTGTTGTGATCACTCCTTGGAAAAGTGCTCATTTTACCACAGCAACAGAAATGAGTAGAAAAATATATGTGCTGCCACAGGAAATGCAAGTTTGGGGAGATGATTTTAGCTGGGGAGGATGTTATCAAAAAGAAGTTTGCTGGCTGAATCCAACAACTCAGAAGTTACCATATTATATTCAGATTTAAGATTCAACTCAAGAAATATGTATTGGACTAGGTTCTCTCCTAAGTAATGGCATTGGAGAGGGCTGTGAGAACAGTTTCAGCCCTAAAGGAAAGAAAATCTGGCCTTTTAGACTGGAAATGTATTAACATGCAATTAAGTTGGGCCTGGGCCTGTGTTGGACAGAGACCTGGTTGTTTGTACTGGCTCATGCTCTACCAGCCTTATGTTTTTCTTCCACATAAAATGTCCACGTTTTCAGCACTGAGGACAGTGATCTGAGTTGTAGGCCTATTTTGACAAAGCAGAGAAATACATTAATTTGGGATAATCTCAAAGTTAATGTGAGACCCCAGAAATGATAACAGTTTGCTAGGGTTTGACTTTGCTTTTCAACTTTTTATTTAAAATACTGGTATTTGAGAAGCATTTATCTGCAAACAAACTGTATCTAATTTTTAATCTGTTAAACAGACAAATGATATCACCATACATCTGCAGAGCACTTCAAAGTCACCAAATGGCTGTTTGTGCTTTGTGGCAGGCTCTCTTCCCCTTCACCACAGCCTGTGAGCCAGGAGCATTGTCAGCTTTATTTAACAGGTAGGAAACCAAGGCATGGAGAAATTAAGTGCCTTGGCTGATGCTCCCTGTCTGATGTGTGGCAGACCCTGAACTAGAACCCAGCTCTTTTGATTCCAAAATATTTAGGATTTCACTGTCTTCCTGGTACACAGGTTATGCTTTCTTCCTCTCAGGACAAAGGAGATTTCTGGGGTGTATACTTACCGAAGTTCGGCAAAGGAGTTCCTTGAAAATATATACCAGGGGTGCCTTTGTTTTTGTGGCCTCTAAACAAACCTCTCCAACCATAAAGGAGAAGTTTTCCAGGCTTGCCTTTAATGGGTATTTGGTTTGCTTTTATAGTTCAAAGGAACAATAAAATATATGAAATTACCAACCATGGCTCATGATAGAGTGAATTAGAATTCTTTGCTGGTGAAGATTATAATTCTCTTCTGTTCCCCTGTGTTTTTCCCCAAACCTTTATCTACTAGTAAGTGCCCTATCTTGACCGCTGCTGGACTTGGCCTAGACCCCAGGACCTCTAAGGTCTGTTGAGTTGGCTTTCCTTCTCTTCCTCATGCCCTGTGGCTGCCTTAAAAGGTGCTATTTCTCAGAAGTTTAGGTTTCTGCATTCACCATATTCCCTGGTGTGGGTAGGATGTTCTCCAGCCCCTTTCTTTCCTCTATTTTCTTGCACTGTAGCACTTGAATTGTCAATAGGGAAAAAATGGACATCCAAGGTCAAACTTAAATGTGATCTACTTATCAAGTTCTAAATAGTTCTGTAAATATAGCTGATCCCTTATCAAAGGTGACAACTCATTTCATATGTCCTTGCATGCACCTATCCATATATGTACTCTTTCATTCTTGCACCTATCTGTCCATCATCCATTCATTTATGGAATTTGAGCACCTGCTTGGGCCAGGTATTGTATCAAGAGGTGGAATATAAAAGTGATAAAGACAGACCTGGTTCTTACCTCTAAGAGGAAAGATCTTCACAAACCATACTACAGAATGAGACATGCTTTGATCAGAGAAGTGTAGGGTACAATGTTCTGTTGATGATTACCTTTGGAAAGGAATGTAAGGAATGTATGCATCTCCGAGTGTATATGTTTTCCTATTTCTATATAAAATCCACTGGAAATTGTATTAGGTAAAGAGAGAGCAATTTCTTTAGCTTAGGATTTCTTACTGACTAGTGATTTATTCCTAGTAGAAGCTCATCTTATGACTTTAAAAGCTCCCTCCCCCACTTTTAAATTTTGATAGTTATATAAATCACCATTGACCAACAGTGGAAGAAGGAAGAGACTTGATTTCTAGTCCTATCTCTGCCACTAACTTCGGTGGGACCTTGAACAATCTCCTTACCTAATCCTGCCTCTGTGTCTTCATTTTTAAATGGAGATTATACTCCCCCCTCCCCCCCTGCCAACAGTTCACTAGATTATTATATGGATATAAAAATGCTTGGAACATTTTTTTATAAATGGAAGGCAGTGGACGATGTGCAGTTGAGTGAGTCTTTTGGCAGATGGGCCAAAATCAGTGATGTGCCTAAAATCCTGGGGTAAGTATTAAGAGGGTTTCTTTTTATTCTGAAGACTGTCTTAGTTTGGAAGCTAAATAATATGGCTCCCTTAGCAAAAGAGGATGTGAACCAAGCAGAACACTAACCTCTGCCTAAGCAGCAATGAGTTCTGCTGTTATATTTTAGGTTCCTCAAATGGTAGTCAGAGTCTGATGAGGATCAGCTATGAAGATTAGTGCTTGATTTAACTCAGAGGTGAGCAGTTGCTTTCTAGGACAACGGCCCTTTTCTTACCATGAAGGAAGACTGCAGTTGATCTGGAATATCTCCAAATGGGCCTGCTAATGAGATGATAACCTGAAAACCTGGTCCATTTGAGGAAGAACTGATTTCCACTTAGGGAATTCCCCGCTTTTTCTTGCCCCAACCTTACCTATGCAGTTACAATGTGCATGCTAAAGTATTCTGGGCTATAATGTTTAGAGGTGCAATAACATGGATGGGGTTGCTCCACAGTAGCCATCTGATTGATTGGTGGAGATAGGCATGCTGGATGAGAAGTGGTAAGTGCCCTCTTCTCCCCAGGGTGACCAGGCAAATGTGAAAGGAAAATTGCTGGACCCCCCCTCATGCCCTAGGCCCTTGGCATCTGTCAAATGTGAAGATGGAAGTTTGTGTGCTTTGAAGGATTTGCTGCTACCTGGCACATGTCATCAGAACTTAATTGGAGGAAGGAGTGCAAGGGGGTCTTGGTCTCATATCTCTGGATATCCATAGAGTTGCAATTCTACTTGAAAACAAGGACTGGCATTTTGGAAGCTGAGATTTAATTAATACAACTTGGTATTTTCTGGAGATGGAAAGGGCATAGGTCTTAAATAACACTGTCTTGAGTTGTATTTTTCACTCTACCACTAACTCACTAAATGACCTTGGACAACTTGTGCTTCCTGTCCAATCTGTTTTAACATCAGTAAATTGGGTTTCACTATCAACCCAATGATCTTATATTGCCCATCCATCCTTTACTTGGAAAGTAAAGGAGCTTTTTAAAGTCAGGACATTACCTTATTTATTCACTGAGCATGCACTGAGCACTTGTCATGTGGCAGCCCGTGGTGAATACCAAAAATACAACAGTGATTGAGATAGTCATAGTCCTAGTCGTCAGAAAGCTGCTGGTTCATGGGAATAAACTGATGGTGAACCAGTAAATAAATGTGCAAATAAAGTAATTGGATACTCTGTTAAGTGGTATGAAGAAAACATACAAGGTTCTGAGAGAGAGAAGACTATATCTGGGTGATGGAAGCAGGCACATCTTAGAAAAGATATCTCAAGAAGACCTTTATGTATATGAGACCTGAGCATAAGGAGAAAAGTGTACAAAGTCACAGAAACACATTCTAGGCAGAGGTATGTTACCTTTCTTCCCACTTTGCTGAGAGTTTTTATAAAAATGAGTAGTGGATTTTGTCTAAAGCTTTTTCTGCAACTATTGCTATGATCATGTGATTTTTGTCTTTCAGTTTGTTTATATGATATATCACAATTATTGATTTGCAAATATTGTACCAGCCTTGCATCTTGGAATAAATTCTAGTTGGTCATGCTGTATGATCTTTTTAATGTATTGCTGGATTCGATTTGCTAATATTTTGTTGAGGATTTTAGCATCTGTGTTCATCAAGGATATTGACCTGAAAGATAATTCTCTCTCTTTGCGGTGTCTTTATCTGGTTTTAGGATTAAGGTAATGCTGACCTCACAAAAGAGCTTAGAAGTGTTCCTTCCTCTTGGATTTTTTGGAATAGTTTGAGGAGTATGGGTATTAGTTCTTCTTTGAATGTTTGGTAAAATTCCCCTGTGAAGCTATCTGAACCAGGGCTTTTGTTTGCTCGGAGGGTCCTCAGGAAAAGGGCAAGCAAGTCAGCTAATCAATAATGTAAGACAACAAATCAGCTCCACAGAAGCAGATAAGTCTTTCCCTTTTAAAACAATAAATTCATTTGCATTTCTATGTGTTACTGGAATTTATGTGGAAAGGATTAAAGTAAGAAAAATACATTTGGTTTCCAACTCATATATTTTCAGTGATTATAAGAAAACCTGTTCTGTCTGGTGAATTTTGTTGTTTGCAAAGGAAAGATATACTCCACAATTTACTAGTTTTAAACATAAATCAGATCATATTACTTCCTTGCTTAAAACCCTTCATGGGTTGGTAACTGTTCTCAGAATAAACTCCACACTCCTTCCCATGGCCCAGAAGCTCTGCCCTTCATCTGCAGCCACAACTCCTACTGTTATGACAATTGCTCACTCCGCTTTGACAGTCTTGAGAAAAGTCAAGTTCTTTCCCACTTGAGCTCTCTTTTAAGCTTTGCTATTCCCTCTACCTGGAGCACTGTTCCTCTAGGAATATAAAAGTCTGACTTAAATGATGGGAAAGCCCAACTAAGAATGACACCAGCACAGAGGGAAGTGAGCAAAACCAAGAGGTCAGCAGAGGTGACTCCTGCTGAGGTCACAGAGCACCCAGACAATCAGCTGCCTGAGAATGGAGACCTTTGCCTGCTTCACCCTCTGCTGTCTGGAGCCCATCCAGCATGCTGGGTGCTGGTCTTTCCCCTGCAGAATCACATTTGTTACTGTTGGAGTTCCTCTTGTCAAGTCCTAGTACTACATCACAACATGCTTCTCAAACTACAGGCTGCACAGCCCCAGTTCTGTGCAGAGGATGAAAAACAGAATATCCAATACATCTTTCTACAGCATTAAGTTTATTACAAAACTTGAGAGAACCAAATACTTAAATAAGACCCCCCCCGCAAAAGGAGAGCAGGGGAGGGAGAAGAGCCCCAGGAAAAAACAGTCCAGTCTCTGAAGTTTCATTCCGGTGGGGACCTAGGGGCAAACTCACAGAGAAGGCAGCTTCTCCACAAAGCGGGGGTTCTAGGCAGTTTTCCAAGCTCAGAAGGTATTTTGGATAAGATCCTTCTGAAGGTCATGGAGATGCTAGATACTGTCCTGACGTGAATCCCATGTAGAGAATGCCTAGGCAGTTTGCACACCTCCATAGTCCACTGGCCAAAGCCCTCTCAGCTTGCCCACATTGCATGTAGTTCTGGCACCGCTCTCACCGCAGCAGTTCGTATCCAGCCTCTGGCTCATGTCTCACACCACATGGCCTGCCTCCCTCTTGCACTCTGGCTGGGTGAATTGTCATCCTCTCCTGAGCACTGGCCGAGTGAACTGTCCTCCTCTCTTGGGCTCTGCCATATGAATTCTTAGGCTCTGGCTGGGTGAACTGTTCTGTCACGTTCCGGCTGGATTAACTGTCCTCGTCTTAAGCTCTGGCTGGATGGACTGTCCTGCTCTCCTGGGCTTTGGCCGGATGAACTGCCTTCCTCTTGGGCTCTGGCCTGATGGGCTGCCCTGCTCTCTTGGGCTCTGACCAGATGAACTGTTCTCCTAAGAGTGCCCAACTTGAAGAGAGTTGTCGTTGGTTCTTCCCTCGGGGCTCCACCACAGTTTCTGGTGCTGCTGCTGCTGTGGGTGGCGGGGGAAACCTTGGGGTCATGCTGGAGTGCTGGTCTCAGAATGTCAGTCCTTAATTCTAGGCTGTTTCTGGGAGTTGTTGTCCATGCTTCCCTGCTACCTGGCTGGATGGTGCTCCCCTGGTATGCTCTTCTTGGTTGGATGGTTTTGCCATTGTGTATGCTGCCTAGTTGGAAGGTCCTCCCCTGGTGCGTGCTGCTTGGTTGGATGATCCTCCCATGGTTCGTGCTGCCCGGTTAGATGGTCCTCTCCTGGTGCATGCTACCTGGTTGGATAGTCCTCCCCTAGTGCTGTGCTGCCTGGTTGGATGGTGATCCTCCTTATCTGCACTCTGATTGGGGGAGTGGTGATGATCCCTTGCATGCTGCCTGAGGGAGTGGTGGTGCTTCTTTCCAGGCTGCCTGGGTGAGTGGGCATATTTGATTCTAGGCTCGGTGGTGGAATCCCAGGGTCTCTGGCCTTTTTCCCTGAGGCCCAAACCCCCTGGGTTGTAGAAAGACTGATGTTGGGGGTCAGGGGAAGAGTAGGGCCTTACCCTGATCTTTCAGCCACAGATATTCATTTTCATGTTGTCTAAGATGCTGTAAGTCCCAATGATGTTACTGTATTTTTTTTATCTGTGAACGATTCTTGTATTTCGTTCTGCTTATGGCCCAAGATTTTCATAATCTGGCTGAATGAACTATCCTTCTCTTGGGCTATGGCTGAACAAACTGTCCTCCTCTTGGGCTTGGGCTTGGGCTCAGTGAACGGTCCTCCTCTCAAGCTCTGACCAGATGAACTGTCCTCCTCTCTTGCATTCTGCCTGGGTTTGGCCATCCACTCTTCACTCCTTTGAAAATTACATTGGTGTCACTTGTGTTCTTTCTATGCGCTGTTTGCCAGTGCATAATGCACAACAAAGGAATTTTTATGAAAAATCTGAAGACCCTTCTAGTCACCCCCTGCTGGGTCCTGGCTCTGGCCAGTGGCAGAGGCAAGGGTCCCTTCATTAAGAGTTCCCATCTTGAAGAGAGTTGTCATTGTTTCTCCCCTTAGGTGCTCTACCACAGCTTCTGCTGCTGCTGCTGCTGTGGGTGGCATGGAGAGACCTTAGGGTCATGCTGGAGTTCTGGTCTCAGAATGTCAGTCCTTAATTCTAGGTTGTTTCCAGGAGCTGTTGTTCATGCTTCCCTGCTGCCTGGATGGTACTCCCCTGGTACGTGCTGCCTGGCTGGCTGGTCTTCCCCTAGTGCAGGCTGCCTGATTGGATGGTCCTCCCCTAGTGCAGACTGCCTGCCTGGATGGTCCTCCCCTAGTGCACACTGCCTGACTGGATGGTCCTCACCTAGTGCAGGCTGTCTGATTGGATGGTCCTCCCCTAGTGCAGACTGCCTGCCTAGATGGTACTCTCCTGGTATGTGCTGCCTGCTTGGCTGGTCTTCCCCTAGTGCAGGCTGCCTGATTGGATGGTCCTCCCCTAGTGCAGGCTGCCTGGTTGGATGTTCCTCCCTGGTACCATGCTGCCTGGTTGAATGGTCTTTCCCTGGTGCCACGTTGCCAGGTTGGATAGTGATCCTCCTCACCTGCACTTTGGGGGAATGGTGATGCTTCATTCCAATCTATCTTGGGGAGTGGTGTTGTTCCCCTGCATACTATCCGAGGGAGTGGTGGTGCTCCCTTGCATGCAGCCGAGGGGAGTGGTAGTCCTCCCTTGCATGCAGCCTGGGGGAGTGGTAGTCCTCCCTTGCATGCAATCTGGGGGAGTGGTAGTCCTCCCTTGCTTGCAGCCTGGGGGAGTGGTAGTCCTCTCTTGCATGAAGCCTGGGGGAGTGGTGGTTCTCCCTTGCATGCAGTCTGGGGGAGGGGTGGTGCTCACTTGCATGTTGTCTGGGGGAGTGGTGATGCTCCCTTGCATGCAGCTTGGGGAAGAGGTGATACTTCCTTGCATGCAGCCTGGGGAAGTGGTGATGCTCTCCAGCATATTGTCTGGGGGAGTGGTGATTCTCCCTTGCATGCTGCCTGAGGAAATGGTGATGTTCCCTTGCATGTTGTCTGGCGGAGTGGTGATGCTCCCTTGCATGCTGCCTAGGGGAGTGGTGTTGCTCCTTTGCATGCAGCCTGGCAAAGTGGTGATCTTCCCTTGCATGTAGCCTGAGGGAGTGGTGATGCTCCCTTACATGCAGCCTGAGGGAGTGATGGTGCTCCCTTGTATGCAGGCTGGGGGAGTGGTGGTGCTCCCTTGCATGTTGTCTGGGGGAGTGCTCCCTTGCATACAGGCTGGCAGAGTGATGGTCTTCCCTTGCATGCAGCCTAGGGAAGTGGTAATGTTCCCTTGCAAGTTGTCTGGGGGAGTGGTGATGCTCCCTTGCATGCAGCCTGGAAAAATGATGGTGCTCTCTTGCATACAGCCTGAGGGAGTGATAGTGCTCCCTTACAAGCAACGTGGAGAAGTGGTGATGCTCCCTTGTATGTTGTCTGGGGGAATGCTCCCTTGCATGCAGCTGTGGGAGTGGTGGTGCTCCCTTGCATGTTGTCTGGGGGTGTGCTCCCTTGCATGCAGCCTGGGGAAGTGGTGATGCTCTCTTGTATGTTGTCTAGGTGAGTGCTCCCTTGCATACAGTCTGGTGCTCCCTTGCATGCAGCCTGGGGTAGTGTTGGTGCTCCCTTGCATGCAGCCTGGAGGAGTGGTGGTCTTGCCTTGCATGCAGCCTGGGAGAGGGGTGGTGCTCCCTTGCATGCTGCCTGGGGAAGAGTGGTGCTCTCTTGCATGCTTCCTGGGGGAGTGGGCATATGTGACTCTAGGCTTGGTGGTGGAATCCCAGGGTCTCTACCCTTCTTCCTGATGCCCAAGCCTCCTGGGTTGTGGAAAGACTGATGTTGGGGTCAGGGGAGGAGCAGGACCTTACCCTGATCTTTCGGCCGCAGATGTTCATTTTCAGTTTGTCTAAGATGCAGTAAGTCCCAATGATGTTATTGTATTTTTTATTTGTGAATGATTCTTGTGTTTTGTGCTTCTCATAGCCCAAGGTCTTCATAATTTGAGCTACTTGTTGGTTTAAGTCATCCCAGAGTGGCTTGATGTATGGTCTCATTTCTGCTGATTGCCCAACATTGACCCAGTGATCTCTCATGATAACTTCCAGGGTGGGTCTTTGGCTGGGATTGAGGTTTATCATTTTCGTAACAGTTTATGGCATTGTTCAGACAGGAAATATGGAATAAAGAAGCACCCACTCAAGATATATTCTGTAAGTTCTTCTAAAGTCTTGCCTACAAATGGAAATTCCCTGGTCCGCATCCTGTAGAGTACGACCCCCATGCTCCAGACGTCCACCTTCCGGCCCTTGTAGGGTTTAAACAGGACCAAATCTGGAGCCATATAGTGGGTAGTGCCACAGAAGGTGGTCAGTTTTTCTTTCGTAAATACCCTACTGAGTCCAAAATCAGCTAAATTTACATTCAACCCAGTATCAAGAAGAATATTCTCTGGCTGTATGTCCCGGTATACTATATTTGATGACAGCCATGGACGGCTAAGAGTGTTTGACAGAATGGGGCTCGAGCTTCCTTCTCTGACAGAGGGCCAAACTATTCTATGTAATCATGTAATGTCCCTTCATAGGCATATTCCATAAAGAGGTATACTTGATAGTCGGTGGTAATGACTTCAAATAATTTTACTATGTTAGGATGGTTCCGTTTTTTAAGAGAATGAATCTCTTGGAATGCATTCAAGGAATCTTCACAGTTGACAATTTTCATGGCCACTTTGTGCTAGTAACAATATGCCAGTCTAGCTTCGCCAGAGGAACCCTTCCTGATGCTCTTCAATATGACATAGTTGAAATATGCCACTCCTTGTTGCAGAAGTGTTTTCAAAGTAATCACACATGGTAATGTAAAAAAAATATCTGATATCTGTTCCCACTGAAAGGGATCAGTGGAAGGAGAGGTGGTGGACGAGAAAGAGGAGGAGGAGGAGAAAGAGGAGGAGGAGGAGGAAGAAGATGCAAAAACAATTACAAATCAGTCCACTGTCAATATCCAATCACTCAGCTTTCTGAGCTCAGCCAGGACCTTATACAGGAG
Organism: Lasiurus cinereus; assembly: GCA_011751065.1. Classification (NCBI taxonomy): domain Eukaryota; kingdom Metazoa; phylum Chordata; class Mammalia; order Chiroptera; family Vespertilionidae; genus Lasiurus; species Lasiurus cinereus. The sequence goes on along the minus strand of JAAGEH010000293.1, from coordinate 4,395,838 downwards.
TGATTTGCAATCCAATAACAGTGGCACCTCATGAGGTCAGAGCGAGAAATGGACTAATCCTGGTTGGGGATGAACCATAGTGGTTTTCTCACTTTTTGGTCTCATGACCCTTATATTCTCAAGAAAAAAAAAATAAAAGGACCATCAAAGAGCTTTCTTTAAATGTGGAATATTAAAGATTGTTATTTACTTTATTAGAAATGAAAATCTGTAAGATGCGAAAAGGAAGGAAGGAAGGGAGGGAGGGAGAAAAGGAGGAAGGAAGAAAGGAAAGGTCTGACTCATTCTCATGCTCCAGGTCTCAGTTCAAATATCACCTGCTTAGTGAGTTTCCCTGGTCTATCCATTCCTACCTGCCTCACCCAGCTCATCACATTTGTCATCGTCATAGCACTGACCACAGTGTGTCTGATTCTTGTTTACTGTCTGTCCTTCTCATTAAGGAAGGAGCATGACTGTACTGTTTCCTGTGTCTGACACAGTGAATCGCAACACAGGAAGTTTTTAATCAATATTTGTTCACTGGATTAATAACCAATTTGGGGAACAAAAGAAAATATGGCCAACTATTTATTTAATCAAAGTGACTCATAAAATATCTTAAAAAACAGCCATGTTCTGTCCTCACTTAGGTTTGGAGGCAGCTAAGAGAGGAAAGAGGAAGTCTTAAGTCTGGGTTCCCAGGAATGTGGTTGTTCGGTGAGACTGAGGAAGGCCAAGTGGTAGGAGCCTTGCTGTAAAGATGAAGGAAGATGATTTGTCCTTCCAGTGGTACTTGCTAAGGATGCAATAAGATTGGAGCAGTATTGAGGCTGCAAGGTATTTTTACACTTTGAATATCCAATACCAGATGACACAAAGGACTTGTCAGGTGACCCTGAGTAGGCCATTTGGGTGAACTTCTGTGTTACTTAAATGAACCATCTCTGTGACAGAAGTGATGCTGAGGCTTGATTTACATTTGTGAAAACACTGAAACCTCTGGGTGGAAGACATTCTGCATGGGTACAAAGGGTGAGGTAATATTTGGGGGCAAATTCTACCCTTTATGGAGGCAGAGAGGGAGCAGGCAGGCTTGGGGACACTTAGGAGGAGCCTGGTAGATTATGTTTCAAACTATCTTTGAAGAAAGCTCCCTACTTTCAGTACATTGAGCATTTTAACCACATGTATATATTATTATTCTAGTAATTACTTTCCTTTAACATTTATCTCCTAAAGTCTCAGCTCTATGTAAAGGGAATCTTTAGAGGGATTAGCCTGTGAGCTTTTCCCTCGAATGGACTTTGGTTTGTTACTTTTACCTACATCAGTGACACCCAGTTCCTAAGCATGACAGTCTCTCCTGCTGAGCTGATGGGGACCCAAACGGGGTCATCTCATCAGTTCTAGACAGCTGTTTACAAGTTCCAGTCAAATATTAGAATAAGCTCAGAAAGGAGAAGGGAGAATTTCAGCAAAAGCCTCCAGTCTATGATTTAATTGTATCCATTTATAAAAAGTGGTATTAATAGTTAATAAATAATACCAATAGAATAGATCATTGTCTTAGCATAGTGATCCCTTTCAGCAAGGTAAATGCATACTCAAAGATAAGACATTGAATGTAAACCTGTCAAACCAAAAGCCAAGCTAAAAAAAAGAAAGAAAGAAAGAAACAGGCTATCATCTTTTTCAATATGCTACATCAGTTATATGCTTGTGATTGTGCCCAAATGAGCATATAACTTTCTTTTTATTTTTCTTTATTGTTGAAAGTATTACACATGTCCCCTTTTCCTCTCATTGTCCTCTCCCAGCCTGCCCCACCGCTCATTGTCTGTCCATTGGTTATGCTTATATGCATACATGTTCTTTGGTTGATCCTCCCTCCATCTCCCTGCTCCCTGCCTACCCTCCCCTGCCTTCCCTCTGAGTTTTGATAGTTTGCTCAATGATTCTGTGTTTCTGGATCTGTTTTTGTTCATCAGTTTGTTTTTCATTATATTCTACAAATAGGTGATATCATGTGATACTTATTTTTCTGACCAGCTTATTTTGCTTAGCATAATGCTCTCCAGGCCCATCCATGCTGTTGCTATATAGCTTTTTCATCTTGCAATTCGCTTTGTTTAAGAGAGATGGGCAATAAATTTACTACTTGTTCTCACAAGTAAGAAGAATTTTTTGCTTTACTGTGCCTAGCTCTTTCTGAAAGAGGACTGAGCTCCTTGACCCTTTTAATGGATCCAGACAAGTCCTAGGAATGGCTCCTTCATTCTTTCTCTGTTCATTTTATCTCCTGGGATTTCTTTACCTGCTTTACCTCCAAAATCTCTTCTTCCTCAGGAGGTAGCAGGGCCCCTTCTTGCTGCTCAGAGACCATGCAGGGTTGTGTTCTTTCCAGGTCCAGTCCTACGTGTATCCATGAGCACACACCAGCTCATTACTGGTGCTTTCTAGACACAGCCAAGGTTCTGGTTAGATAAATACCACACATGGAGCCACAGGAGAAGTTACCGACATCCAGCTCTAGGACTCAGGAACTCTTGTCTCCTCATACATGAACTATGTGAAGGCCGGGGGGACATTCTACTCCTTAGTCACCGAGTGCCCTAGCTCATATTTCCTTTTTGTGCCGAAGTTTTCTCAGTATCTGAAAGCATATCTTAATTTGGAAATTAGAAGCTTCTAAGGATATATATATATATATATATATATATATATATATATATAAATAAATTACTAAGAAATTTTAGATATTGTCTCGGAACTTTTCTGAAGCTAATAAATGCCTACATTTCATTTCCCCCTCTTCCTTTCTGAGTTTCCTTATGCAGACTTGCCTTTTCCTCTCCCTTTTTCCTTCTGCTTTGGTCTCTTCTATTACCACTGACTGGAAGGAAAATGAGAATAGGAATTCTAACAGCTCCCTTTGGGAAAAAAAGTTGGTCTCAGCTAGAGAGGAACTAGCAATTGTTCCCGACTTTATCCAGGATCCTGATGATTTCACAAATTTTGACTGTTAGAACATGTAACCGATTCCAATTAACACACCCACTGGTTTCTGAGAGCAAGGCAACAGAATTACTAAATAAGTTCTGCTGTGAAATTGTAGAGGAGTCTTTTACTGTAAAAAGCCAGGTCATCATAAGAAAGATTATTTTTAAAAAAATCCTGAAGTGTGATATACAAAGAGAGAACAGAAGCAAACATAGGGCTGCTTCAGGATTATGAAAGGGTATTTCCCCCTTCTTCTTTCTAATATTTTAGGAGAAATTGAAGTTATCATAAAAGGGGATGTTACTAAGGCCCTCATAGATACTGCAGCTACTTTATCTGTTATTAACCCTACCTGTCTAAGTTTCTTCTCCTTTAGAGTAAAGCTTCTATACAAATGGTAGTGGTATCTAAGCAACCAATGGCTGTTGTAAAATCAGAACCTATCCCCTTTCAGCTAGGGCATGTTAAGGGGCAACATATATTTTACTGGTCAAATCGGCCGCAATTCATCTGATAGGGAGAGATTTTTAAAATCAGTGATGCCCACATTTTTTTTCCAGAAGGTTAATATGTATTTAGAACTAAATTAGCCAAATACTAAACCAAAAAGGGAAAATGATTTTTAAGGAACCTCCCAAGAGGAAACTAATCTTGAGACTGACCAAACGTTTGCCAAACCAATTTTTTTCTTCATTATTAACTTCCATGAGAGCCTGAGAGAATGCTTAATATAGTACCTACCCTACTCAGAATGTCCCAAACAGGCCATAGACTTGCAGAGATGCTTAACTCTCAGCTTGCTATACATACCTCTGTAGAAGGGGAATGAGGCCACAAGGCCTTGAGAATCTCCTTTTCTTTTGGAGTGAAAACTTTTCAACTGGAAGAAATTTGGTTTGGGGTCCCTCAAGAAAAAAGGCTAATCTTCTTTTGCAACATAGCCTGGCCCCAATATAAAGTGGACGATGGAGAGGTTTGGCTAGTTAATGGCACTGTGGACAAAAGGGACCATATGCTAACATAACTAGTTCAGGGAAGGCCTGCATGGCAGTTGTGTAAACTCCAAGACCTAAAATAATCATAAAAGATGGTCTGAAAATTAAGCACCATTAAGTGGGGTGCAACCCTGCAGCTAAACTTTTCTTCACGTTCCCAGGGAATGAGGCCTTCTTAGATCAGTGAGTCTTTTCTATATATGCAAACCATTCTGAGTCAGAAATGGCACTCAAGCTATATGCTACCTGTGAACTAGATCTCTCTGTGATTGCTATAGAGCCTCAGAGAAAAAGATAACTCAAATAGAAAGAAACATTTCAAAATGGGTGAATTTGTTAGATATTTGCCAACATCTGCCAATCCTTGAGGAATTAAAAAGAGCTGTCCTTGTTTTGCTATGCAGTCTTTACAGGGTCAAAAGTGTGTGGCTCCAGAATATCAAAGCCCACTAAATCTTTTACATTCCCCCAAACCTTCCTTATTCAGCTCAAAATGCTCATAGATAATTGGCTTTCCAAAACCAAAGTCCCAGGACCTTTGAATTGAAAATACCAGGACTCTGGTCTGGGCCATTTTTTAAAATACAAATTTCTGGAAGATAGCCACCTAAACAAATCACTTTTAACTTATCTCAACTATTCATTTCTAAATTTGTGAATTTTAATTAAGGTTATTGAATTTCTAGATAATTTGAAATAACGTGAAATATTGAAACATTGATTGCTAGATAAGTCTGTAAATTCTTCTGCTTTTGTCTTTATTGCAGAAATTCTGTAAAATGGATTTGAGCTATTTATAAAATGCCTTCTGCTTGAAGGTGTGTTTCTTGAAAGTGAGAGTGCGTTTAAAATGTGTTCATAAATATTAATCTAAAGAATGCTGATCACTTTCTTTATTTTATTTTGGCTATTGGAAATGGAGACTTCTAAGAGTTAAAAGTTCAAATTAAGTTGGGAGAAATAATACGGTTGTGATAATAGAATTCATGAGGTATGGAAATTCATTTTTGAGGGGAAAATTATTGCGTTTTCTTTGCAAAAATTACGAATTCAAATTATGTTATGGTCTTTATGTGTATGGTCTTTATGTAGTATGTGTTTGTCTGTATATTGTGTGTGGTAAATTTCAGCCTTTGGATGGCATTACTAGGATATAATATTTTATTGGCCTAATAAAAAAGATTAAATACTTATATAAATTAAGCAGAATTCTGTGGTTTGGACAAAATTTTAAATATATATTTTAAATTCTTTATTGTTGAAAATATTACATATGTCTCCTTTTCCCCCCATTGACTTCTCCCTGCTCTCTCCCATCCCTCAGCACCCCTCATGTGTCCATTGGTTAAGCTTAGATGCATACATACAAGTCCTTCAGTTGATTTTTTTTATTCCTCCCTCACCCTCCCCTGCCTTTCCTCTGAGGTTTATCCATCTATTCAACGCTTCTATATCCCTGTATCTATTTTTGTTCATCAGTTTATGTTGTTCATTATATTCCACAAATGAATGAGATCATGTGATAAAATTTTTAAATATTAAAACTGATTTAAATTTGATTAATACATTTTAGAGTTATTACCATAAAATATATTTTTAACTATATTTACAAAGAGTTTATGATATAACCTTTTGGTTAAGTATATTTCACAATCTTTTCAAAGTTTACATTTTAAGACTTTTTAACTGAGAGATAACTTTGAATCATTTCAATGGGACCTGGAATAACTCAAGGATTTAGTCTATTTTCTTAAAAGAAATATGTTCAATTAAATTGACATCTTCAGAGCATTTCACCCCAAAGCTTCAGAATATACATTCTTCTCAAGTGCATCTGGGACATTTTCCAGGATAGACCACATATTGGGACACAGGCAAAGTTCCTTCGAATTCAAGAAGATAGAAATCATATCAAGCATCTTCTCAGATCACAATGGCATAAAATTAGAAATCAACTATAATAAAAACAATGAAAAAAATCATTAGAGGCTAAATAGCATGCTATTAAACATTGATTGGGCTACCAAAGAGATCAAAGAAGAAATAAAAAGCATTCTGGGAACAAATGACAATGAAAACACAATAATTCAAATTCTATGGGACACAGTGAAAGCAGTCCTGAGAGGGAAGTTCATAGCTCTACATGCTTATCTAAAAAAAAAAAAAAAAAAAGGAAAAAATGGTGATAAATTATCTAACCCTACAACTTAAAGAATTATAAAGAGAGCAACAAGAAAAGCCCAGAGTAAGCATAAGGAAGGAAATAATAAATATCAGAGCAGAAATAAATGATATAGAGACAAAACAAAACAATACAAAAGATCAATGAAACCAAGAGCTCGTTCTTTGGAAGGATAAACAAGATTGATGAACCTCCAGCCAGGCTCACCAAGGAACAGAGAGAGGACCCAAATAAACAAAATCAGAAATGAAAGAGGTGAAGTAACAATCAACCCCACAGACATGCAAAGGATTGTAAAAAAAATACTACAAACAACTGTACTCCAACAAACTGGACAACCTAGATGAAATGGACATATTCTTAGAAAAATACAAGCTTCTAAAACTCAATCAGGAAGAATAAAAAAACCTGAATAGGTCAATAACTACAAATGAAATTGAAGCAATAAAAACAAAACAAAACACAAATAAACAACAACAACAACAACAACAAATGTCCAGCAAACAAAAGCCTTAGTCTGGACAGCTCCACAGGGGAGTTTTACCAAACATTCAAAGAAGAACTAAATCTATCCTCCTCAGATTATTCCAAAAAATTCAAGAGGAAGGAACAGTTCCAAGCTCTGTCTATGAAGCCAGCATTACTCCAATTCCAAAACCAGATAAAGACACTACAAAGAAAGAGAATTATGGAGAAATCCAAGATGGTGGCATAGGTAAACACCTATACTGCTGCCTCGCACAACAATTTCAAAACTACAACTAAAAGACAGAACGGACATCATCCAGAACCACAGGAAAGCTGGCTGAGTGGAAGTTCTACAGCTAGAGGGAAAGAGAGAGGCTCACAGAAACCCAGAGGAGCTGCAAAAAGCTGAGGTACGGAGACGCGCGCAAGGAAAGAGCGGGTGCCGGAGTACCTGGCTGGCTTTCTCTGGCGGGAGGGAAATGGAGACTCTCAAAGGCATTGAACCCCTTGTCCGGCGACACTAAACCCCAGATCCAGCTGAAACTCATACGGGGGGAGTTTGGACTGTGAAAAGGGAGAAGTGCACGGAAATTTAGGGGAGTTGCAAAGGATCGGAGGTCTGGTCGTGCACGGCACCACGCGGAGGACAGATTGCTGATTGTGCCGCTGGCTTTCGAGAGTGGGCGGGAGACAGACCCTCCGAACTGTGCCACTTCTGAGTCCACTAAGCCCCTGTTTTGGGCGAAACCCTGGAGACCTAGACTCGTGTGGTCTTGGTTCGCAGGGGAGCCGGAAAGGCACCGGTTAGAGGCACTGCGGGTGCGTGCGCGCACAAGGACCACTCCAGCCATTACCCAGTCACGTGAGACTCAGGGGCCGTGGAGGGCGGGGCCGACTGGAAGGCAAGGTGGTCCCTTAAGCCCTGAGACTCCACCCCTCCCAAGCTCAACAGAGGCTTCTTCGGCTGAATCCAGCACAGAAGTTTCCCCAGCACAGTGAAAATGCCGAGACAAGGGAAGGGATTACAAGCAAAAGAAATGGAGGAAAAAAAACGACTGGATATAGAGTTCAAAACCACGCTTATAAGGTTTTTCAAGAATATGCTAGAAAAGATGGATAAATTTAGTGAGACTCAAGAGGAGATGATAAATACACTGACTGAAATAAAAACTATTATACAGAGTACTAACAGCAGACTAGAGAAAGGCAAGGATCAAGTCAAAAATTTGAAATATAAAGAAGCAGAAAACATTCAACTGGAAAAGCAAGAAGAGAAAAGAATCCAAAAATGTGAAGATAATGTAAGGAGCCTCTGGGACAGCTTCAAGCGTACCAACATCAGAATTGTGGGGGTGCCAGAAGAAGAGAGAGAGCAAGATACTGAAAACCTGTTTAAAGAAATAATGACTGAAAACTTCCCACATCTGGTAAAAGAAATAGACTTACAAGTCCAGGAAGCACACAGAACCCCAAAGAAAAGGAACCCAAAGAGGACTACACCAAGACACATCATAATTAAAATGCCAAGAGCAAAAGAGAAAGAGAGAATATTAAAAGCAGCAAGAGAAAAACAGTTTATTACCTACAAGGGAGCACCCATACGACTGTCAGCTGATTTCTCAACAGAAACGATGCAGGCCAGACAGGAGTGGCAAGAAATATTCAACGTGATGAACAACAAGAACCTACAACCAAGAATAATCTATCCAGCAAAGCTATCATTCAGAATTGAAGGGCAGATAAAGACCTTCACAGAGAAGAAAAAGCTAAAGGAGTTCATCAACTCCAAACCAGTATTATATGAAATGCTGAAAGGTACTCTTTTAGAAGAGGAAGAAGAAAAAGGTAAAAGACAAAAAATTATGAACAACAAATACACATCTATCTAAAAATTAAGTGAATTAAAAATCTGATCAACAGAATAAACTGGTGAATATAATAGAATCAGGAGCACAGAAAGGGAGTAGACTGATAATTCTCAGGAGGACAAAAATCATAAAGCATCAAACAGACTGTGAAATTATAGCAGAAAGATTAAAGTTAGGTGAGGTAAATAAGTGATCAATCAAAGGACTTGTATGCATGCTTATAAACATAACCAATGATCACAGACACTGGGGGGTCGGGGTACGCCTGGGAGGGAGGGGCGGCAATGGGGAGATATGTATAAAAAATTAATAAAAAATTAATTAAAAAAAAAAGAAAGAGAATTATAAGCCAATGTCTCTGAAGAACATAGATGCTAAAATCCTCAACAAAATTCTAGCAAATCGGACCCAGCATTACATTAGAAAGATTATACACCTTGACCAAGTGGGATTTATTCCAGAGATGGAAGGTTGGTACAATATCTGCGAATCAATAAATATGATACATCACATAAACAAACAAACTGAGAGACAAAAATCACATAATCATGTCAGTTGATGCAGAAAAAGCACTTGACAAAAATCCAACACCCATTCCTGATTAAAACTCTCAGCAAAGTGGGAATAGAGGGGTCATACCTCAACATAATAAAAACCATATAATGGTAAACCTACAGCCAACATCATACTCAATGGGCAAAAACTAAAACCATTTCCCCTAAGAACAGGAACAAGATAGAAGTGTCCACTTTCACCACTCCTGTTTGACACAGTACTGAAAGTACTAGCTATAGAGATCAGACAAGAAGAAGAAATAAAAGACGTCCAAATTGGAAAAGAAGAAGTAAAACTGTCACTATTTACAGATGACATGACATTGTACATAGAAAACCCTAAAGACTCCATAAAAAAACTAATGGACTTAATGAATGAATTTGCTATATAGCAGGATACAAAATTAACACCCCAAATTGACTTTTTTATATACCAATAATGAAATCATAGAAATAAGGAACTAAAAAAAAAATCCCATTTCCATTGTAACAAAAAAATTAAAATACCTAGGAATCAACTTAAGGAGGTAAAAGACCTATACATGGAAAACTATAGGACATTGAAAAAGATAAAGACATAGACAAATGGAAGAATATACCATGCTCATGGATTGGTAAAATCAACATCATTAAAATATCCATACTATCCAAAGCAATCTATATATTCAGTGCAATCCCCATTAAAATACTGAATGCATATTTCACAGACCTAGGAACAAACTTTACAAAAATTCATATGGAATACAAAAAGACCCTGAATAACCACAACAATCTTGAGAAAGAAGAACAAAGTTGGAGGGATCACAATACCAGATATTAAGCTGTATTACAAAGCCACTGTTCTCAAAACTGCCTGGTACTGGCACAAAAACAGACATATAGACCAATGGAACAGAACAGAGAACCCAGACATTGACCAAAGCCATTATGTTCAATATTTTACAAAGGAGACAAGAGCATACAAAGGAGTCAAGACAGTCTCTTCAATAAATGATGTTGGGAAAATTGGACAGATACATGCAAAACAACAAAAACAATGAAACTAGACCACCAACTTACACCATACACACACAAAAAAAAACTCAAAATGGATAAAGGATTTAAATATAAAACGGGAAACCATAAAAATCTTAGAAGAATCCATAGGCAGCAAAATATCAGACATATGTCATAGTAATATCTTTACTGATACACATCCTAGGACAATAAAAATTAAAGAGAAAATAAACAAATGGGACTACATCAAAATAAAAAGCTTCTGCACAGCAAAAGAAACCATCAACAAAACAACAAAAAAGCCCACTACATGGGAGAACAAACATATTTGTTAATGTTATATCCAATAAGGGTTTAATCTCCAAAATTTATAGAAAACTCATACAACTTAACAAAAGGAAGATAAACAGTCCAATCAAAAAATGGACAAAGGACCTAAATAGACACCTTTTGAAAGTGAGTATACAAAAGGCCAAGAGACATATGAAAATATGCTCAAAGTCACTAATCATCCAAGAGATGTAAATCAAAACGAGGTACCATCTCACACCTGTCAGGATGGCTATCATCAATAAATCAACAAAGAAAAAGTGCTGGTGAGGAAAAGGAGAAAAGGGAACCCTCATGCACTGCTGGTGGAATGCAGATTGGTGCAGTCACAGTGGAAAACAGTATGGAGTTTCCTTAAAAAATTAAAAATGGAATTCCCATTTGACCCAGTAATCCCACTTCTAAAAATATATTCCAAGAAATCAGAAACACCAGTCAGAAAGGATATATGCACTTCTATGTTCATAGAAGCACAATTTACAATAGCTAAGATTTGGAAACAGCCTAAGTATACATCAGTAGGCGAGTGGATTAAAAAACTGTGGAACAGACTACATTGCTGTAAAAAAAAAAAAAAAAGGAACCCTTACCATTTGCAACCGCATAGATGGACCTGGAGAGGATTATGCTATGTGAAATAAGCCAGTTGGAATATCACATGATCTCACTCATTTGTGGAATCTAATGAACAACATAAACTGATGAACAAAAATAGAGCCAGAGACATAGAAGCATTGAACAGACCATGCAACCTCAGAGGGAAAGCAGGGAAGGCGAGAGGGGTAAGAGAGCAAGCAAAGGACTTGTATGCATGTATATATGCATAACCCATGAACATAGACAGTAGGAGGGTGAGGGCATGTGCTGGGGGAGGGGAATGGCCAGGAAGAGGTCAATGGGGGGAAAAGGAGACATATGTAATACTTTCAACAATAAAGAATTTAAAATAAATAAGTAAGTAAATAAGGCCTATTTAATATACTTGAAATTACGTGGGAAGCTTTGTCAAAAAAATCAATAACAACTGTGTTCTATTTATATACATATATTTTGTTAAAATGAATGTTAAAGAAAATTCAGCCTGCTATAAAAAGGAACTTGCAAAGATTCAGAGCAAAGTTCAAACAGGAAACTCAGGGGTAGCAGGTATCTGGTCAGGGATACCATACAAGCCAAAAGTATTTGTTCCCTGTGGGAGGGCAGTGAGGAGGTATCTACCAGTGATACTCTTCATTTCACATATTTGTAGTTTATGAATTATTTTCAATTTTCAACATACCCCTTCCATTAAGCCATGTGCCATGTTTTAAGATATTACATACTGTTTGCTCTTTATATGCTGAAATTATATATTGAATCTAAATATATACAGATTTTTATATTATTCTCGATGTCATTTTATACGAATTATTAGAAGCCCGGTGCATGACATTCGTGCACGGAGGGAGAGGGGGTGTCCCTCAGCACAGTCTGCACCCTCTCCAATCTGGGACATCCTTCTCACAATCCAGGACTGCTGGCTCCAGATTGCCTGCCTGCATGCCTTTCTGATTGCCCCTAACCGCTTCTGCCTGCCAGCCTGATCACCCCCTAACCACTCCCTGCAAGCCTGATTGATGCCTGACTGTTCCCCTGCCAGCCTGTATATTCAATAGGCCTTATTAAACTGCCCTCCCCAGCAGGCCTGGTTCCCGCAACTGCCCTTCCCTGCAGGCCTGGTCACCACCAATTTCTGTCCTCTGCCAGCCTGGTCACCCCTAATTGACCTCCCCTGCAGGCTTGATCATGCCCAATTACCCTCTCCTTGGAGGCCACATGGTGACATGATCTTTGACCACATAGGGGCAGCCATCTTGTGTGTTGGAGTGACAGTCAACTTGCATATTACTCTTTTATTAGATAGAATAGAGACCTGGTGCATGGGTGGGGGCCAACTGGTTTGCCCTGAAGGGTGTCCCAGATCAGGGTGGGGGTTCCCTTAGGGCATGGGACTGCCTGGGCGAGGGGCCTGTGGTGGTTTGCAGGCCAGCCACACCTCCCAGCAACCCAAATAGAGGCCCTGGTATTTGGGATTTATCTTCTATAATTGAAACTTTGTAGCTTTGAGCGGAGTCAAGCCTCCTGCTCACTCTGTGGCTGCAGCCATCTTGGTTGGAGTTAATTTGCATACTCATTCCTGATTAACTGGTGGGCATGGCTTGTGGGTGTAGTGGACTGATGGTTAATTTGTATATTATTCTTTTATTACATAGGATTATTTACCAAGAAATTGTTGTCTTGAAATGTTATATCTTACAGAAAAGCAAAGTTTTTTTTTAATCTATTTCATTATAATCAAATTTATAACCATGCCACTTTTAAGAATTATCATTCATGGACAGCCATTGCTTTACTCTGATGCATTTGCAGGTATATTATATCTTTAGAAAAATCCATGAAAAAGATTCTGATCTACTCTTAAATTGCAGGCTTCTAAGCAGGTCTTATCTTTGAACTGGATGAAGATTTATAGAATTTCAATGAATAACTTCATTCAGAAATACTGGCAAATAATCAGGATAAACAAAAATAGTTATGGGACTAACTGAATTGAGAATGATTATTCTTATGACTTTATTTAAAATATTATTGATTTTTAAATCTTTTGTTTCCCAAATACCAGGAAAACTAAAAAGCAGGCATGCATTATAGGAACTAATAAATTAGTAACATTCATTTTGCAGTACTCCCAAGAGACAAAGATTCAAAGACCACAACAAACCTGGAGATTTTTTTTTCCATTGGGAAAGACATTAACTAAAGACTATGTCCAACAGTGTTAAAGGGGCCTATCAGGTGACTAAACACTAATAGACATCTGCCCCTGTTTCTGACACTGGTTTTCATCTCAAGAATGAGAAGCTGCAAACTACAGAGGAGGTAGACAGCTATCCCAAGACATCAACAAGGCCTATATGCTCACAACTTGATGCTGCTCAAACCTTGTTCTTATATCACCTAATTGTTATTGATTGAATGTATATGAAATGATTTTTATGTTGTTATTATCATCTTTCTGATTTCCTAGTGGAAACAATATTTGTCTCCCCAGACTCCTTTCCTTATTAGACATGAAAAATTTAACTTGGGTACCTGCTAATCTTTTCCACCTACTAGACAATGATATTCGGATTATCAGCTATGATAATGAAGTTAATGTTTTGTTAGCCACATACTGATGGTCTTCTACTATCAATATAACTTTTAGTACATTTTTTCTCAGGCTTTGTGTATTATAAAGGACCTATCTTGGACAAACCCCTCTAAGAAATCTCCCTAATCATTCCTCTGGTAGAATTACAGTGGTACCTCAAGATACGAGTGCCCTAACATACGAGATTTTTGAGATACGAGCCATTGAGCGAGCAATTTTTGCTTTGAAATACGAGCAACATTTGAGATAGGAGTAATAGCGCGGATCAGCCAGCTGCACACGACCCATCAGTTTACCGAGACTTGACCATCTCATAGTTTCCCATGCCTCAAGGTTACGGAATAAATTAAACTCATATCTTGAGGTACCACTGTATATATAGATCTAATCTAGATGAGTATTTTAGATAAATATAGGAATAGATTAAATTAACTGCCCAGAAGAAAAATTAGAACTTCTAGATAATGGTAGATACTTATTCCCCTCAGACCCTTTCTTGTTTAGTATTAGACATTTTCTGTTCCTAATCGGTTTGCTGGTTTAATATTTTTACTTTTGTTTTTGATATGTAAATGATATATTAGATGCAGAAAAATAAAACAAGACAAACAGCAAAAGACTTAAACATGGTGGCTCAAAAATTAGAAATGATTCAGAATACTTTTTAACAAAGACATATAGGATCTGACAGCCTCCCATTTACCTGCCTTTTATTTTTTGAATAATAATTTGACTTTGAATGCCATCTAAGATTATGGTCTTGCCCATCCCCAGTGGTCCACTCTATTCAGCAAGACAAATGCTGAAACTCAGACTTCCTAGGAATGAGCCTTCCTAGCCCCGTGGGACTCCATTATCCAATCAAAAGGTTGGTCATCAGTGCATCCTTTGGATTGATTTATTACCAAAAGGGGGAAGTGTGGATGGGGAAAAAAGGCCACATGCTAACCTGACTAGCTCAGGGAAGGCATGTATGGCAGTTTTGCAAACTCAAAGACCTAAAGTAACCACAAAGGATGGTTTAAAATTGAAATTTGAACTAAAAGCAGTTTATAGTGGGTAGTCATGTCCTAGACTAGTGGTCGGCAAACTGTGGCTCGAGAGCTACATGTGGCTCTTAGGCCCCTTGAGTTTGGCTCTTCCACAAAATACCATGGGCTGGGTGAGTCTATTTTGAAGAAGTGGTGTTAGAAGAAGTTTATGTTTAAAAAATTTGGCTCTCAAAAGAAATTTCAATCGTTGTACTGTTGATATTGCCTCTGTTGACTAATGAATTTGCCGACCACTGTCCTAGACTAGTATCTTCCCTGATAAAGGTCAATCTTTACCTTAACTGAGCCTATTGTCTTTTTTGCATCTAAGATAATATCCTTGTGAAATGTCAGGTTAACTTGTAACTTCCCTTTTTCTGGACCCTGGAGCACAACCAAATGAGTATGGGTGCCTCGGTAGAGACCATAAATTCCTTTGTTTGTTATTGTTACCATGTTAACTGTTGACTCTTAACTATCCTGCACCCACCTAAGTAAAAGAAGTATGTGTCTATCATTTTACTTTTGTTCTAATCACAGAGGTTTCCTCACTTTGCTTTCTCCTGCCTCCCTAACCTATCACCCATGGATTTCATGTAACCCCCCTTTGATTGTAATGTATAAAACAAGGTGAAAAACTGCCATTCTCCAGAGCATTATCCCAATCCTTTGAGATTCTGCTTCCTGGCAATTGTTGACAGTTTGGCTCAAATAAACTCACAAAAATTCTTTACAGGTTTGAGTTATTTTACGTTAAGAATGCCTATGATCAAACCATTGCTAGTTTTTGGCTGAGGTCACAGTGTTTAGAATAATTAGAGTTTCTTTGCTTTTAGAATCCAAATAATCCTACATAATAAAAGCCTAATATGCAAATCGACCAAATGGCAGAACGACCGGTTGCTATGACATGCAATGACCCCCAGGGGAAAGCCACTCAATGCAGAAGCTGCCCCCTGCCTACAGGCACTGACTGGTGATGGCAGGAGGTGGGACCTTCGAGTGAGCAGTGTCAGGCCAGCCAAGGCAGGTGCCAGTGGGGGGTCTCCCGATCACCCCACCAGTTGCCCCACAGATAAGCCCTGATCGCCCGCCAGGCCTAGGGACCCTACACATGCACAAATTTTGGGCACCGGGCCTCTGGTAGGAATATAATGTAGAATATGTGTTAGTATCTATGCAAGGAACCATTATTTCACTTTTTCCAAATGATGCTTTTTTTTTTTTTGTCCAAATGATGCTGGACCTATGTCCATAGGCAGTTCCTAAACAGAAGAACAGAGTGGAGTTTAAAAAAGGAGGCATCTAGATCTGAAATGCCTGGATTCAAACCTGGGTAATCCTATCTAATAAAAGGGTAATATGCAAATTAACCATCACTCCATCAAAAAGATGGTGGTGCCTATAGCCACAAGATAGCAGCACCCAGTCCCCTCAGCCTTGCTAGAGTACCCCAGTCCTAGGAGGGTGGCTGCTGAGAGCAGGCACTGTGAGTGGCCTGGCAGAATGCTTGCTTTGTCGCCGAGGCAATGAGGCAAGCATCGCACCCCAGCCACGAAGGGCCTCTGGGCCATGGAAAAACTCTGGGCAGTGTGCATGGAGTGACTAGGCCCTGCAGCTACTGGCACATGGATTTGTGCACAGGGCTACTAGTACAACATAATGGCCATTTTGTCTGATGAAGGCTTAAAAGCATCTCGGTACAATCTGTGGGGCAAAGAATAGATGCAGTATTTAACCTGGCATTTAAGGAATGACCGTCTCCCTTGATGATTGTGTATGACCCAGGAAACTACTTCTAAAGACCTACTTCTGCCAATAAGTATTTGGATGACCTCAGCCATGTTATTTATTTCTCATCAGTAAAAGAATCCAACATTTTCTAGGGATTATATGTGCTTAAAAGCCTATGTTGGACTAGTGTTTCTTCTTTGGTACATGTTGGTACATGCCCCTCAATTGTCTGAAACAAGAGTGATTTTTAAACTTGAACTAGAAGCTATAGATACATTTTTTTCCAAAGTTTAAGGTGATATCACTCAGTATCACCTTAAGATCAGTTAAGAGTCAATACATTCAAAAAGAAGAGGAAGAAGATCTTTTGGTTGGGTTGCCAGTTTTTGGTCAATCTCAAGGAAAGTGTTTTTCTCTCTCTGTCTCTCCCCCTCCCTTTCACCCTGTCTAAAAATCAATGGAAAAAATATCATTGAGTGAAGATTAACAAAACAAAACAAAAATTAATGAACAGTTTCAGAAGATGAGAAGGAGTAAGATGATGATAATAAATGATTACAAAAGAACTTTCTGAGGAGAAAACATGAGGGGTTCAAGCTGACTGATCACACATAGTCTCTGGTACAGAAGAAAAAAAGTATTCCAGAAAGACAGTAGTAGTAGCAAGTCCCTAACACCTAAATGGTCTTGGCATGTTCACAACACAGACATAAGGCCCCCATAGAAGTAGTATAACGTAGGAGGAGGAGGTGTTACAAGGTAAGTTTAGCCAATAGGAAGGGCCTTGGAGATTGTGGTAAGGAATTATTAGGTTTTATTCTAAATTCACTGGGAAGCCATTAAAGTAGGAGAGTGACTCAATTTGACTGCATGGTCAGAATCTTGGATAAGACAAACCCAGAGGCAGAATCTTTGTTTACAACAACAATAAAAAAACCTCAGTGTTAACACCTTTTATATTTACCTCCCTTCCCACATTTCCTGCCAGTTTTTTGTTCAGTTACTCTACTCCTTGAACATTCATGCCTCCCCCCATCTCAGGCCTTAGTTCTTCCTGGCCCTATTCTTTTATTAAAGATACTTTTACTGATTTCAGAGAGGAACAGAGGGGGAGAAAGGGAAACATCAATGATGATAGAGAATCCATAAGACCCTGGAAATCAGGGCACTGAATTGTGCTTATACATAGTTCCTATGTATTTCTGTTTTAGTCTTAAAACTAAAAGTATACATAAGAAACATTGAGAGCCAGTGGGTAATGGAATGCTAAATTGCATTGATAGTAGTATTCCAGACTTAGGGACTACCATCTGAGGAAGTCATACGGCTAGAGGAGGAACTTAAAGAAATCTAGAATATCTGAAAGGATGGGAGCGAAGAGGAAATGAGACATCAGATGGGTTGAGAGACATGCAGGATCCAGACTATGTGGCCATGATAAAGATTCTCCCCTTCATCCCAAGGACAATGGAGAAGTCATTGAAGGGGGATGATAAAATGGTCAGGATACTGTATCCCAGAGATCAGGTAATATTTGGGCATGTTTGGAGACCAAGCCTGCAACCTGGACATATATACCCTTGACCAGAATCGAACCTGAGACCCTTCAGTCTGCAGGCTGATACACTATCCACTGAGCCAAACCAGCTAGGGCTTGGCCCTATTCTTAGACATCCATAAGGCTTTCTCTTTTCCCTCTTTTCAGATTTTACTGAAATTCTTCTTAATTGAGATAGGAGTTTAATTGTTTGGACATACCGATATTTTATTTTTTAAATGAATATTTAGTGGATATAACTCAAAGCCAAATTTGGCCTATTTTTATCCTAATGACTTTTGTAAAATAGCCACCATTTATTCATTGAGTAAATGGCATAGTTTGATCATTTTAAAATGCTATCTGGAATTATACTCAGTTCTTTATTAAAAATGCACTCTAGGCATAATATTACAAACCCCTCTTTTTATTGAAGAGTTTACATTAAATTACTCTTTTCTGTAAACTTAATAATAAAAAAATGGAATAATCAACCAGCTGTTACAAAGCCTGAAGAAGGCCAACCTTGCCCAAATATCACCTGATTTGGGGCATATAGTAACCTCACCATTTTATCATTCCCCTTCAACGACTTCTCCATTGTTCTTGGGATGAAGGGCAGAATCTTTACCATGGCCACATAGTCTGGACCCTGCATGTCTCTTAACTCATCTGATGCCCCATTTCCTCTTTGCTCCATGCCTTTCAGACATTCTAGACTTCTTAATCTTTATTGTTCAGATTATTACAATTGTTCCTCTTTTTCTCCCCATAATTCCCTTTCACCCATTTCCCACCACACCCTCTGCCTTTAACTCTCTTCCCCATTATTCCTCATCCATAGGTGTACAATTTTTGTCCAATCTCTTCCCACACACCCCACACCCATTGGCCCCCGAGAATTGTCAGTCCACTCCCTTTCTATGCCCCTGATTCTATTATATTCATCAGTTTATTCTGTTCATCAGATTTTTTATTCACTTGATTTTTAGATTCACTTGTTGATAGATATGTATTTGTTGTTCATAATTTTTATCTTTACCTTTTTCTTCTTCTTCCTCTTCTTAAATACCTTTCAGCATTTTATATAATATTGGTTTGGCGGTGATGAGCTCCTTTAGCTTTTTCTTATCTGTGAAGCTCTTTATCTGCCCTTCAATTCTTAATGATAACTTTGCCGGGTAGAGTAATCTTGGGTGTAGGTTCTTGCTGTTCATCACTTCGGATATTTCTTGCCACTCCTATCTGGCCTGCATAGTTTCTGTTAAGAAATCAGCTGACAATCATATGGGTGCCCCCTTGTAGGTAATGAACTGTTTTTCTCTTGCTGCTTTTAATATTTTCTCTTTGACTTTTGCTCTTGGCATTTTAATTATGATGTGTCTTGGTGTGGTCCTCTTTGGGTTCCTTTTGTTTGGGGTTCTATGCACTTCCTGGACTTGTACATCTATTTCTTTCACCAGGTGAGGGAAATTTTCTGTCATTATTTCTTCAAGTAGGTTTTCAATATCTTGCACTCTCTCTTCTGGCACCCCCACAATTCTGATGTTGGTACACTTGAAGTTGTCCCAGCATTTCCTTACACTACCTTCATATTTTTGGATTCTTTTTTCTTTTCCAGTTGGGTGTTGTTTGCTTCTTTGTATTTCAAATCTTTGACATGATTCTTGCATTCCTCTAGTCTGCTGTTGGATCTCTGTATATTATTTTTTACTGAGGTCAGTGTATGCTTAATTTCTAGATAGGTTTTTTTTTATATCCTCGAGGGTCTTACTAAATTTATTGGCCTTTTCTTGGACATTCTTGAAAAACCTTATAACTGTGGTTTTTGAACTCTATATCCAGTCATTTGCTTTCCTCAATCTCTTTCATTTGTGGCCTGTTTCTTTGTCTTTGCATTTTAGCTGCTTCCCTGAGTTAATACCGTGGCTTTGTGTACTAGGTGTCCAATAAGGCCCAGGTGCTTAGCCTCCCCAGTTACTTGAGGTGAACACTCTTGATGCACCTCTTTGTGGGCTATGTGCACAGTCTTGTATTTAAGCCTTGATTGTTATTGGTATCACTGGGAGGAATTGACCTCCAAGCCAATTGGCTGTGAGGATCAGCTATGTCTACGCTGGAAGAACTTCTGTGCTGGAGACAACCTTATGAAACAAGACTTGCAAAAGCCTCTGCTCAGCTTGGATGAGCAGAGTCTCAGGGTAGAGCAATAAGCAATGGCTTCATGGGGTGGGATCTCAGGGCAGAGCAAACAGTGATGGCTTCCCGTCAGGCCTGCTGTAAGAGGCCCCTGGTTCTCAGGGTCTTGTGGTAATCATTGTAAGCACCTCTGAGAGAAAGCCGCCCTCGAGTTTCTCCTGCTGCCAGACAGTCCAGTTTCTCCCAAATGAGTCCTGGTCCCCAGAGTCCTGCTCAGAACGAGTTCAGAGCAGTTGGGAGCTTTTGTCTCCCTCCCAATTGAGAAAGCCAGCCACATACTCAGTTGCCACCCCTCTCCGCATGCACATGCCTCAGTACCTCTGCCTTCTGCAGCTCCTGTGAGTCTCACTGTGCTTTTCTCTTTCCTTCTAGTTGTAGAATTTCCACTCAGCCAGCCTTCCTCTGGTTCTGGATGATGTCTGTTTTGTTGTTTAGTTGTAGTTTTGAAATTGTTTTGTAAGGCAGCAGTTTAGGTGTTTATCTATGCCTCCATCTTGGTTTCTCTTCATTCTAAACTTCTTTAAGTTCTTCCTCTAGCCTTATGCCTTCCTCAGATGGTAGTCCCTTGGTCTGGAATACTATGACCAATGCAATTTATCAGTTACTACCCACTGGCTCTCAATGTTTCTTACATACACTTTTAGTCTTAAGACTAAAATAGAAATATATAGGAACTATGTATAAGCACAACTCAGTGCCCCATATTCTAGGGTCTTATGTATCATTTGAGCTAACCACCTCTTTTTACAGAATTCATTGAGTGCAAGTCACTTTTAAAATAAGGTTGACTGAGAAGCTGAGCAGAGACTTTAATAATGTTGAATTAGAAAGACAAATACCAGAGTCCTGAGTATACCAAGGAGGATGGGCCCTGGAAACTCCCCATATTTTGGCTTGGTTAACCCCAAATAAGCTATATAGCATAAATAAATAAATAAATCCTCACAATAGCAGAAGTTCTGCTTCAAATCATCTCAATCTTTGAATTTAGATTAAGGTTTTCTAGGATTTCTAACAGCCCTAGGTTCCCACAAAATATATACTAGTATTTTCTGGAGGAAAGACTACCTTAGGCATTACCTGAAATTTTTTCAAATACAATTTCTGAAATTCAATAAAAATTCAACCAAGCAGCAAAATAAATAAGTCAAAGAGAAAAGAATACAATGTAAACTCACATGGGATGCAAAAAATAAGGTCATAAACACAGAATATGTTTAATATGTTTGAAGAGGTAATAGGCATAATTAAAAGTTTAAGGCAGGAAACTGGAAATTTAAAAAGAACCAAGTTGAAAAATACATACTGAAAAACACAATAATCAAAATGAAGAACCCAGTGATTTGTTGTAGTTGTACTTAAAACCAAAGTGCTATATATGCTTCCAGTATTAAGTGAAAACAATACATTAACAAATAACAAGACAAAAACAGTACAAACTGTGGGCCATGGCATCTCCCCACTGGGCCTGTAGTTCAATGGTTTTAATAGTACAGTAAACTCAGTTGAAGAGAGAGAATTAATGAATTGGAACATAGGTCAGAAGAAAATATCTAGGGTAAAACTTGACAGAACAAAAGGATTTCTTTTTTAAATAGAGGAATCAAAACAATTCAATCATGCAAATATATGAACAAGTCTCACTGAGGAGGGTGGAAGGAAAAGATACTGACGCAAGTAACTTTGGAAATGAAAGAAGTCTGTAAGATTGAAAACAAAAGAAACTGTACATACTCACTGTTCTTTGGTTCATAAAGTTGTGTCCTATAGTATACAGGTTAACAATTCTGAATTTGATAACTGTACATGCACGTGGGAATTGAACAATTATATAACTGTTCAATTAGTTGGAACAAGTTTCTCACTGTTGAAGAGGGAGTTTACAGATAAGCAAGGGAGGACGTTAGAACAAGCTGTGTGTTAACAGATTAGAGACATTAGTATGGACTCATATTTAGTTTAATATAGAAACATATGGTTACATTATCTGTATGATGGTTACACATATACCATAGACTCTTTATAGGTATGCACATATACACAGGTTAGTTAGTATACACATGTTATTGCTCTGTCAGATGACAAATCCAGGTCTTGATTTCTAATATCATTATCCAATACAAGGAACCAGGGTTCCTCAGAGAAATTATTGATCCTAGGATTGGCACAGAAAATAAAATAAACCTGGTGGAGAATGTTGTAGTACCATAAAATAATTAGGTGCTTAAAAAACACATACATAAAAGCAACAAACCTGAAAGGATGGTGTTTTATCAAAGGAGCACAAGGAGCCAACTGAAAGTGTTCCCAATGGCCAAAGCTGGGACAACTTGAGCAATAAAATAAGGTTATAATGGAAAATTGCATTATAATTAAAAGTATACATATTCACAACATATATAAATGATCGAAGAACAACATAAATGGGAAAGAAGAAATAAAACCCCAATTTAGAAGAATTCCAAATAATGTATGTATGCACTAGAGGCCCAGTGCACGAAATTCATGTAAAGGCCGGAGGAGAATAGGCCTCATCCCAGCCTGCACCTTCTCCAATCTGGGACTCCTCAGGCAGGACTGATGGGAAGCCAAGGCTGTCTGCTCAGCCCTGAGACTCCGCCCCATCCAAGATAAGCACAGAGGCTTTTGCAATTTTGTAAGTATTGTCTTGTAAGTCTGTCTCTAGCAATTGGCCTACAGGTCAATTCCTCCCAGTGATACCAACAACAATCAAGATTTAACTACAACAAGACTGTGCATACAGCCCACAAAGGAGTGCATCAAGAGAGTCCACCTCAGGTAACTGGGGAGGCAGAGCTACTGGGCCATATAGGACACCTAGCACACAAAGCTACTCTACCAACTCAGAGAAGCAACAAAAATGTGGAGACAAAGAAACAGATTACAAACGAAGGAAATGGAGGAAAACAAATGACTGGATATAGAGTTCAAAACCATGGTTATAAGGTTTTTTAAGAATTTCCTAGAAAAGGTGGATAAATTTAGCAAAACCCTAGAGGAGATGAAAAAGCACCAACTAGAAATTAAATTTACACTGACTGAAATAAAAAATATTATACAGAGACCTAACAGCAGACTAGAGGAAGGCAAGAATCAAGTCAAATATTTGAAATACAAGGAAGCAGAAAACACTCCACTGGAAAAGCAAAAAGAATCCAAAAATATGAAGATAGTGTAAGGAGCTGGAATAACTTCAAGCATAACAACATCAGAATTATGGGAGTGCCAGAAGAAGAGAGAGTGCAAGATATTGAAAATCTATTTGAAGAAATAATGACTGAACACTTCCCCCACCTGGTGAAAGAAATAGACTTACAAGTCCAGGAAGTGCACAGAACCCCAAACAAAAGGAATCCAAAGAGGACCACACCAAGACACATCATAATTAAAATACCAAGAGCAAAAGTCAAAGAGAGAATATTAAAAGCAGCAAGAGAAAAACAGTTCATTACCTATAAGGGAGCACTCTTATGATTGTCAGCTGATTTCTCAACAGAAACTATGCAGGCCAGACAGGAGTGGCAAGAAATATTCAAAGTGATGAATAGCAAGAATCTACACCCAAGATTACTCTACCCGGTAAAGCTATCATTCAGAATTGAAGGGCAGATAAAGAGCTTCACAAATAAGAAAAACTAAAGGAGTTCATCAACAGCAAACCAGTGTTATATGAAATGCTGAAAGGTACTCTTTAAGAAGAGGAAGAAGAAGAAAAAGGTAAAGATAAAAATTATGAACAACAAATACGTATCATCAACAAATGAATCTAAAAATCAAGTGAATAAAAAATCTTATGAACAGAATAAACTGATGAATATAATAGAATCAGGGACATAGAAAGAGAGTGGACTGACAATTCTCAGGGGGAAAAAGGTGAGGGGCATGAGGGAGAAACTAGACAAAAATCGTACACTTATGGATGAGGACAATGGTGGGGGGGAGGTAAGGGCAGAGGGTGGGGTGGGAGCCAGGTGGAGGGGAGCTATGGGGGTAACAAGAGGAACAATTGTAATAATCTGAACAATAAAGATTTATTAAATTAAAAAAAAGTGTTTTGAGAGAATGAATAAGGTCAGAGAGGAATCACATTATTTGAAATGCAGTCTACTCATTATTCTCACTATCATTATCCCCAGGCTATGGAAGCAGAAAATTAGCTTCAGATAAAAGTTTAGAGTCTAAGCTTTAAACTCTTTAGAGTGATTTCAGAGTTAAGAAGGGATGGTCAGGTATCATGGATGACTTGACAGAACAGTATGTCCTGTTGACACTATAGTAGCTGGGAAGTGGCAAGGATGAGATACAGGGAGGAGAGCTCATCACCTGCCACTTCTAACCCCTGTACCCCAATCCAACTCTTGTTCTCTTTATTCTTTTTAATATATTTATTGGTTTCAGAGAGGAAAGAAGAGGGAGAGTGAGACATAAACATCAATGATGAGAGAGAATCATTTACCAGCTGCCCAACCCATGCCAACAGAGGGGATCGAGCCTACAACTCAGGCATGTGGCTGAGAAATGCTGTTAAACACAAACAGGCGCCTGGTTGGCATGGCTCAGTGGTTGAGCATCGACCTATGAACCAGGAGATCACAGTTCAATTCCCAGTCAGGGCATATGCCCGGATTGTGGGCTCAATCCCAGTGTGGGGCACTCAGGAAGCAGCCAATCAATGATTCTCTCTCATCACTGTTTCTGTCTCTCCCTCTCCCTTCCTCATTGAAACCAATACAAATATATTTAAGAAAAACACCAACAATAAATTACAAATTCAATCAAGTAAATTTGAACACCTAATTGGCTTTATTAAGCAATTTATGAATCAGGCATCATTTCATCTAGCAATTAGAAGGGCACTCTGATGAGGTAGTTATACAAAATGGAAGAATTTTATAGGCAGACAGAGGATGGAGCTAAAAAGCTAAAGGAGTAAATTAATTCAGGCAGGGACAACTTCTTAGGAGAGGGCATAATGCTAGTTGAAAGAAGAAAAAACAGATGAGACTGGTCAAGAGATTTTGAAAATAAGTTGTATTTTAAAATGGTAATAATAAAATGACCATGGTCTGTTTTTAACGGAAAGATCAATGAAGCTGAATAGATACATCCGAATTTGATCATAGAGGAGCAATGGAGTGTGAAGGTGGACAGACAGATGTGGTGGGAGGCAGGATGTGTGTGGCCTTGCAGGGTGTAGGACTTCTCATAGAGGCTGAACCCCCTTTTTTGTAGGCCTCCCTCGCCCTTCACTGGAGACTCTCCTTGCTAGGCACAAGCGAGGTCTGAGCCCTGAGGCACCTGCTGCAGTGTATTACCTGCATATAAATAAGCCACGCAGGCAAAGTCATGTAGTATGTGGTCAAACCTCTTTGACCTGCTGCATAAAGAGTTTGCTCTTGGGAAGCCCCGAGGTTGTTGATACCGTTCCCTGGCTGAGCTTTCTCTCCTCTACTCCCATCTCACCTAGCATAACCCCATGATCCTGGCTGCTTGTCCAGAACAGATGGTGGGAAATTCAGAAGACAGGTGCTTCTCCAGCCACATGATGCTCACAGCCTAGAAAAGTGTAGTCTCTACTGGCCACTTTGAAATGGATGTTGTCTGCTCAAACCTTAAAATGGATAGTGTCTCTGCTCAAGGATACCTGCACGGCTAGGGGAGGAGGTCTTAGAGGCTTGGAGAATCAGCAGAAGGCTCATGTGGAAGCCCTATAGACTGGATGCGGCCACTTCCTGCTGTTGGAACACTAAGGAGCCACATGACTTTGGGCTTGTGCCTTCACTTTAGTAGTCAGCTTCAAGCCCCTATTCTTTAAACAAGTTCCCTGTAGTAATAATCAACCTGAGAGGCCATGTGGGGCTTAAATAAGCAAATGTATCCAAAGGGTTTATCCCAGCTTGACCGAGAGGAGAAGCTCTGTAAATCATAGTTATAATTATTAAAGCCTTTCTATTTTCCTTCAGCCTTTTGGTGTGTGATGTTTGGTGCCAGGTGCTGAGCAAATGTGCTTGGCACCTGTGCAGCAAGACTTCAGAAGTTACAGGTTGTCATTATTATTCCTATTGTTGCCATGGGCCTCTCCCCTAGACACCTAGAATCTTTGTGAGAAAAGGCTTCCTGTGCTGGTTCTCTTGACTGCATGAGCCACTCAGAGGATGGAAAGCAAGTGTGTGAGAACCTGGAGCTAGTGTGGCTATTCCCAGAAATGAACACAAAACCTGGCTCTGCCCTTCTGCCTTCCAGTGTTTGCAAACTCTACTTACAGGAACGTCTTTAGCCTGGCCCTCCAAAGCTGCTGGGCAGGGTAGATGAGTCATCCTGAGAGCCCAGGAGCCAGTCATGGTGACCACTGTGCCCAGTCCCTGACCACGTGAGCAGAAGTGTTGACATTTTGCTGCATAGCAAGCAGAGCAATCCCAATCCCAAACAGGCTGTGTGTGACCTGAGTGGAAGATAAAAAGATCTTAAGTTGTACACACTTTTAGAAATGTCAGACATTTTTTAAAAAGCTTAAATGGATATTAGGAAAAATAAAATGCATCGAAAGGTAAAGCTATGTTTAAATAAGAGAGTCATTTTAATGTTAATATAAAAAAGTATGAAATTAATAATGGCACAAGTGGTAAACATGATGGCAATAATTATGACAATGGTATGGGGCTGGCTGTTGGGAAGTGCTATTCTGGGAACTAGATTTCTATGCCACCTTTTGTAAAGTGATTTGTCTTTTTCTATGGTTTTTCTTAATGTGTAAAGACAAGGTAGGGAATCCTTTCAATTTGTCAAAACCAAAAGAGGCTTTATCAAAAGCTTCCAAAAATTGGTGTTTATTTGAAGCTTATTTGAGTCTGTAGACAGAATGAATTTTTGGCTGGAATGACTGACTTGGCATTTTCTTGGTTAGATCACATGAGGGAGGAGATGTCTGTGGCCAAAAGGTCAGATTATGTGGAAGAGAATTGTCCACCCAAGTTTGGTGGCGAAGCTCTGCTGATGTGATAAAGTGACTTGGCTTCTCTTCATGAGTTGTGGAATCTAAGTGTGCCTGGATAGTGACACATCCCTGGTCTCTGTCCTTGTGGGGCTCTCTGTCCATGTGCTCAAAGATCCTCACTGTCTTTTACACAAGACAAGGGCTGTAGCAGCCATTAGATATCAGGAAGGAAGGGTTGCCTTACTTTGTGCAAGAGGAGTGAGGGTGAAACCAGAAGTGGGAATCGACTGGTCCTTAAAGGTAAGTATTTTCCAGGTGGGGACGGGCCTTACAAAGGAGGGAAGGCAAAGGCACAAAGGCTGCCAGCACAAGAAAACCCAAGCTATGTGTCATGAAGATTGAGGGGCTCTGACAGCCAGATAGGGACAGCTGGCAGTGAGGCTGGCAAGGCTGTTGGGACTGAACTGAAGAGGTCACAATTCCCCACTGGGTGGTGAACATGTTTCTAGGGCAGTTATCCAGGCTCTGGCTTGTCAGTGTTCTTCTCAACTTTAGATCGCTGTTCTCATGGAGTCTGTAGGATGCAATGAGACCCCTGTAGCCTCAGCTGGAGAGTTCTGTTCTGGGACTCAGGATTAGTTCCTGTTGATGTGCATCTGACCCAATATGCCTGATGGCAGGTTTGATGGAATTTGACAGGTTATGTCATTTTAAGTCCTTTTTAGGTGGAAGGGGGAAAAGTCACTAACTGGGGAGGCAGGAACAAACCAGACCTCTTGTCCAGCACATCATGGCTGTGACAACTGTCTGGCATAGGACCCTCACAGTCTCACTGGGTCAGCCTGTAGATCCTGGTGAGGAGCAGGGCTGGAAAATTCTGGATATGTGTCCAGTCCAGTAAGTCACTCTCCTGGTCACTGAGAGGGTGGATCATCCCAAGTCTTGAGAACAATGCTCTTTGTATGAGCTAAGCTGCTACCACCACCCAAGAGTTTCTAAATGGGGGTTTGGATACAGCCTCAGGCTCTCCAAACATCAATGGCAAATCGAAAACCAAGACTGAACCTTGATGAAGAAAACCTCAAAAAAGTTGCAGTAGAATGGGAACAAAACTACCCGGGATGGTGAAGCTGATACTTTAAGAGCCAGGCTCTACCTGCCTTCACCAATACTTTTCCATTTCCCTGATGAAAGTTTGGATAATCTGAGTAACTATGAGTTTAATCCGAATAGCTCTGAGTTTATTTAACATGTCAAATTCCCAAGGCAGATACTCAAGTATAAGCAAAGTTTTTAAACACCCAGCTGTTGTTGGCAAATTGAGACTTTTTCCATGTCTTCCTGTAAATATTCATGAGCATGTGAACTCTGCTTATAGTACATATCGGGGTTGGTTGTCTCAATGTTACTGGTCATTGGTTTCCAGATTTTGATGTGTGTTTCTGGTGGAACACTGGATTTTTAATGTTAGAACATTGGGCCCTCATTTCAAAGCCTTGGCTTATGAAGGGAGGAAAAAGAATTAGTTTTAAGGGAGGTTTTGGAAAAATGTTCAGAGAATTCCAGCATGTGTGTGTATGAGTGTAACCATGTGAACACAGATGTGTGTGTGTGTGTGTGTGTGTGTGTGTGTGTGTGTGTGTTTTTCTACAGAATAGGCTTCCTAATTCCTCCCTCTTGTAGACCAAATCACTCCATTGGCTCTCATTAGAATGAATTAGAAGATGCATTAGAGGCATCCCAATAAGATCTGAGAGACCAGGACAACCATATGACTCTGAGAGAGTTGATATTGTAAACCCATTGGAGTGTGTGTAAATCAGGGTGGGGGTGAGGAAGCTGGGCAGTTCTGAGTTCTCCTGGGCATATCACCAAGCTTGGGTGATTCCTTTGCCTGCATTGCCCCCATTCCCAGACTGGCCAGGCTAGATCTGCCTGGGACTGGTATTTAGGGTCCAGCCAGCCACCCTCCCTGGCATGGTTGGTTGTCCCCTTATAACAGACTCACAGAAGAAGTCCCACTCATGGACTGGCTTGGCAAGGGTGGAGGGATGTGGTGTCACAAGGAGCACAGGGAGAAAGAAGAATCCAAAACTATGGCAGAGTACAGCAGGTGCTTGTTTTAGAAGAAATGAAAACAGAGTGAGTGCTGTTCCTTGGACTGCTGCTGTCAAATCCATTTCACCTCCTGCTCTGGTTGGCATCACAGGGCAGGCTAACTGCTCAGGCCACCTTGCCTTCTGGCTATGTTTGGCCAATGGGAGGCACTAAGGGGAGACTAGAGGGCAAGAAGTAGGAAGAAGCCAGGGCAAGCCTGCCCTTCTCTGTTTAGGGCAGTACCCAAGGCAATGGCTACATCTCTCCTGTGGTTCCATTTTTTATAAATAGCTTTGCCCTCTGTGGTCTCAGTTCCTGTCTGGTAGTCTGGGCTCCGGGCTCGGGTAATGCCTCCTCTTTCCTGTATCCTTCCAGCTTGGGGTGGTAGAAGATTCCTGCTATTGCTAATCTCTGGGTTGCCTCATTTTCCTTTATGTGGCTTTTCAAAACTACTGTACCTTGTTCTCTGTACCCAACCCCATCTATTACAATTTTTTGACTGTTTCTTGGCTGATGAAAGGCTCTCTCTCACTCCTCCTTACCACTCTTTTTTCCATCTCCATTTTGCTGAGGAGTCCACATCTGAAGAAGTGAGCTGGTTGTAGTATAGGCAGAGAGTACAGTAGCCTGCCCAGTTCTAGTATTATTCTATTGTGCATATATAAGATATTTTGGTGTTGGGTGTTTTGGGGTGGGCAGTTTCATGAAATGCCTGCCCATTGCCACTCCTATCATCATGCTACCTGAAAAGTTATTCTTGTATCCATGTTCCTTCCTTTAACATATACGGAGCACTTCTTGGCAGCAAGATGACTCTATATCAATGTTGAGAGTAGGAATTGGGGCCAGAGACAAAGAATCAGGCTCTGCCTGCCCTAAGCCCACTGCAGACTGAGAATGCTGGGGCATGCACACAAATGAGGTTGACATGAGGTGCCATCCAAGAGCAGGCACAGAGAAGTGTGGAGGACGAGAGGGCTCCTTTGGCACAGGGAATCAGGGAGGGCTTCTTAGAGAAGGTGGCATATGGCTGGGTTTAAAATAATTGGTAGGGTGTGGAGAGATGATCATAGAGATGTTATTCATGAAAGACATTCAGAGGTTAGAAGTGGAGTCTAAGGCTGCCAGTTCCTCTGAATAATTGCAAATACCCAATTGCTCATCTGTGTCTTAGTGAAGACTCCCAAACCCTTTTCATGGAGGAACTACAACTGCAGAAGGAGTCAGCCTATCTCCTGAGGAACCTTGGATAATCCCTGAAAGGTTGTGATGTGCAAGTGTATAATTTCAGAAGGTCCCTGTTTAAGGCTGGATTACCCTCTGATGGAGAAGCCTACCTGGGTTTGAATTTGCTTTCCACATGCTGCTTTAGGAGAGTGACAAAGGTAAGTGTGGAGGGGAGAAGAGTGGAAGATGAATAAGATCAGGTTTGGGCCCCTGGAGTGGCCTGAGGAGAGCATCCCAGTGGGTCTGGACTGGCTTAAGGCAGTCTCGGGATATGGGCAGATTTGCCCCAGTTAACGGTTGACAGTCCATTCTGTGGGCTGGGAGAGCTGAAGGTGGAGACCTGTCTTAGAGGATGGATACTCCTTCACAGTTCCCAGGATATGGCAGAGAAGAGACTGGTGGATCTGGATAAGCAAAAAGGAACTCTCTCTCCCTATTTCTCTCCTAACCGCCACCCTCTCACCTACTTTGGAAGGATGTCAGAGTTGTCATTATCAAGATAGAGGATGGGATTTGAAATATACCATGGATTTAATAATGGAGATTTGTGGGATTTCATCTTGCATGCCTCAGGCCCCCGAGACCACCCTATGTCCAGATGAGCATATGTGTGAAGACAAGGATATATGTCCACAGCTCTGGAGCCAGGAAGCTGCAGCTGGTGCTAGGTTAATTTCCAAAATTAAGCTGTAGTCTCTTTTCATAAAGTCCCCAATAATTAGAACAACCATTAAGCTGTGGCTTTTCAAAGAAGGAGATTTTCACTATATTTCCATTCTACCTTGGTTGCTGTGGACTACTTCACAGAAATTCAGAGCAGGAATGAACTTGAAGGGGCACCCAGGGCCAGAATCCTTAGCACTCTAGTCTCTTTTATGCAGTTCAGCATAAGGAAAAATAAACAGAAAAAAGACCTCCTGGACTTTGGATATACAGCCAAACACCTGGAGTGCAGAACACAGGCCTGGAATGCCAAGAATGCAGCACCTGTTGGCAAGATGTCGACTCAGAGGACAGTATGGGCTCTGAAGACAGGACTCCACACCTGGCTTTACTGTCTGCCTCAAGAGGGGGCGATTGTCAGCTAGTATTGTGGAAAGATATTGGACTTTGAAGTCATATAGATTTGGCTTCTAATTCCAAGAGACACTGGGCAGTTGGGGGTTGGGAGTGAGAACTTAAGAGAGGGAAGGGAAAGATGCCAGCAGAGGGTTTGCCATCCAGCAGGTTCACTCTGTGGGCAGCTAAGGGTGCAGCAGAGTTGAGACCTCTGGGAGACAGTGTATAATGTGCTTAGAGTAAACACAACCAAGGGGTGAGGGACATGGGATATTGATCCTCCAACTCCCATCCAAGGTTGAGGGCTCTATTAATGGATTGAGCAGACTTCACTAGCCAAAGAAAACCAAGGGACAAATATTTTTCAGGAGCTTGCATTTGGAAGCCATGGGATGGTTCTGAAAATGGCCAAGTGTCAACAGTGATGGTCACAAGTACCAAACCCCAGAAATTCTTGATCTGACCAATTCATTGACAAGAACCTGCAGGAAAATCCTCTCCACAGGGAATTTATTCTTACCTGGGACTTGGGAAAAGATCATTCTAATGCCAAGGAATGAATGACTCAAGTAGAATATGGCAGGTTGCTAAGAGCTTGGGGCAGGCAGGCCAGACACCTTTCTGCAGGTGTGATCTTCCAGCCAATATGAACCCTGTCTGGACTAACCGTGCACTTGTGTTCAGCCAACTTACTTGACACACAGGCATACCAGCTTCCTCCCATCTCTGTAGTCCCAGGAGAAAGATTTCGTGTCTGGCTCTTTCTAATGAAAAACTCTTCCTTAACCTTGAGAACTGAGTACCAGCCCCTGAGGGAAGCTTGAAAAACATGAGGGGCGGGGGTGGAGAGGGGGAGTGATGGGGAGGGATATTTAGAATTGAGAGTGGAAAGTGAGGGAGGGTAGTAGTTTGAAAGTGGAGTCTCTTCATTTAAAACATC
Organism: Lasiurus cinereus; assembly: GCA_011751065.1. NCBI lineage: Eukaryota > Metazoa > Chordata > Mammalia > Chiroptera > Vespertilionidae > Lasiurus > Lasiurus cinereus. The sequence continues at coordinate 4,363,491 of JAAGEH010000293.1, read as the reverse complement.
ATTGTCTCGTGCATTGAGAGTGTCAGCTCTCTCAAGGTACTATTTGCATTAATGGACTGATGATATTCCTGGGAAGTGGGCTTAGGTTTTGATGTGACTTTCATGTTTAAGATACAGAGATGGAGCCAAGGCTTGTGCTTTGACTATGCTTGCAGCCTTTCATCTCCACGCGGTTCCCATCTGTTTGCAGCTCAAGTATTACTTACTCTGTGCAACTGGCACTTTAATGACTCTTCATTTACAAAGATTTCAGGCCAACTTAATGCTTCCCAAGGCCAAATTCAAAGCTGAAAACTCAAGGATGACCCAGAAAATGCCTAATTTTCCAGAAATAATCTGTATTGCTCAACTTGTCCCCTCACCTCTCTCTCACGGATCAACATAGCTGTCAAAGTCATTCTCATATTGTGCAAATGACAACTGTAATTGCAGATGAATGCAATGGGCTACTCTGAGAAGAGAATCTGTTTGGAGAATATTTATTTAAAACATTATTCTATGAGGTTGCATTGTATTTTATCCCTCTATGAAGAACAATCACAAGACTCAATCCGATTATTAGTGTCAATTTTAAATGGGTATAACTTTCTGCAAGGTATTTTTCTTCTTTTTAAAAAATCTTTATTGTTGAGATTATTTACAGATGTTCCTCTTTTTTCCCCCATAGCTCCCCTCCATCTGGTTCCCACCCTACCCCAGGCCTTCACCACCCTACTGTTTGTATTCATAGGTAATGCATACATGCATATAAGATCTTTGTTTGGTCTCTTCTTGCCCTTCCATCTCCACTTCCTTCTGAGAATCATCAGTTTGTTTCATTTCCATGCTTCTGATTCTATTTTATTCATCAGTTTATTCTGTTTATTAGATTTCTTACTTGTTTGATTTTTAGATTCAATTGTTGATAGATATGTATTTGTTGCCATTTTGTTGTTCATATTTTTTTTCTTTTTCTTTTTCTTCTTCTTCCTCTTTTTAAAGAGTACCCTTCAGCATTTCATATAATACTGGTTTGGTGGTGATAAACTCCTTTAGCTTTTTCTTGTCTGTGAAACTCTTTATCTGACCTCAGTTCTAAATAATGGCTTTGCTGGGTAGAGCAATCTTGGTTGTAGATCCTTGCTATTCATCACTTTGAATATTTACATATATATATATATTATTGATTTTTTAAAAAATATATTTTATTGATTTTTCAATATATATTATTTCAATATATATTATATATATTTTTCAATATATATTATTGATTTTTAAAAAAATATATTTTATTGATTTTTCACAGAGAGGAAGGGAGAGGGATAGAAAGTCAGAAACATCGATGAGAGAGAGACATCGATCAGCCGCCTCCTGCACACCCCACACTGGAGATGTGCCCGCAAGCAAGGTACATGCCCCCGACCGGAATCGAACCCGGGACCTTTTAGTCCGCAGGCCGACACTCTATCCACTGAGCCAAACCGGTCTCGGCTATTATTGATTTTTTACAGAGAGGAAGGGAGAGGGATAGAGAGTTAGAAACACCGATGGGGATGTGCCCACAACCAGGATACATGCCCTTGACTGGAATAGAACCTGGGACCTTTCAGTCTGCAGGCCAACGCTCTATCCACTGAGCCAAACTAGTTTTGGCAACTTTAAATATTTCTTGCTAGATAGTTTCTGTTGAGAAATTAGCTGACAGTCATATGGGTACTCCCTTGTAAGCAACTGTTTTTCTCTTGCTGCTTTTAAGATTCTCTCTTTGTCTTTAGCCCATGGCATTTTAATTATGATGTGTCATGGTATGGTCCTCTTTGGATTACTTTTGTTTGGGGTTCTCTGTGTTTCCTGGACTTGTAAGTCTATTTCTTTTACCAGATAGGAGAAGCTTTCTGTCATTATTTCCTTAAATGAATTTTCAATATCTTGCTCTTTCTCTTCTTCTGGCACCCCCATAATTCAGATGTTGGTATGCTTAAAGTTGTCCCAGAAGATCCTTACACTATCTTCATATTTTTTTATTCTTTTCTCTTTTTGTTCTTCTGGTTGGGTGTTTTTTGCTTCCTCATATTTCAAATTGTTGATTTGATTCTCAGGATTCTCTACTGTTGAATTCCTGTATATTATTCTTTATTTCAGTCAGTATATGCTTAATTTCTAACAGGTCCTTTTCCTTTTTTTTTTTTTTCTGCATTCTCACTAAAATCCTTGAAAGTCTCACTAAGTACCTTGGAGGTTTCTAGAAGATTTTTGAGTAACCTTATAACCATAGTTTTGAACTCTATATCCAGTAGTTTGCTTTCTTCCATTTCTTTCATTTGTGTCATGTTTCTTTTTCTCTGCATTTTGGCTGCTTCCCTGTGTTTGTTTCTATGTGTAGGGTTGAGCTGCTAAGTCTCCTTGAGTTGATAGAGTGGCCTTGTGTAGTAGATGTCCTCTAGGGCCCAGTGGATCAGCCAGCCCCCCAATCACCTGAGGTGGACACACTCAGTACACCTCTTTGTGGGCTTATGTGCACAGTCTTGTTGTAGCTAAGCCTTGATTGCTATTGGTGTTACTGGGAGGAATTGACCTCCAGGTCAGTTGGCTATGGGGACCAGCTGTGACTGCAGTGGGAAAGCTGCTGGGCAGGAGACACCCTTATGCAGCAGGACTTGCTTCAGTGGAGCTTTGGTTCTCACTAAGTCTGCCCCTTGTGTGTGTTGCTTATGGATATGTAGAGTTATAATCTGGTATGGTCTGACACTGACCACTGGGTACACTGGCTCTTGGGTCTCCAGGAGGTATAAAGTCAGCCACTGTCTGGGACCACCTACCAGGAGCTACAGAGAGATCTGCAGAGTCGTCCTCTTCGTATCCCGTTTGTAACTGCCCAAAGAAGGCCCAACTGTGAGGTAAATCAGGCTGGTGCTGGTGCTGGGTCTGGGGCCTTTTATTGAAAGGTTTGGGGCTCTCAAAGCTGTAGCTTGTTTGATGGGTTTTAGCCTGATCAAGGGAAGGCCATTCATATGCAAAAGCTGCTGCACACAGCTTGGGTAGAGTTGTAAATTGGATAAGGCAGAGTCTCCGGGAATCACCAGGGCAGAGGGAACAGAAATGGCTTCCAGTCAGCTCTGGGACCAGGAAGGTTCCAGCATAGGAACAATGATTCCTGTGAGCACCTCTATCTTGGAGAAAGCTGCTCCCGAGTTCCTGCCCCAATGTTAGACAACCCAGTTCCTCTTAATATGTGTCTGGGTCCCCCAGAGCCTCACCCAGCACTGAAGTTCAGAGGAAGCAGGAGGAAGCGGGACCTTGTAAGTTCAGTTTGCCAGCCTTTTAAGAAGAGTAGCTGGGTCTCCAGCAGCTTCTGTGTCACTGAGCCCAAATCCGCACTGGTTTTAACAGCCCGTAGTTCTTACTGCCCATAGGGACTTCTTTTCCCAGCTCTGGGACCCAGGCTGGGCATTTGGTGTGGGGCTGGGACCCTTTGCTCCTCCAGGCAGCCTCTGCAGAGACAATCTCCCAATTAGAAAAGCGGCACACATGGGTGTTTGACCAGCCCATTCTGCGCCTCCACACCTCATACCTCAGTATGCTTTTTTCTTTACTTCTCTAATTGTAAGGACTCCATTCAGCCAGCTTTCCAGCAGTTCTAGATGATGGTTGTTCTGTATTTTAGTTGTAATTTTGATATTTTAATTGTGGGAGGCAGTGAAGAATATAGGCATTTTCCTATGCCACCATCTTCAACCTCTTTTTGCGGTATTTTTCTTCTTTATATAAAACATTTTGGCAGAGGAATTCCTTTGAAGTCATACTCAGTGAAGGGAAGGCCTTTGAGACAATGTTAGCCCTCTTCCTGCTGTCATTTAGATGTCTTCTGCTTGGACACAAGGGGCTACATGTTGTGTTTCTTAAGATATCCTCTACCTGTGTGGTTCTTGACCTCTGGAGGGTTAAGAGTAAAGAGGTGTGTAAGACTAATCTAAAGATGACATTTCATGGGGTTTGATCATCTTTTCTGGTGTCCTCTGGAGAACTGATTCATGGGGACCTCAGTAGCTAGCAGGAAGCCTGGGTCACAGATGGCCTTGTATGCCAACTACAATGAGTAGGCTTTGTCCTGAAGGCAGTGGGAAGCCACTAAAAGAGTTCCTGTAGGAAAATGGTGAGGAAGCTTGGTATCTCAGAAGGATGACTCAGGCTTCCAGGTGGAGGAGGGATTACAAAAGAGAACCTGGGGGCACCAAGATTTATCAGGAAGTGGGCTCATACCCATGCAAGCAGAGACATGGTGGTGTGGACCAGAGAAGGGGTGGGTAGAGTGTAGGACAGAGGCATGTTTAATAAATATGATTTTGCAATATATACATGTATTAAATTATTACTTTGTGCTCCTTGAACTTCTACAATGTTATATGTCAATTATCTCAGTAAAATTGGGGCAGGGGAGGAGGGAAGGAATCTAGATCCTGGGAGGTAAACTTTAGAGAATTCAGATATTGATTATGAAGTACAGAAGAAGGAAAAGTCTAGTTTCTGGCCTGGAAATGGAGTGAGTGTATGAAGTCAAGAGTCACTCAAGCTTCTGTTCTTTGGAACAAGTTACTGTGGTTTGTAGACCATTGTGTTCAGTAACTTGTGAAAAACAGAGAGCAGAACAGTGGGAAGAGAATTCAAACCAATATTTTGAACTATGTTTTATCATCATTTCCCAAACAATGCTATTATACTAATTTGAAAGAGAGCAATCCAATTCATTTTCTATTTGTGGTTGCCAACTCTATGAATAGTTAATGGTTTTGGATTACAGAGCTTCCAGAGGTGGCTCTCACATTGTCAGTAGTATGGAAGGAGAAGTGAGGCCTGTGTTGAGGTATTGATAGCCTGTGACCTTCTCCTGTGTCTCCTGCTTCATTGGCATCTGTTTTGAGGTGAGGTTTTTTTGTTGTTTTTTTAGCTCTGGCAGGGTGAGGAAAATGAGCATTTTTCCTGCTTCCATGAATGGCTGTCAGAATTTCAGAAATGATCTGTTGTGACAAATGGCAATGGCTTCAGGTTATATGGGAGGATCACAGCCCTCAGATGGGTAATTATCTCTGCAGTTTAATAGCAATTTAAAGGGGAGAGAGGAGCTGGTTGGAGCAATGGGAAGATGAAAGACTATGGATGAAGATTATTTTTTGTAAGTTTCTTGTAAGAAAGTGAGCTACATTAACCATTGACCTGCTTCCCATGACAAAGATACATGGTCTTGGAAGAACTTTGCACTTGAGGGATAGTGAGACTCATCATAGACATTGCTAGGGACTGCATTGTGTGCCTCTCAAATTCACATGTGGAAGTCCTAACTCCCCAAAGAGACTGTATTTTGAGATAAGGCTTTTAGGAGATAATTAAGGTTAAATAAGGTAATATCTGATAAGATTGAAGGTCTTATAAGAAGAGGAAGAGATTCAGATAGCTCACTCTCTTCCTCTTCCACTCTCTTTTCTCTTCCTCCCCTCCACTGAGGAAAGTCCATGTGAGTGCACACCAAAAAAGTGGACATCAGCAAGTCAGGAAGAGACCTTTCCCCAGAAACTGACCATGCTGACACCCTGTCTTGGACTTTCAGCCTCCAGAACTATGAGAAAATAAATATCTTGTTACTTAAGCCTCTGAGTCTGTGGTGTTTTGTTATGGCATTCCAAGCTAAGACAGACATGTAGGATGATCTAAGCCTAGTATTCATCTGAACAAAACAAATCACTCTCCTGGTACTAAATTTGGAATCAGCAACAAAAACTGATTCTCCTGGATTTAGATTTTTATACAATGAAGTAGCAAATATCTTGCTTGTTCAGTTTTAGAGTCTGCATAAACATCATGAGCTCTACAAAGAATTTAAAACCTAATTTTAATCCAAAGTTGTCAAAAGGCTTGCATAGTCCTCATGTGACTTCCAAATTCTCTTAGTAACAAGGACAGCACACCCATTCCTCCCAGAGTTTGAACTGTTTTTTGAGACTAAGTTAGAATTGGGGAAGGCCAAGTACTTTATACTATTTCAATTGCTGTTCTGTGGGGGTATACCACCCATGGCTCTGTTTTCATACAGTCCAGTCTTCTCTCTAAGTACAAGGTGAGAAGGCAGGGCCAATCCTATGTCACTTTGGTGACAAGGGGTTGCTGTGAGCATTTGTCTCTGCTGCTTTCTCATTACAAATGTGGCTACCATTTCTGTTATCTTCTGGGGAGATGATGCTGGCATGGGATTCATCCTGAAACTCAGTGCACCCTACTAAAGTCAAGGAACAGGTAGCTCTTTCAAAATCACATAAGAGAAGCAATTGAGAAGGAGGAGCAAAATATCTTCTAGAGCTGAGCTATGATCCTGTTAATGGAAGACTTGGCCAATGACCAGTCATCATGAGACAGTGGAGCCCGTGACCTTGAACTAGACACCATATAAAGGCATTAGAGAAAGAGGAAGGTTGGGTTCTTCCCTCAAGGAGCTCATTATCTCCCTGAAGAAACAAGACCCACGTGTAGGAAGTCGAGACAAGCCCAAGTGGAAGATTATTATAGGCTGACTTCTAATGGAGAATTTTTTGAGGAGGGAAAGGAGTGATTTGGGATTTGGTGATGTCCTGAGTTGGAAAGGCCTCCTAGAGGAGATGGACTTGTTTTGGTCCTCAAAGGTGGGTAAACTCTGACAGGCCCAAGGCAGAACTTCAGTGATCACCTAGTTAGTTTGCTCACTCAGCAGACTCTGAATAACTGCATGCCAGGCCCAGGCTGTGCACCACAGAAAGCAGAAAGTAAGTAACTATGGCTGCTGGGAGTATTCATCTCTCTAGGCCTATTGGGACTAAAGATCAAAGGAACTGAAGTAAGGGTCCTCCAAGCAGTGAATGGGAATGGGATCCTGGGGGTGGAACTCAGAAGGCACCTGCCACCTGCAGGAAAATGCTAGTGGCTGTGACCCTGCCCTCCAGCTTCTGCTAGCAAGCACACAAGCATGAGGATCAAGGGCTGCTTCACATCTGCAGTAGAGCCTGGGGAGAGCTCTCATGCCTCAGAGCAGGAAATAGGCTGGAGAAATATGCCCATTGGGGGCTCCCAGTAGGACTGCTTTCCAGGTGCTTAAGCTGCAGGTACTGAGCCAGGATCTGGTGGTAATGGTGGTCCCGGTGTTGGGGAGCCAGACCTATATGTGCATAAAAGAATTTAACTGGGTAGGGTAACCAGGCCTGAGAACCTGGTGGCAGAGCCAACAGCAACAACTACAGGTGTGGGCCCCTCTTTCCAAGTGGGACAAGAGAGGCTTCTAATATAATTTGGTGCTGGAAACCTGAAAGATGATCTTGCCAACCAATGTTTCGGTGTAGGATCTCATGTACAAGTTTCCTCAGTACTACTAGCCTATTAGCCTTTAATCATAGATGTGGTGGTAAATGTTTAACAACTGGCTCTCTGAGGAAAATGGAAGAGTTTTGATTGATGGTTTGCCAGTTTCCATGATATAAATACTCCTGCCATGGCTGATTTCAAGCTATCAACACAGCATCTCTGAACACAGAGTTGAGAAGATACAGCCAGCTCTCACAAGAAATTATGAGCCACATGGTGTGTACCACTGCCTTTAATGGAATTCCTCTAGTGACAAGAAACTCACTACCTTTTGAGGTGGCCCCTCCTATTACTGATCCTTCTGGATTAGGGCCCCAAACCAAAGTACTTCTGCCTAGTGCTGTTCATGCCAACAGAATGAGACTGAGTTTGGTAAAGAAGAGCAGGACCTGTATTATTGGATGAAAGAATGGAGAACGCTGCCTTCTCCCTGACTCAGAAGGAGGCTTCGGTATTTATAGGCTGAGATGTGAAGTGATCAAAGTCTTTCAGGCATGTGAAGTTATTCTTCTGTTGCACTCCACCCTTTTGCAGTTAGTCCTTTTTGCACACAGCACTCCATCACCATCTTGGGTTTTGCACTCGGCACTGTGGTCTTTGCACTTGGCCCTCTTTGTTTTGCTGTCCAGAATCTCTTTCTGTTCCTGAAAGCAAGCATACTAGTAGCTTGTAGCCTGGCTTAGGTATTGAGAAACATTAGGGCCTTTTCATCGACAGCCTGGTGACACTTCCTTCTGTCTTGGGCCTCTCAGATCTCATTCTCTTTTGAGGGCCAAAGCAAGTCTATCCCTAAGCAAATGTTAGAAAATTATATCAAACTAGAACCTGTCAATCATTCATACTAACCAGTACCTTTATGCTGACTCTCATTTCTAGTTTCTATTTCTAGGTCTTTAAAAAGCAAACAGAACATTATGATAATGATTACAGTAAAAAATAAGGAATTATTACTGATCTTGGATAATGACCTTATACCAACCTACTGATTGTCCACTTATAGATCACCTAATACATAGCACATTATGTTTCTAATTAATTTCATTTAACAAATACAATAGAAAATCTACTTGATGGCAGGCCCTGTGCTAGGCACTGTGGAGGAAATGAATGGGACACAGTCCAGGCTCTTAAGGGACTACTGTTTAGTTAGGGAGAGAAACAAGTCAGTGAATGCTGCCAAGTGCTTTGTTCTATGAGATAGGGGTAGAAATGTGCTCTGAGGGTTTCTAGTTATAGAGAGGTCACTTCTGACTGACAAAAGAGATGACATGAAATTTTAAGGCTCAATGGCTGTCATCTGGAAATTGTGGCAGTTTTTTTGTGGTTTGCTGTAAATGGTGTTCATGCTTGGAAAGGCACCAAGTAGTGTGGCTGACTTCTTAGAGCAGAGAACACTTTCCCCATGAAGCTCTGGACAGCTTCTTTCACACATATGTCCATAGGAGTCTGCCTGAGTTTCAGTGACAGATGGGAGATTTAGCAGCACCGTTGTTAATCTGATCGATAGCTCAGCATGTGGAATGGAACAAACCCATAGTTCTTGTATTAAAAACATTCTTTGTATCAAATGCATGCACAGTAGCCAAAGTCTTTAGATGTTAGACTCCAGTGCCAATTTCATTATCCCCGAGGTTGAGCAATACCATATTCACACACCAGGAAGCATGTGGGCTGCTGTTAACCAAGCCAGAGCATGTTGTATATCTCTATTGAAGTGTGGTCTGCTTCCCATGGGACTCAGGAAGAATTTTCTAAGTTCTATACCACCCAAGTGCAGAGGAAGAAAAAGGAAGTGGGAGCATCTATTAGGACTAGAGGGAAAATTATAAAAGATGACTTTTAAAATCCAGTTTCCATTAATAATATGGGTACTCATGGCATCCATGTCAACTGGTATTTATTTCATAGCTGTTGGATTTGGAGTTGATGCAAGGTGAGTTAAACTGATCCTAGCTCTGTCCTTCAGAATCTATAATTTATCATCAATGTGGTCAACACAGATAAATAACAAATAAACTTTCTATCACATGCTGTTTTTGAAAATGGTGAAACAGCCAATACAACATACATAATATTTGTGTAATCCTGCCCATGTAAAACGGCTGATGTCAAACAGGGAAGGAAAGCTTTGTAAAGAGGTGGATTCCTAGGACTTATACATTCATTAATTCTCTCTTTCTCTTCCCCTCTCCTGTTACTTCTTGGAAAAGAATATTCTACTAACTCTTATCAAGCACACAGGGACACAAAGACGTTACCAGTTTCAAGGAGTTCCAGTCTCTGAAACCAGTTAGGGAAAATTGGATGAAAAATTATTGAGGGGCTTGTTTATTCATGGTCCCTAACTCATTAGTGTTTTCATGTTAACGATCAGGGTGTGGAGTATAGCAATTATATTTAATCCAGGAGAAGTCTTTTTTTGGCAAATGTGTTTTTCCATCATATTTTTCTCCCTACCATGCTTCTCTGTCAGGAGAGGGACATGAGAGTGCTTGAAAACTGGTGTGCAGCAGAGCAGGAGGATCCCTTTGGAGAGCAACAGAAACTTTGCCTGGCTACAAAGTGGTCCAAGGTCTCGACCCCTTGTTCTTAGTGAAGGTGGCACCCTCAGCCTCCTGTCAAGGTTAGGAAATCCAGTTGGAGACTCTTGACTGAACAGGCAGACCACAATGACAGGGACTGAGTGGGTGTTTGGATTGTGTTTATTGTTGTAATTCAGTATTTGATTCCTGGTGTCAGAAAAGCCCAAATCTAGATCAAGAATGAGTATATTTTTTATGACTTTATTTAATCAATTTTAGGATGCACATTTTTCCTATTTTAACATGTTTGAAATTAGTGACATTGTACAGTTTCCATTAGCCAAGAAGTAGTCATGACATGTCATCATCGATGCATGTGAACACTTCTTCTTAGCTATTTGTATTTTCACTTCAAAGAGTTACAAACTTATATGTGTTTTGGTTTCACTGACATTCAGAATGTTCTTAAAAATATTATGCTACACTGTGGCATTGAAACAAAAAAAGAAAAGAAGGATATAAAAACTGATTGTTAGTAAGCACATATTTGTCATTAGAGAAATAGCCAAAAATTCTATATTTTTTTCTTGCAAAACAACAAAGTATTTTATGGAAATGCTTTTCAAACTTGAATGAGCAAACAAACCACCTGAAAACCTTGTTAAAATTATATGGTAGATCTGGGGTGGGGCCCAAGATTCTTCCTTTGCAACCAGAAAGCAGGTGATGTCTTGCTGAAGGTTCAGACCACACTTTGAGTAACAAGGTTTACCAGACCCAATGAAGGAAGTTAGCTACAAGTAGGTGAGGTTGGGCATATTTTTGTTATTCAGTTGGGTGCAACAGATTGTGTATCACTTTGTAAGTCATGCTGCTAAAGGTAGGATAAATACCTAATGCTCAGGAATAAGATGAAAGAAATTTTAAAGCCTTAATAATGTGATTACATGTGTCTCATGAGGCTATTGATGAGGTATCATGTCATAGTTCAGTTGAGTCACCAAAAAATAGTATCTTACAATCACCTGGTCTTAGATTTAATGAAATACAATAATGTGCACGCATTACTATCTTTATATAAATCATGAAGTACCTGTTTTAACTCTAAGCATTATATGGACTTTTTCTCTGCATCATGCCAAGGGAGCCAATCACATGGTGTCATGTTCACAAAACACAAATATAAGTAACTTCAGTTTCTTTCATATTTCTGTCCTTACTCTCAATCTATCCTCTTTAACAAAAAGTATAATTTACTGTGACTTTTAAACTGGGTAGGCAGAGTGAGGATATTAAGTAGTGCCCAGCTGGGTGAGGCTCAGTGGTTGACCTAGGAACTAGGAGGTCATGGTTTAATTCCTGGACAGGGCACGTGCCCATGTTGTGGGCTCGATCCCCAGTGGGGGCCATGCATGAGGCAGCTGATCAATGATTCTCTTTAATCGATGTCTCTATCTCTCTTTACAAACAAATACTATAATAAATAAATAAATCTAGCAACATCATAGAATACAAGGTCAATATACAAAATCAAGTGATCAGAAGCTTGGTTTACAACATGTTAAGTTTGAGGTGAATTTAAAATCTAGGGTTTGAGGAAGAGGCTTGGTATGGAGATCTAAATATAGAAATAGGTTTCATAAGATATTTAAGACATTCAGATGAATAAAATATCCTAAGGAATAAGGATTCTGAGGGAAGAAAAGAGGACCAAGGGCTGAGGGTATCTTCTAAGTTTCATATAGTTGCTCTTCCTAGGAGTCTTGATTATGGTGAGGGCCTTAAGGGGACTTCATCTGGGTGGAGATTCAATAGAAAACAATATTTCCTCCAAAGGACACCCAATGTTATAGACTCCCAAAGGGTGCTGGAACTTGCACAGTAAGTTTTCATTTATATTAATTGACCCTCTAGTTGGTATTTGTGAGCTGTAGGCCACTCAGTCTTGTGTCCAGAGAGCATTGGTTCTTTCTGGCCCAGGAGAGGGGTCAGCTGAACCATTGAGAGTATGCATCATCTTTGCATTGTTTGCTCAAGAGGAGGCATTTCTGTGATAAACTGCAGGGCTGTTTCTTTCCTGGGTTTTTTACACTTTGGAGTTTTATCTAGTCTATGTGCAGTGTTTGGCTTTGGGGCTCTGCAAAGACAGGAATGCTCCAATCACCATCATCATTGTGCTGCCTGCCCCAGATTTCTGAGTTGATGTCTTGCTTCTGTTCTACCTTCAGATCTAGAAAGATAAAAACTTTGGGTATTTCACATGGCCTCAGGCTACTGATGACTATAAAATATGGAGCCAGATGGGTTTACATTTTTTTCTGAAGACAAAACATGGCCTGTCTTGCTAAGATCTTATCTGTCTAATGAGCACAGGCAGTATAATTAAAGCCTTTCTCCTGTGCTGTGAATGTGCCAAACCTACTGGAAAGTTTGCTTAGTTTTCATAAATCAAATTGGTTTGGACCTTCACACACTGTGGGCCAGTCTTGACATCCATTAATGGAGTTTGTCACCATGGTATTTGTTATTTTTCTTCTCATGGGAAAGTTGCCTTTGTTTAGAGAGAAGCTTCTTGTTGGCTGTGGCTAGATGGTCACTCAAGGCAAAGGCATGGAATGAAAGAGTGTTGCCCTCAAGTAGAAGGTGTAAGAGGTAGCTGGACTCTGGGAGTGAGCCCTTTGGCATGGAGCAAATTCTCCTGATTTGGAGTGTCTGTCCCGTGTTAGGTAGCCCTTGACCAGCGAGCAGGACCCAGACCACTTAGGGTGGTTTTCTTGGCCTTGCTGTCTGTAAGAGGTCTACAACATGGTTCCTTAAAGAGCCTGGTAGAATTAGATATATTTGCAACTTGCATTCTAAACAAGCTGTTTGCAATAAATACTCTAGCTACATTGTTTTCTTGGCTCTTATTCATTGGTTTAATAATGTGTTGTGTGTGTGTGTGTGTGTGTGTGTGTGTGTGTGTGTGAAAATAGCTCTTTCTCTGTTGGCTTGGAGGAGGAACCCAAGAGAAATATTGTGTTGGATTCTATGCTAATCTTTCAAAACAACACATGTGCAAGAGTGGCTTGGCCAAACCTGACTATAATTTCATAGAAACCCACAGTGAAGGGGACTGAGGATGGGATAATGGCAGCTCCTGAGGATTCCAATGTGGCATCTGATGGGTTCTTGCTCAAAAGGAGAGAGAAAAGAGCAGGGATTCCATATGGCATCCACAGAGGTCCTATCACTTGTTACCTCTACAATTGTGTCAAGAGACTGTTTCACAAATGGGCTCCAAAGGAGGGGACCCAGGTCAGAGGAAGCCAGAGGGGACTGCACAGCTCATCTTGGATGCATACACACAGGCAGGGAAGCAGACAGAGAACAGTCTGGGGTGCACTGTCTGGACTCATTTCCCATCACATATATTAGCTGTCCCATCACCCGGCCTGCTGGACACGACATATTGTTCTGAAGCAGGTTCTTTTTACAGCCACAGCTGCTCAATTATATTTCTGCCTTGTTTCGGTGGGGGAAAGCTGACAACAGCTGCATGAGAATGAAGTCCAGTTCCTTGTACATTTGTGGTCCTGCCCAATGTGGGGCTAAATGCAGAGGCCCTTGAAAAGGTGACCACACTGAGTTTCTAGTCCCTTTTATGGTGATCATCTCAGAATATTACTCAGCTCCTCCTGTATGAAGAACTTTCAAACTGGGAGTGGATGTGGGATAAGAATGATTCTTCCTGGCTTAGAAAGCAGAGGGTGAGAATAGAGACCCTTCAAAGCTGTGGTGAGCTGATGTGACCCCATTACTGCAGCAAAGGGCACCTCCCATTGTAACCTGTCTCCAGTGGGCCTTGCTCTCCTGCAGTGCTAAAGGGCTGATTTGCCCTCTCCTCCCACTCAGCACTGTCCAGAGAAGTCAAGGCAGACATGGTCTGAGCCTACGAAGAGTTCACGCTCCTCAGGGAAAAGTCCAGTCCTATGCAGCCAATATTTATGGCTCATCTACTCATGCTAGGAGCCCTGTTCTTTCTGTGGGCAATACAATTCTTGACCTTGGGGAGCTTCCAAGGTAGTAAGCCAGCAACCCAATTTATTCACACAGGTTCTCAGAGCAGCAACCAACATTTACTGGATTAATATATGCTAGGCAGCTTCACCTTTATAATGGTATTCAATGCTTCTATATATTTGACACTATGGCTCTATATATTTGACACTATGATTATCATTCCATTTTACACATGTGGAAACTGGGACACAGAGAGTTAGGTCACTTGACTAAGACCATCTACCAGTAAATGGAAGAGCCAGAGAATTGATCTTGGAGAAAAGAGATATTCTAATCTAGCTTTTCTGATAAGCAATTGATAATACACATAAAATTGTGCTATAGGGGGCCCAGGTGGTGGTTCTGATAAAGAGATTAAGGAAGGCTCTTCAGAAACTACTCATGAGACAGACTTTGGAAGACCAATGGAATGAAGATGTGGAGAAAAATATCCACAGCAGGGGACCAGCCTTAGCAAAAGTGTCACAGTGTGGTAGGAACATTTTTGAGAGAAGGTGATGGAAGATGACTTGGACAGCTGAGATTCTGGAAGTCTGACTTTGTGAAGCAAAATGACAGTGTTGTGAGGATTTGTGGTTGGTGGAGACATCTGATAAACTCCTGCTGCACAGGTGGTTAGTCTATGTGGGGCAGTGCCATCTGCTAATATTCATGGAAAAGCCAACATTTTTTCTGAGTGTCTGCATGGCTGTGCTCAATAGCCCTTGCCCTTCTTGTCTCTCCTCACCATGCTGGAAGCTTTATCTCTACTCTAGTCTTTACCATGGCCCTCCAAAGCAGATGAGGACACTAAATCTCAGAGAAGTGATTTACCTCTTCAAGGCCATCCAGCTGATGAATGACTGAACTATGAGTCAGATCCAGATCTATATGATTCCAAAGTCATGCTCTTTGTACAACACCTGGGGCATTTCCCAGGAGATTAGAGTATGAAATGAAGATTTTTTTCCTGCTCATCCTCACTCCGAAGAGGCCAGCTTGACAGTGAGGCTGTCACCCAGTGTTGATTTTACCTGCAAGGAGGTACCTTTCCACAGGGCCTTCCATTGCCCTAACTGTTGACAGAAAGGGCTAGGAGTACACTCAGGGGAAGGCACTGTCTTGACAGAGTGCAGTCTCTGAAAGGGAATAACTTGTATTTGAAGGCAGTTGGGATACGCTTTCTTGTCTCTTGCTCTGTCTGTCACCATTCTAAAATAGCCAAGGCCGCCTCTGCCCTGCTTAGGAGCTCACCAGTTTGGAGTGAATCCAGCTTATGGCCAATTAAATGGCAACCTGGAATCTTGATGTAATTTCCTTGGGTAAGTACTTGTAGACAGATTTTCCTTTGGTTGTTTGCTTTTTTGTATTGGATTTTGAGTTTACAGATGTTAAACCACAGCTGGCTTCCTCCTTTCTATAAGGGCCCTTTGATAAGCAGTCAACTGAGTTTTCCACTGTTATTTTTCACAGGTCTAATAGCTGTTGGCAACCACGCTGTGTTATTTTGTTCACATAATTATTCACTGAGCCTGAAATACCCCCAAGCGACCATCAGCATCTCAGCTGTGGCCTTGCTCCATGGAGTCACCACTAGGAAGTGGTTAAAACCTTGAGAATGAAATAGGGAACCTTTCTTAATGAGATTGATTCAGCCGCTAAGAGTGAAGCCTGCCACGAATGTTGTATTCTAATTCATCCTGAGTTGCTATGACACACAGTTGCCCCAAGTCTCCTGAGTTCTGTCAGATCTGTCTGTGATCATAACTCTTCTTAGACAAGTGTTTTTAGGAAAGACAGGCCAGCCTGGTCTCCATTACTGATTGAAAATGAGGGCAGGACAGAGTCCATTGAGCCCTACGAAAAAATCCCCTTCTTCCCACCATGGGTTTGTCTGTGCTTCCGCAAATCCTATTTGACTAGTAACTGCTAGGAATCCATATTTCCAGCACCTGGTAGAGCACAGATACAAGATGCTCATGTTAGCTAACAGGGTGGTTGGGGAGAGGGCTTGAACTTCTTTCCCTTCATCTCATGACTTGGACAGCAATTCTTCGCAGTGAAGTTCAGGGTTAAGGGAGGGACAAGAAGGGCAAGGGCTATTGAGCACAGTCAGGCAATGAGATGAATGGAGGCCTCGTGTTTAACCAGACACTGTGGAATAGCTGCAACTTTTCTGTTTGTGTGAAAGTGTTTTGAGTCTTGAAAAAAAAAATCTTGTATAAAAAAGGAAGAAAGAATTTTCCCTTGGTAAGCTTCTGAGGACTGCATTCCAAGGCCCTTGAGGGGAGAGTAGGAAGGAATTTAATTTCCCCACGGAAAGATCTGCATGCTGCAGGGAGGGGTGGCGACACTCACTGCTGACATTGCACAGGGAGGAAAAGCCCTCTCTAACGGGCTCTGGACGGAGTTCAGAAGACTTGGAAAGAGTTTCAGGGGGCTTATGGCAAATCACTCATATTTACTTGGATTCAGATTTCCATTTAGTGAGTTAATCTCAACTATCCTTCCATATGCTGGGTTGTACAGGTGGCTGCCTAGTCTCTGCTCCTCTAAGTGCTAGTGACCTCTGAGCTGCCACCTGCTGCCTGCCTAGTCAGGATGTTTGCAGATCCAGCCTCAGTTTCCTTGACTGTAAAATGGAGATTTTAATTGCAGCCCCCATAAAGTTTTGGGGAGGATTAAAATGAGATAATGTACCCTGGCTGGTGTCGTTCAGTTGGTTAAGTACTTTCTTATGCACAAAGAGGTCACTGGTTTGATTTCTGGTCAGGGCGCATGCCTGGGTTGCAGACTAGATCACCAGTAGGAGGTGTGCAGGAGACAGTCGATTGATGTTTCTCTTTCTATCTCTCCCCCACTCTCTAAAATCAATAAAAACATATTTTAAAAAATGAGATAATGCATGGAAAGTACTCAGTCCCATAACTGACACATAGCAATAGCACAGTGTTTACATTTTTTATATAAATGTTTTATTTTGGAATGGCTTTAGATTTATAGAAGAGCTGTAGAGATAGGACAGAGATTTCCCATATACCCCTCACCAACTCTCTCCTCATGTTAACATCTTAGATAATCATGGTATAGTTATTAAAATTTAAGAAACCAACTTTGACACATTATTATTAACTCAAGATTTTATTTGGATTGTAGTAGTTTTTCTACCACTCTCATTTTTTTCTTTAGTCAATGTATGTATACTTATTAATATTTGATAGTTAAGGAGTTATCTAATGTATTTTTTCATTACAGTTTATATTTAACATTATTTTGTATTAGTCTCAGGTATACAGTATAGTGATTAGACAACTATATACTTTACAAAGTGTCCCCCCACCCCCCGCCCCGATATTTTCAGCACTCACCTACTAGTGTCCTTTCTGTTTCATGATCCAATCCAGGGCACTACATCACACTTAGACTTATTTTCATTAGACTTCTCCTGTTGGTAGGTTGACTCCCCCAGATTAGTAGCAGCATCTGGTCTTATCTCAGACACAGCATAATCAACCATGGAGCCAGGAACAAACAGAGTTTGGGAATGCAATCAATAACTTTGTTCTAAAAACATCTAAAATCTCTGTGTTTTGGGGAGACCATCTGGGCCCAGGTTATAAGTTCTCAGAGTTCCACCAAGCCTCAGCCTCCCAGCTCATAGAGGACAGATCCTAGGGCATGTGCAGAGGAGACCTTCTGGGCTTTGGGGTACAGGGGTAGGGAGTGGAGAACCACGAAATCTTTGCATTTAGCCCATGCTGGCAAGGAATCACTTTCTGGCTTCCAGAGGTTCCTGAGCCAGTCTTGGCCCTCCATCCTATCCTAAGTCAGCACGGGGTCCAATATATTCTGCAGGACAGGCACTGTGGCAAGCCAAATCCCCCTTCCTCCCCACCCTGCCCACAGCTTTTGTTGAAACCTGACTCCTTGGAGCCTAAGCCTTGGCCCTGGGAGCCCTACTAGGAAGTCCCAATGTAGAGGTTTAGAAAGAGCTTTGCTCAATTTCCTGTTAGGGCCTGTGGTGATGAAGAGGGCGGGTGGTGGCCCAGAGGGCTTAGGGTCTGCATGATATCTTATGGCCTCCTACTAGACGCTTCCTCTCTGGCTTCAGGTCTAGTGGAGCATTCTGAGGGCTCTGAGAGACAGTTGCCAGACTGAGATGCGGCACCTCAGCAGGGTCCTTCATTCCTGGATCCATTGAGACATTTATGAAGGGTAAATGGTCTCTAAGCCCCATTAATGGAGAGCTTGACATTAAGACACTCAGCCCTTATACTGGCTGGAGAGGACAGGTCCTTGGTTCTACACAAAAGTGTAGAATTACACGGCACTCTCGGAGTTTTCAGGACCTGTGCCTTGGAGTTATGTAGCAGATGCCATGACCTATTGAGTCCTACGGTCCTCACATCAGACAACCAGTCTGGCTGGTGCTGGGGATGGCTGATGACCAAGAATGTGCATTTAGCAAACATTCCTTCTCCAAATCTTAAGCACATTAATATTTTGAAACCTCAAATCAGTTTGTTCTCTTAAAAACTAGAACCACATGCCTGGGAGGCATTGTAGTAGTGGCTCAGATTTTTCACACGTGAAATGGGAACGCAGGCCTGTGAAGGCAGTAGTCCCATGCTCCAGCCCCAGATAGGCCACTAAGCGCCTGTGAGCTGGAGCAGGCCCTTGCCCTCCTGGGGCCTCGGTTTCTCCAGCCATAATACAAGGATATTGGGATCTTTAAGGGCCTACCAGCTTTGAGGGTTTATAATTCTTTGGGGAATGGAGACTCTGAAGTTGATTGGTTTATAGGAAAGTTTATTTGAAGTCCATGAGGGCCTATGATTGCTTGTAAATGTTTAAGATGTATTTTTTAGTAGATCTAAACACAGGCAAAAGTGGAAAGAATGTAAACAGTTCTTAGGAAGACTCTTTTTGCCTGTGGGTAAGGACTGCAGTAAGAGCATGGAAGGCAGGAAAATGCAAGGGGGGGATCTGGCCTTCCAGGGGCCGTAGCCGGGGGCCTGGAGGCCTTCCCCAGGGCTGTCCAGAGCTGGCAAAAACCAGAAGCCTGGCCACCTCCTTCTCTGCCATCCGTCAGGTCTCTCCCAGGAACAAGAGCTGAAGCCTACAGCCCTGACCTCCCAGCTCCCTTGGAGAGAGTCCTGCAGACTCCCTGTGGCCAGCTTTGAATTTTGCTCAGTGCCAAACAACTAAGCAGTAAGGTCCCCTACTAACCAATTTTTGGGGATATGAGCAGAGACAATGGGGGGCCAAATTCTGGCCCGTGACTGGCTTTTACCCTGGCTGTCTGGCAACTGTAGCATCCACAGGATCCACTAAGTATATATAATTATATACTAATACCTTCAGATTTCCTGGGTTAGGTTGTTTAAGGACAGAGAAAGAATCTATGTTAACAACATGCTATGGTTAACACACACATATACACATACAACAGCAACAATAACAACAACACAAAAACAACACTGCTGTAAATGATCAACTTCTTTAGCACTGTTAATTGGCTGGGGAACCCCTTGAGAGAAGGACATGAATCCATAGGGCTTCATTTTTCCTTCCTTGAGTGTTTGTTAGTGTCCAATAGGTACAGTGCTGGTGCCTGACTTGATGGTAGCTGGAGCCTTGCAGGAGAAAGAACATACACAGGTGAACCTGAGGCAGTGGTGATAGTATAAACTGGTGGCCCTGATAATGATGGAGGGCTGACTCACACATAGTGGTCAGGAAAGATAATTTCCACAGGGAGATGATTTACTCTGAGACTTGAAGAGTTAGGAGGAGCCAGCAAGGACAGAGAATCCCCAGCAGACACAACAGCATGGGGTTAAGACTCTAAAGCCAAGAGGGACTAGACTGAGAGGGGCTGTTGAATAGGTGGGGAAATGCATGCTGGGTTTGTTTTGCTGTGTAGAGGGTATTTGGGAGATAGGGTGGTTGTATGGGCAGGATGAAAAGAGAACTGTTTGTGTGTACCCATCAGCGTCCTAGGAGTGCCCACTCTACTAAGCATGACATACATGCAACTAAATGCCAGACTCCTGACTAAGAAGCTGAAAATCACAGCTCCCAGAATTCATTCAAACATAGAGTGAATTCATGGAGCCTTTTCTACCTCCACCCACTTTCCTTGCCAGTCATTGTCAGAGGTCATTCTCATCATTTCTTGTGATTACTCATATTTCTTGTAGTCCCATTGTTCCACTTGGCCCATAATTGCTTGAGTAGGCAGGAGTTCCTCCTGCAGTATCCTTTTTCTGCCCTCAGGGCTCAGAGAAGAAACCAGAGTGGGAAGAGGAACTTGACTATGACATATAGCATGTACTTAATCCAACTCCTTGAAACAGTCTGCTGAGCAGGAGGAGGTTGTGGATGGGTCAAAAGTCAGGGCCTAAGATAACAGTGTAACAGGAGGAAATGAAGGTGTTGCCTCCTTTGTAGACTGTTGAGTACACCTCTGTACCATCCTCCCAAACTTCCTGCTTACTAAGTCCTAGCTCCAGAACCAGCAACTCTGAGGCTTTGTCAACTTCCTAGATTTTTCTAGGCTTTTGTCCTCTGAACTTGTGAATTCCTGTCTCCACTTGTTGTCCAAGCTGCCCACTGTAGATCCTTGTTCCTCAAAGTATAGTCCATGATTTTAAAGCTTTGGCATCACTTAGAGTTGTTAGAAATACAGATTCTCTGGGCCTTCCATAAACTTTTTGAATCAGGATCTGCATTTTAAGAAGACCCCAAAGTGATTCCTATGCTCATTAGAGTTTAAGATGCAGGGCCATAGACGTTCATTAGCAGCTGTCCCAGTTGCTTTACTCTCCCCGGGAGGTAGGAGGTGGAGAGGAGCAGGGGACTCTGCCCTCCTGTATGGGAGGGTGAGCTCCTAACAGCAGAGCACCAGCACCTCCTCTGAAAGTCATTGAGAAGACTATTTGTTTTGTAGGCAGGGACTTAGTACATGTTTGATTTGTTTGGAGGAGGTGATAGGGAGGAAAAAAAGAGACCATTTATAAGCAATTCATCCAGGGTCTCAGAAACCTTGGAGAAGGCTGTGGATCTCTTGGAGTGTTCTTTGTCCAAGACATGTTTCACTTAGTGAGCCCTGAACTGAGATGTTTATGGAATCAAAGCCATCACTTGGAGATATTGTAAGATTAAGAGTGTAGTGACTCTTAATTAAGAGTGTAGTGACCACTCTTTCCCTAAACCCAAAGTTCCAGATATCACAGTGTGGGGCATGTAGGAGGCAGCCCATCAACAATACTTTCTCGTCATTGATGTTTCTCTCTCTCTCCCTCTCCCTTCCTCTCTGAAATAAATAGAAATGTATTTTAAAAATCAACAAACAAAACCAAATCCAACAATTACTTAAAAAATTATATACTATGACCAAATAGGAATCATCCTAGGTATGCAAAGCTTGCCGCTCCTGAAGAGTGCACTTTTTCCAGCACTCTATCCCTGTAGAGGTTGACTTCTTGGGCTCCTGGTTCCTGAAAGCATGCTGTAGTCAGAAGTGCCTGCGGCCAGCATCTTGTCCTGGCATCTTCTTTAGCATTGTCATAGTGGAATTCTACCAGTGAGTCACCTTTACAGGAACAGTTTTCCTGATATCCTCCCAGAAAGTTAGTGCTAAGGTGTGCCACCTCCTTGAGTTCTGTGGATGGCAACCAAGAACACAGAAATTAAAATAAATTGGGTAGGAAGACAAGGTACAAAGTTCTTCCATGAGGTATGACATACAATGAAAGATTTCTTTTTGGGAGGAAGAGAATATCCATTTGTGGAAGATGGTGACGAAGTCAATGAAAAGCTATTTCTCTGCATCTCAGAGTGGGATTGAAGATGCTAGAGGCCACAGAGCTTGAGGTCACGAAGAAAAGATGGACATGAAGTGGGGAGATCAAGGAAAAATGAGCCTGTGTGTGATGGCTGTGCTACAGTATCCACTCATTTAATCTGACACTAATCTGGATGTAGTTAACACCTACAATTAGTTGACTTAAAAGAGATTACCTTTGATAATGTGGCCTTGTCCAAATCAACTGAAGGCCATCAGAGTAAAAACTGAGTTTTTCCAGAGAAGAAGAAATTTTGCTTTCAGAAATTCTGCCTGCAGTGTCTAATCCTGTCTGAGTTTCCAGCGCTTTCACATAGATTGTGGGAGCTCAGCCTGCCCCACTCCTGCGTGTGTTCCGAGCACAGGGCTGGCCCAGAGTGGATGCTCTATAAATATTTCCTGTCTGGAAACGACAACCATCTGTCGGAGTCAGTGTGAATAGAGCTCTGCCTTGGGGCAGGGGCGGAAGCTGAGGGACCAAGGAGGGCCTTTCCTGTCCTTAGATCCTATGACAGTGAGTGGGAAGCTCTCCAGGTTGAGAATAGGTTGTTGGGAGACAAAGTGAGAAGGAAATGTGAGATCTATAAAGTAAAATATGAAAATTTAGGAGGAGTGCTGGAAGAGATGCAGCTTAGGAGAGAGATTGTGAAACCTCAGTGTTGCTGGAGTGCTTGCTGCAGGTGAGGACTTACGTTGGCTGTTCTAATGGGTCAGGCACTTTCTTAGAGCTTCACATATATTAACTCATATCATAGCTACTCCTTGAGATAAGTCCTTTTATTATCCCCATCTCACAGGTGGGAAAAGGGAGGAACAAAAAGGGTAAGTAGCTGGAAAAGGATTCGTTTCGCCTCATGGGTACATATCCCTTAAGGCAAAGGGAAGTAGGCCCTTTGTCTATCATGTGTAATTCCAGCCTAGATCTCCACATGTATTTTCAGAAATCTGCCAAGAAAACCCCACAAGGCGAGTGAGTTCCCTATCCTCTCTGGGACCTATGGTATGCTCCCCATCAGCTCTGGTGGTCTTCAGTGTGGGGACAGATTTCTGTGCAAGTCTTTTTACTCAGAGCTGCAGAGCTGGCTTTGTGGCTACATGTGCGATTCATAAAGTTTGCATTTTCCACAGGACTTGGTTTCCAGAACATTTTGGCCTGAGCTCTGCAAGCTTTCAAGAATTTTAGCAGAGAAATGCTGTCCACAGATTGCTCAGCCTTGGACATCCTTCCCACGGCTGTGAAGTCTGGCACAGTGTTCTATTATAGCTCAGGGATGGGGTTTGGAGTTTTATTTTATTATATACTTCTTTTTTTTTTTGCAAGGATTTGGAGGGGAGGGGATCTGGACCAACACATCGTTTTCTCTGGGTCATCATTATTTCCTGCCAACATCCACATTTGGCCTCTTTCTGTCATTTTTGACCTCATTTGCCACGTTGGCACATGTCTCCTGTGCCCCGAGGGCTGGCCTGTGCAGTGCATGGGAATGAGCGTGACTGTAGGTGAAGCAATATGCTTAGTCTATAAATTTGCAACCACTGTGTTAGTTAGGTTTAAAAACTGTGTTTACATTCATTTTTCCTAAATCAAAATAATCTTGATTTTAAAGCTGGGGGATTTTATCATGGTCATGTTGGGACTCCTGCCTTATCTGCCCCCTCCCCTGGGCTGTGAAAGCTGTCAGAACCTCACTGGCCAGTGTCCTCAGGGAAGGTGTGCTGCTACACAGCCTACTCTGGCCACCTTGTCCAAGCCCATAGGTTCTGGGTCAGGCAGCAGAGCTACTTCTGTGCCAGCTTGGGCATCAGATTGTTGCAAAGGCTAAGAGCATTGGGTCCTGGGTATTCTTCCCTCCCTCTCCCACAACACACAATTAGCTATTTCTCTTGGAGCTCTCCTACCTTCCTGCCATGCTCCCAGGTCACTGGGCCTTCCTAGTCATGGAACCTCCGGGCCACCATCTTCTTGTTTTGAGTCTATCCCCTCTCGATTATGGGTTGCATTGTGTCCCCTCCAAAATAAATAGGTTGAAATTCAGTACTTAGTACGTGACCTTATTTGGAAATGGAGTAATTGTAGATATTGTAGTTAAATTAAGATGGGGTCATATTGGAGTAGCTATACCCCTAGAAGAGAAAAGAGACACAGAGACACTCAGGGAGAAAGCTATGTGATGACAACAACAAAGACAAAGACAGAAATTTGGAGTTAGGTGACTGCAAGCCAAGGAATGCCAGACTTCCATTACCAGCAAACCACCAGAAGTTAGTAAGAAGCAGGAAGGATTTTCCTACAGATTTGAGGGAATATGTTCCTGCTGACACCTTGATTTCAGAATTCTAGCCTCCAGAATAGTGAGACACTAAATTTCTGTTGTTTTAAGCCACCCAATTTGTGGCACTTTGTTATTGCAGCTATGGGAAACATACATCCTTCATATCAGGGTCAGCAACTTTCTGGTCCCTAAACATATGTCCACACTCTACTCTCTGGAGGAGGGGGGTCCAGCATAAACCTCCCTCCTCAGTGGGCATGGACTCATTTCAGTGGTGGATGCCCTTTTCAGAGGGTGAATACTACAAAGGTGAGGCTGAGACCAGCTACTTTTCTTCTGCTGATTAATTCTGGTATTGATTCCTGTCACTATTCAGTCTCAGCAGAGCTACATTGTATGAGCAGGTGACCAGGGCTAGTTAAAGTTTGGAGCTAACATCTAGGTGCATGAAATTTCCTTTTAATTTACTCTTTCACTATAGAGATCAAACTAAGACCCGGATTTGATCAAACACATTTCTCAGAATGCTGATGAAGCAGGACTCTCTGTGGGAAATGCAAGACTTGGGACAGTTAAATGTTTGGGAAATGCAAACTCTTTTGTATTTTTATGGCACATGACACCATAATCAGGGCATGAGCTATGGGATAAAGAAAACCACCAGTCAGCTTCCTAGTCCTTTGTGTCTGCAGAGAATAGTGTTCGGATATTATTTCACCTGACCTCTGGGTGTGTAGCTTTGAATTTTGGTCTTTCTCTCCTTGCTGCCCTTTTCCAGAAAGTTTCAGCCTTAAATTTCTCACCCATGATCGCTCAACTTCCCTCAGCAATAGGGTTATATGTCTTGTCACCTTTCAGACTTTCAGACCAGCTCCAACTTGTATGGACTTAGCCCTGGACTGCCTGTCTGTTTCTGCTCTGTGAACATGGGAGGGCATAGGCTGAAAAGAGATGAAGTCTTTGGGCTCTGGAGAAAGAGGGGGATATCTTCAGAATGGCCAGTGGGCCATTATGATAAAAGAGCAAAGGTTCAAGAAAGAGAAGCAGGACCAAGCCTCAGCTCTGAGATTCAGTATTAGGTTGTCAGTCTTCCAAGAACTGTTGAGTAGATACTGTGTACCAGGGGCTATGTTCTGAGAAGAGTGATAAACAAATCAGGTTGAAATCCCTGCCCTCTGCATTTACATTCAAGTGCATTGCAACAAGAGACTATGTAAACCACAGACAAGGCAGGAGGTGCTGTACTGGGAGGATTCGAAACAGTTGGAACATGGAATGCTCTGGATCAGGACAAGTGACACAGGACAGACTGCACAGAGCTTGGTGCTAATGGCACGTATTCATGGAGGACTGGCGTCAGGCCATTGGAGTGGAGTCCAAGTCCCCTGTGACTGTGATGGATCTCATCAGGGACATATCTATCAGTCTTCTGGATGTTCCCAGTGATGGGATGGAATTAATGAAATCTTCAGCTAAACAGCATCTTCCAATGAGATCTGAAGGAAAAGGAAACATATTAGTAGAAAGAGTGGAAATAAGAGAGGCTGATACTGGTTTCCCAGCTGCCATTCCACAAAGACCACAGTCCCCAGGCATGGCAGAGGAGGGCCTCCCCAGGTACCTGGGAATGACCACTCACACAAAAGCCCATCTTTCCTGTTGCCACAAAGCACAGAGCTAGGTGGTGGCTTCCTGAGATCTCATATGCCTGTTTTTCTGTATTGGGATGTCAGTGACAATTTAGGTGCTGGCTTCTGGCAGGGACCACTGTGGGAAACATCTATTACAGACAGGTGTGCAAAGACTGGGATTGGGGATTCCCCATGTGATATCTATCAATCCTCATTTCAGAGTTTACTGTAACCCAACAGGCTCTACTGTGTTCTAAATGAAGAGCTGCTGACTGTGTGTCTGGTCTGGATGCCCTTGAGAGGAGTATCAGCAACATCTGCGTGCTGGTTTATGCCATAAGTGGGAGCGTCCCTAGCCAGCTAGCGAAATGCACTAGTCCATGACCAACTTCCAGTGGAGCCCTCTCTTCTCTGCAGAACCTTCCAATCTTTTATAAAAACATCCAATTCAGGTGACTTGACCAACCACTGGCTCAACCAGAAATATAAGATATGCAACAAACATCTTTTACACAGAAGAGGTTTGGGGTTCACCATTGGTTATGTGTTTCTGCAGGCTGTTAACCAATATTACACTATCTGCACTGTAACAACCATATAATTCCCTTCCTAAGACATTCTGTGAAGAGCAGGATTCTGGCTTGGCACTTTGCTCTTAGAGGCCAGCTCCAGCCAAGAGGATGCTCTTCCCATTCTGCGGTAGGCCAGGAACAGTTTCCCCACTTTGGAGCCCTCATGTTTTGTTCTTCTCCATCAATATTGCTTTATTAGGTTATTTCCTTCTAAATGACTCACAGACAGACTGTGTTTGTGGGAGATGTAGGTGTGTGTGTGTGTGTGTGTGTGTATGTTGTAAGCTGGGACACTGAAACTAAGGAAAATTAAGGGTTGAAGCACAGCACTTGGTGTTGATCATCTCTGCTCACTCCCAGGCCTTTAAGAGTGGAAAGGCCTTTTTAGTTATGGAGAGGACTTCTTAAATTTTTATTTTTTTAAAGCTGATTTTATTGATTTCAGAGAGAGGAAGGGAGATAGAGAAAAAAAATAACATCAATGATAGAGAAACATCCATCAATCCATCAGCAGCTTCCTGCTTGGGTATCAAGTCCAAAACCTGGGCCTGTGCCCTGATTTGAATCAAACCAGCAATCTCTTGGTTCATGGGGTGATGCTCAACCAAATCAGCCACACCAGCCAGGCAAGAAGGTTTTTTTTTGTTTGTTTGTTTTTTAATGAAAAGCTTTTTGCAATTCACACATAGTTGTAAGAAATAGTACAGAGAGATCTTCTGGGAACTTAATGCAATTTCCCTCAATGAGAACATCTTACAAAACCAGAGTAAAATATCACAACCAGATATAGATGATGGCACAATGGAGATAAGAAACAGCTCCATCACCACAGTGACCCCACCCTCCTATCCCACCCATTCCGTCCCTAGCCCCCAATAATCACTACTCTGTTCTTCAGTTCTGTAATTTTGAAAGATCTGTGTGTATTTTTAATCAGGCCAATGTTGGTGAAATTGACTCACTAGTGTCTGGAGCGCTCTGCCAGAAATAAAGTTAAAGGTTAGTGTCCATGCTGTCTACATAGTCAGCATTGCACTATAGCAGTTGGTAGTACAGGTTCCACTGGCAGAATTCTGCCTAAAAGAATGACTATCCAACTGATCTAAGTAAGACAAGTTACCTAACCTTTGTAGGCACAATGGAGGTGATAATAATAGGATTCAGAGGGTTGTTGAGGGATTAGCTCAGTTAATAGATCTAAGTAAGTACTGAGGACCATGCTTCTCAAGCTTTAATATCACAGCCATAGCTGCGTCCTGCAATGGGGCCAGAGAGTCTGTATTTTCAATAAGCTTCCAGATGCTGTTGATGCCTCCTAGTCTTCAGACCACACTTGTAGCAAGGACTCGGACGAGTGTCTAATACAGATTAAGTGCTTAAGACTTCTTGGTTGTTTCCTATATAAGTCTGAAGCCATGGTAGCTAGAACCTGGACCAGTGAGCCTGAGCTTCAAGGTTCAGAGCCTGAAATGCCCCTCAGTTGGCTGGTCCCATGTCCAGACTAGACCCCGAGAATGAAGCTGATGGTCAACCCTAACATAAGTGGGTTCTGCTAAGTGTGAATGTGCCCCTGGCCCTAATCCCCATCCCCATGCTGTTGTCTATAGGAAGAGGCAAACCCGGAAGTCACTCCCCTCTTACTGGACTCTCCTCTCTCAAGAAACACAGCTCCTGCAGCCTGATCCTCTCTTCACTTGGGCATGCAGGTGGGGGTGAGGAGAGCAAGACCACTGGTGCCTAAGTGGCTGTGAGCAGCTCCAAATTGTCAAAGGTTGACTTGCCCATAGTACACCAGGTGCAAAATGGGAATGACAGCTGTAGCTCTGGCTAGCCTACTGCTGTCCTATAAGAGGGTGTCCTGGGAGCAGCCTACAATGTTACTCCGGGGTCTTTGTGCCATGGTTACCAGTTCTGAGCTGGCAGCCGTGGGGAAGGTGAACAGGGTGGGATGTGTCTGCCCAAGGCAAGTAGAAATGCCACCTTTTATGCATTAAATTCCAGGTATGACACAGCCTGGTTGTAAAAATGCAAACAGCATATGAGTACACGAAGTTAAAAGTATCACTCTCCTTTCCTTCCCTTCCCCCATGGGCCTCTCAGGCAGTAGCCACTAAAATGATTCATGTGTATCTTCCCAGTATGATTTCTATGAGTATCAAATATATATTAATATAGAAATAATAATGACTCATACTATACACATGGTCTCACAACCTCACCTTTCTCTTTTCACTTCAAA
Organism: Lasiurus cinereus; assembly: GCA_011751065.1. NCBI lineage: Eukaryota > Metazoa > Chordata > Mammalia > Chiroptera > Vespertilionidae > Lasiurus > Lasiurus cinereus. The sequence continues at coordinate 4,335,005 of JAAGEH010000293.1, read as the reverse complement.
ATAAAAATTGACTCTTTTTTCCCTAGCAGTGTGCAGATCTGACTCATTCTTTTCAACAGCTATAACAGATATTACAGATACCACAGTACTATGAAAGTGTGCTCTCTCCTGATGAACATTTAATTTATCTCTAAATTTTTAACTTTATAGGTTAATGGACACTCTCTAGGACAGGTGCCTGAAAGTGGACTTCATAGAGCAAAGGGTAAGTGCATTTATATTTTTGATAGGTGATGACCTCTACTATTTACCTCCCACTTATAGTGTATGCATGTCCACTTGCTTCATCCCTGCTATTGCAGGATACTATGGAGCTTTTCATTTTTGCAAATCTGTGGAGAGGAAAGACAACATCTTGTGCTTGTTTCAAGTTGCATTTCTCTAATCACTGGAAAGCTGAGCATCTCTTCCAATGTCATTTGCCACTTGCAGTTCATGAAGTCAGGTTTCTAGCAGCCCCTGGCCACCAGCACAACTCAACCTGAGGAGGCACCGAGGACTTTGAGGACTTCACTGGAGGAGGTAAGCGGTATTTACTTGTTTATGTCAAGATGCAGCTGCAGAAGCAGCCGCTGTAGCCCCCAGAGGACCTGCAGCTCCGGTTGGAAGGAAGAACAAAGCCTCCCTGTGACACCAGGCTCTTTCTGTTCTGGTAACTGTTAATCATCTTCTCTGTCTACGACAGTGTAGCTCTGGCCAGCCTACTGCTGTCCTATAAGAGGATGCCATGGATATACATGGTGCTGGGCAGTATGATGTGGCCAACGGGAAGAGCCCTGGGATGGGGGCCCACAGATCCAAGTTCAAATCCTAGCAAAAGTGGCTTCCCCTAGCTCTCCCCCTTTTTGCCATCTTTCAGGTTTTGACCTGCCTCACCCAGTCCTGAGCCCTTACTACACTGTTGGCCTCTATAGCACTGCTTTTGTCCCCTATGACCACTCTTCTCCTCTGTTCTTGAAGGGTCCTCGTTTGGGTGTCTTCCGTGTCCTTCTCTACAATCCATTTCCTCCAATAACACCCATGGTGGCAGCTTTAGTGTGTCTCCAGCCATCTGGTTCCCAGTCAGGACTTCTCTCCTGGGCCGCAGATCACCCCCTGCCTGTGCAGTAATGCCGCCTGGTGCTCTGCTCCCAGGAAGGTTCATGATGTCCACATCCGAGTGTGTTTCCCCCTAAAGCTTCTCCCCCTGTGTGCTGTGTCTTAGTAAATGGCATTGACTAGTCACTTGAGCCAAAGACCTCAAGAATCAGTCCTGGGACCCCCCATCTCTATCCCAGAAACTTTTCCATGACTCCTCATTGCCCACTGAATGAAATTTGGGCCTTTTGGATTTTTCCTAACTTAACTTCTTATTTCCCCCATTCTACATTCAAGTCCAATTAGCTACTTAGAATGATTCAAATAATTACACATTTTCTGGTCTGTGCATCTGGAGAGCAGGAGTTTTCAACCTTGGCACTATTGACATTTTGAGTCAGACAATTCTTTGCTGTTCGGGCTCTCCTGTGTATCGGAGGATATTTAGCAGCATCCCTTGCCTCTACCCAGTAGCATCACCTGTCAATTAAAAATGTCTCCTGACATTGTCTCAAGTTCCCCTGGGAGACAGAATTGCCTCCTATTGGGAACCACTGATCTAGATTCACTTTGTCATCTGCATGGAAAGCCCTCTCCCATATCTCCACAGCCCTAACTTGTAATTTAGCGACAAATTCAAAAAAGCAAATTATAGGAAAGTAAACACTATGATTGTTATGTGTGCCAGTAAGTGAGGACTGGAATGGATTATGCCAGTGGTCGGCAAACTGTGGCTCGTGAGCCAAGTTTGCTGACCACTGGACTATGCAATGATGAACATAGTTATGTAAGCTGTGTTTCTTGGGGTGACCTTTGTGGGTGGTTAAAAACGTGGGCACTTTTTATAGAACCAACCTGCATTTGACTGTCTCTCACCTCCACCTGCTACTGTAAGATTCTGACTTCAGAAATTCTTGGGAGCACTTCTCCGTGATTTCACAAAAGAATCCCTTGATAGAAAAGTTGCCTCTTCTGTGGAATCTTCCCCAGCCTCCAACACCTGTCAGGCTGGGTGAAGCCCATCCACTGGAAATGCCAGGCACTTAGGCTCTCCATCAGGAACCCCAAATGGCCGTGTGTCTGGGTGAACCCTCACAGTGCCGCCGTATCTTTGCGTTCTCTGCAGAGTAGAAATGTGTGATTTTAGTGAAACTGATCTGTGCTGCTTAGACAGAGGTCCATGGCAGACTTGGGATGGGTCATAATCCAAAGGGCAGGTACTTTGACAGACTCACTACTCTTGACACCTCAGCTTTGTTATTGATGCCGGCACTCTGCCTTTTGCTTCTGGGGCCTGCTCCATAGCTCTCCAGACAGGTCTGAATACCAGGGGTGAGCATGGAGCAGTATGCAGGGGATACTCTGCTGTAATGGGAAGTAGGATTATGACTTTTTTATATTAAATTTTCTTAATCACTCTTTTTATTTTTTAAAATATCTGATTCATCCCCAAGTTCTGCCTCTAAGACTTCTGAGCTCCCTTTCATTAAATCTCTCTACTCCCAATATGATGGGAGGTAGGCTCTTGCTCTCCTTCAAGGTCCTACATCTTGACCCTCTCATGGGACCTTAAGTGGATGCTTCTCTGTGGTATGGTTATTTGGGTAGTTTTCTCTCCACCTTTAATGTGTATATGCCTTGAAGACACAGTGCCTTAAAGCCACTGCAGCCGCCATCACTGTTTGGTAGAACTCTAGCTGAGGACTTCATGGATGCATAATGTTCATCATGTGCTATGAACTGGGCACAGAGGTGAACTCTAGGTGACACAAGGTTCTTCCTTGTGACATACAGGCTATAAAGATCTTGAACCTCTCTGCCACCATTTTATTGGGACCCTGGCCATTTCTCATAACTCCTCCATCTCAGTGTCCCATCTATAACCTGGGAAATAACCATTAACCCAGGAATCTGGCAAGACTGTATTTAAGCACACTGAACCACTGAGAAGAAAACTTCTCCACTTATTCAGGGCTATTTTCAGTAACCTGTGCATTTTAGACCAGGAAAGAATGGTGTGTGTTTTTCACTGAAATGCCCCAGTTATGGCCTGTCTTCAGATATTGTTCACATTAAAGAGCTTATGTTCAGGAAGGACTCAGCAGGTTGGAAGTGAGGATTGACATCCAATTCCAGTCACTCCTGGCCTAGGTCCCTCTGTTCCACAGATGTTTTCTGTAGTTCCAGGGAACTTCTCAAGCAGGAACCAACCTATGAAAACCAGGCTCTTAGTCTAGGACACGAGGGCCCTGGGAAGTTTCAAGAAGAGATTTTATTTCAGTTGTGAGGATCTGGGGGTTGTAGGTGCTGCTTAGTAGGAAAAGGAAAGTTGTTTCCCTATCATCCTCTTGCTGATTTTGGAGGACCAAAGGTGGAGAGGGTGGTGACCACAGTGAAGGAAGGAATTTGGATGGAAGCTATAGCTATAACTAAGCTTCTTATCCAGAATTCTGGGAATATGCTTTGTCATGAGTGAACTTCCAAGAAAATATAATATCAGCCCTGTGAGCATATTTGGAAAAAGTATAATAATTTGGGAAGGAAATTTTTCTAATGGGTGTTGCACCTTGTCTGGTTCTTTAAGTGGAGTACGTGAAACAGCATTTTCCTCCTCCTGTATTTCAGCTTTATGGCCTATCACTTGCACCCTGAGGTTGGCCAGTCTCATGGGTTCTGAAACATGTCCCTGCTTTTTCATCTGTGGGCCTCAGTGCCCTTGTCTCCATATGCCTGCATCCTATGCATCTATAAGTCTTTATTCTAAGAGCACTCTGCTTGGTGCCCAGCACACACAAGTGCCAAGTAAACATCTTTGAATGAATGACTTAGGGCCATAAAAATCCCTGCCATTATGAAGTTCTGTCCAACTGGCAAAGCAGTTTCATTGTCTTTTTTGAAACAGTATGTCCTCAGGAGCATCCTATTCATTCATCACTCACTCTACAAACATTTCACTGCCTGCTCCTTTGTGCCAACACAATGCTGGCATCAGAGGCATCATGATAAATCAGACTGTTTTTCTCCCCTCAAGGAATTCAAGATATAAAGTTAATATAAAGAACATGGGCACAATTCAGTATGGCAAGTACTGTGCTGAGATGGGGCCCACATGCCATGGAGCATAGAGAAGAGGATGGCTCTCCTATACCTAATGGCCTAAGACAAAGGTGTTCTTAACATCCTTTCTGATTTCCATCATTCTTCTCTTTTTTTCTCACTGTCACTTCTTGACATACCTGGTACACTACACCTACTTCTTATGGCAGTGGGTTTCAGTTCAGCCTGGCTGCACATTGCAGGCATGGAGGAATCCATTTCATCCCCGCATTATACCCAAGCTCAGAGATTCTGATCTGATTATAGGCAGTCCTTGGGTAATGTGGGACTTGACATTCATTGCTTCATGGTTACATCGCCATCTCCCATTTAATTATATATGTATATATATATATATATACATACATACATATATATATTATACACACACACATATATATGTATATATGTGTATATATACACACACACACACACACACACATATATATATATATATATAATTAAATGGGAGATGGCGATGTACATATGTATGTACATATATGCTTTATGTTTTTTAGTATTTATTTACCACAAGTAAAGGTGTTATCTTTTAATTTATTTTTACTGTTTCACTTTATTACTGCTGTATATGTGCTCCATATAAGTGACGTAGGTGCTTATGTAGGTGAGTTCCGACTTACAGTGAAAATCATGTTACATTGCACCATAGAAACAGATCTCCAATGTGACCCAAGGACCTACTGTAGTCATAATGGGTCCCAGACTCCCAGCTGATGCTGATAGACAGCCAGGTTCTAGATCTATAGATTCTGACAAGGCTTGGAGATGATCCTTGTCTCACCTATGGAATTAAGTGCATGGGCTTTTTCCCTGAGCACAGAATCTATTCTTAAATCTCTGGGATGTGACGACATAGTCCTGCTCCCTCTGCAGGAATGACAGCCAGTGGAAGAATCCAATGGTGAAGCAGCCCAGCACCAAGAAGTGGCCCCACCCATACTCCAAGATCTTTTAATACCTCACAAGCAGTCATGGGTGTTTGAGATTATTGCTAATCAGATGTTTAAAATCTAATTAGTGTTGGTGCTAAGAAGGGGCCAGGAATTTTATCATAATGGCCAAATCATCAAACTCTGAAGTTTATAAAATGAGAAGCTCCAAGATTTATGGTCCGAAGACTGAATATGAGCTATTTAGGTATCCTTAAAAGTTAAATATAAACTGTCATCATAAAATACATGTAGGAGGACAATCTGTCATCTTCTGATTTCTGTAAGGAATTATCTTAAGAATAATCCCTGTCAGGCTCTGGCTCCATCCAGCTGTCAGTGATGTGAATCCACCTGACACAATTAGACATACTCATACTAGATTATTTTAATCAATTGGCAGACATTTATTGAGCACCTACGATGGGCCTGGCATAGAGGGACAAATGTGGATACACACATATGTTGTCCTTGAGGCACTCTAACACATGAAGAGTGAACCAGAGCTGGAAATGCAGGGTAATTAGCCTTTCTTGCCTTCATTCAGGAATAGGCAAAACTAAAGAAAGCAATTTAATATAACAGGTCTGTTGTGAGCATCACCAGTATGAGGAGAGAGGAGTCAGAGATGAAATACTCAAGGAAATTTGGCCAATGTGGCTTAATGGTTGAGTGTTGAACCAGGAACCAAGAGGTCACAGGTTTACTTCCCGGTCAGGGCACGTGCCGGGGCTGTGGGTTTGATTCCTAGTAGGGGATGTGTAGGAGGTAGCTGATTGACGATGTTTCTCTCTCACCCATGTTTCTATCTTTTATCCTCTCCTTCTTCCTCTCTCTAAAATATCAATAAAAACATATTTGGAAGAAAAAAAAAAAGAAATACTCAAGGAAGTCACAGCTTGGTGACAGAGTGAAGACAAGTACTTGGGTTATTGTAATATAAAATAATAACAATAATAATAATAATGGCAGCTACTCTTTGGTGAGTGCTCAATGTGTGTTAAGCACAGTGCTAAACTTGTCATGCACATATATCACACCCATCTATGATGCAGATGCCCTTACCATCATTTTACCATTAAGAAAACCAAGGCCGTGAGAGGTCATCTAATGTGCCTAGGGTCACACCACTTGTAAGGAACCTTGCTGAGATCCAAATCCAGGCCTATCTTGTCCAGAAGATGAGCACTCAACCTCTATTGTGCATCCTAAGAAACAAAGAATAAAGGAGATTCTCTTAGCCTGTAGCAGGGAGAGGGCTCTCTGGACAGGAGTTAGATTGGCTTTCTCAGAAGCAGACCGGGAGACAAGATTGTGGGCACAAGTAATTTACTGGGAGGTGATCCCAGGAAGCACTGGTGGGGAGTAGTAATGGGAGACAGGGGAGGGAAGGACATGGAGTAAAGGGATATAATCAAGAGGTTCCCCAGTGAGCAATGGGGGTTGCTACTCCCCTTGGACACTGAGAGAGATAATGCAAACCATGCCTCAGCTATCCTACCTAAGTGGTGAAGAAACTAGAGCTATCATCTACATTAATTGAGAGCTGCTCCTAGAGGCATTGACTCTCGGGTGCTCTGGCTGCTGGCAAAAATGCCTGGAGTTCTCAGGAACATACACAGAATCTAGGTGAGTGCACTGCCCTAAGCCCAGTGGCCCCTAGGGCCCAGGGATGAAGGACAGTGTTGCAAGTCCTCACCTGACGTGTGCTGGAGAGGTAGCATGTGCTCTTTAGAATTAGGTCTCACTGGTCCCACAGGGGCAAGTTCAAGCCCAGCGAAGAGGAACTTCTTACCCATACAAGGCCATGGCTATTTTGAAAACCTTCCCTCTATGACCAGAATGATGTCCCAGCAATTCAGAGATCAACAATCTAGAAATTTGTTAGCAAACCACTATAGAAGCCTTTGTAGACAAGTTTTACAAACCATGTTAAGTTTCAGAGCAATGGGCCCAGATTTGAGTGTGAGCTTGATAATATCAATCAGGCCAGCTTTTCTGAGTTTTTATTGACCAGCTAGCCTGCAGCACCTCATCTCACCCAGCGCAGATCTGGGGCTAATTAGTGTTGGTGTTAAGAAGGAGCCAGTAATTTTGTCATAAGTGCCAAATCATCGAAACTCTGAAGTTTATAAACTGAGAAACTCTAAAACCTATGGTCTGAAGACTGAATATAAGCTATTTAGATGCCCATAAAAGTAAAATATAAACTGACATCATAAAATACATCTAGGAGGACAATCTGGGCAACCAATCCAATGTGTGAGCTCTTTGTGCAAGCTTGTGAACAGAGCTGCTGCCCTGAGGCCTCCCAGAGCCGGCTCCCAGGTGTCCACTGCAATCTTTCCTAGGGGTGGACATAGCACCAGGAAGGAGCATGGGCTTGGGAGCCAGGGCCCAAGAGAGTCCTGCTCTGTGGTTTACTGGCTATATCCCTCAGGCAAGACACTGCCATTTTGAGTCTCAGTTCCCTCACTGGTAGGTTGAGGATAAAAATACTCAATTCTTCTTAGTGTTGTTGTAAGAATTAAGATAATACAAGCACGATGTTTTGCATGGTGTACAGTACATAGCAAGGACTCTGTAAATGTTAGCATATTATTATCATCACTTTGCCCAACAGGGATCCCATTTGGTAGAGGCAGAGGAAGCACTCCAGGGGGCCTGTGAGCCTCTGGCAGAAGTCCTGACGTCATGGGAGCAGATGCTCTTTGCCTGTCTCTGTCTGAAATTGCCAGGCTTTGTTCTCTTCCACAATTAGACATATCAGATTCAAAAGAGACATTGTCTGACAGTAATGAATAGATTAATATCCTCTCTCCCCAGATGGAGGAGACTTTATCAAGCCTCTTGAAATGTTGATGATGTCTCAGAGAGGGAGTTTCAGGGAGGCACTTCTAAATAAATCATTCACCCCTGCAGTACCTGAGCCTCACCCTTGGCTGGGAGAGCAGAACCTGTGGCTATGGCACAATGGATTGGCTTGGGGGTTAATCAGGGGACACATGTGGTGGGTGCCCACTGGCGGGCTGACCCCTAACCAGTTGTGCGGAGGGATGAAAAACCTGACTCTGATGTCAAAGGGCAGGATGACGGACAAAGGAGCTAAAGTAAGGAAAGCAATGCCTTTCAAGCTTGGGCTCAAGCTTGCAACTCAAAGGTGTGTTCAAATGGCCCCAGGGTCAGGCTGGAGGATGTCAGGCAAATCCAACTCTGAAGTTGAGAGGCTGGTGGTCACTGAGGAGCTGGTGGACACTGTGCCCTCACCTTCCTCCCTAGAAAGGCCAGCTTGTGAACCATGGTATCCTTGGCTGAGTCTTGGCTGACACCAGCATGGTGTGGGCCTATAGGCTTATGTATCATCAGTTCTGTTTCCCACTCTGGTTAGGTGTGCAGACCACCTAAGTCAATGTGCTGTGTGAAAAGATCCTCTTTTGCCTTCCCAAAGAAACCCAACCAGTGGTCTGTTTACTTTATCTCTGAATGCGTATTCCAGTGGTTGACTGTGTGTATGGGGCAGACCTGTGAGCTGGCAGGGTCTTTGTTCCTATCTGGTGAGCCTCAATGAGATAAATACTCTCTCTCTTTTCCCTCTAGAAGGTCAGCAGACTAAGGGGGACACGGGACTTATTTAGAAGAAAGATGTTTTCCAAAAACTGAGAATAATATCAGTTTTTTAAGAAACACAACTTGATTTCATATTTATTCTTCTGCTTTCATAATAGAATTTGACCTATCCTGAAATGAACTATTCTTTTAAATTATCTACCAGATCACACAACAGAAGGCATTAGGGTTTTTTTGTGTGTTTTTTCTCTCTCCAGAATTAACACTTTAATTTTCGAGACAGTTAAGAGTAAAACACTGAGACAGGGATCTAGCATGTCAAGAGAAAATGCTGAGGCTTTTTAAAATGGGGACGTTCACCAGGCCAGCTACTCCCTCCCTACACACACACTCACTGCTTTGGTCAATCTATAGGAACTGACCTCCTCAGAAGGATTGGAAGTCTGAGCAAAGCCAACCACTAGCTTCCAAATTGATTTTCAAACCAAAATTGGAGCAGTTCTCAAATGCTCCTGGGATTTGGGGCTATTAATACTGAGGAACAATGAGCAGGGAAAGTAAGTGTGTAAGAGCTGATTTATGACCAAAAGGAAGTTGCAAGCTCAGAAACTTGTATGCAACCCAATCACAGACCCCTCTGGAAACGATCCAGGGAAGAGATGGAGAGAATATAAAGGGAGAGCATTTCCGAGGGATATTAAAGCTCATGAAAGGAGGTGATGTGGGCTTGGGACCTGAAATGGGCCGGCGAGGAGCCGACCATGTTGAACTCCTCATAACCACAGCAGGTTTTGTACAGCTGTCATCAGCGCCTGAGACACCCTTGAGCCTTTCCTTGTATTTATTTCTTACCATTAGCCCGTCACCAGGCAGGTTAAATGGCAGGAAGAGAGACTCCCCAACAGAGAGTGGGACTGTGACCGCTGCTGCTGGAACCCGTGTCTCATCTCAGGTGTCAGGTTCTCGGGTATCAAGGCGACTCCAGCTGCTAACCGGGAAAACCAGCCATGGCCAAGTCAGAGTGGAGGGAACACAGGACAGTGGGTTGGGCAGTCAGAGCCTGGTCAGATGTCCTAGGATTGGACATCTAACCTCATTCTTTTTTTCATAGTTCTATTTACAGCTTTATTGGGGTAGAATTTATATATAATAAAATGCATATAAAGTATACAACTTGCACATTTAATATACACACATATGTGTGTATAATACACATATACTTATGTGCCTTTATCTGAAGGACTGAAGAGAATCAGCTAAACCATACAATGTTTTGGCTACATGGGGATGTTCTTGTAGGATGTATATCAATCACATTCCTTTGGAGTAACAAAAAGAAGAGGAGGCAAGGCTACTGAGATTAGCTTCCAGCTTTCAGTTCTTGAGAGATAGGAGTTGGGACCAATTACAAATATAACCCAAGTTCCCAAATGGCCAGGCTCATTTCTAAAAATGAGCAGCAGGTAATAATCCAATCCAGAGAGTGACAACATTACACTGGTGCAGTCCTTTATAGTTTTAGAAATGTTATGATACCAGGACTCATTGGGAAGGTACCATATATCTAGATTGTTATTATGATGATTACTAATCATCATTTACCAACTCCTCTTCTGAGAAGGCATTCTATAGCTAAATGGGGGAGGTAGGAGGGACTCATCACCAGAGGGCTATGGCTGTTTCTAAGACCCTCTGGGGAAGCCTCTGGAGGGTTGACCAGAACAACTTTCCACTGTTAACACTACTTCCACCAGCAGCATCAACCTTAGCCATCCATTTCCCAGACCCTGCCTCCCAATAATGCACACACTGCCAACAGAATAGAAATAGAGGAATTACTATGTTTAATTGGCCAAGGATTCGGGGAAGGCAGGGGGTGGAAAGGTCTGGGGATGGCGAGAGATCTAGGATATGGAGAAGAGTCAAGCCTCAGAAAGGCATTTTTATGGTGTGGTTAGGCCCAAAATTGTTGGCATTGTGTGTTTACTGGCCCCCTAGGATCCTTAAGAGTTGGGAAATGCTTCTACTCCCAATCTCCCTTTTTGCCAACTGGCATTCTTGCTGACTTATCAATTCTGAGAAATTTACCTCTGGTTTAGCTTGGAATGTTTCAGTTCTTTATTCATAAATGGGCTGAGGAAGGGCTTGGCTAGTTGTAGAGGCAGAAGTTCTATTTGGAGGAAGCATCTGGAAAAGCTCCCCCACTTCATTGTGTTGAAGAGCTGGGTGGTCAGCAGCGCCAAGGCAGGGCGAGGCCCGGTGTTCAGATGTCTTCCCAGAAATGGGCCTGGTGGGAGGATCAGCCCATCATCATCAAACTATTCCTGAGCAGAGACACGGGTTACCCTCCCTCTCCAGTCCTCGTAAGGAGAACTGGGGCCAGCGCAAAAGTTATCTAATGGCTGGAGGAAATCTGTTAGCTGTCCTTAAACATTCTCTGCCTCTACTTTTTAAAGGCAACATTACTTTATTCATTTATTTTGTCAATAGGTAACATGCTCATGACACTAATTTCAAAAACACTAATGTTGGTTAATACTCCCCAGATTAACCAATATTTCAGATTCTTGCATGTCTTTCTAGAGGTATATTTTGCACACTTGAGCAGGTATGTAAACAGGCAGTCCTTTTTATCACCTCTCCCCAGTCTTTCCCCCCACCACAAATGGCCGCAGCAGCAGGTTGGTTACATGGAAAAAGACTTTGAGATGGCAATTTTCAGGGCAGGATGTTTACTGGGGAGTGCACTTGGGACCAACATCTGTGAGGACGAGCAGGAAGCAGGATTGACCAGAGGGAGGAATTCTAACCATGATGCAATCACATCAGAGGCTCCAGTTAGCCCCACTTCAGTAGCATATATTGTTCATTGTCCTGAATGTTGCTTTTCTTTTCCTTTACAGTAGATGTTGAAAACTATTTCACATCAGTATGTACATAGCTTCCTTATTCCAATTTTAATGGCTGCAGAATGTCCTACTGTCTGGGTATAGCATAATTTTTAACTTTACTATTGATGGACATTTATTTTGTTAGCAGTCCAATTACATCCAATTCTGCAGTGTAGATTTCTCTCCTCTCACCTGTGCAAGTATATCTTATAATCAAATTGCAGAGTCCAAGAATACATGCACTTTTCATTGTAGAAGAAACTTATCCATTGCCATCCATTAATGCTAGGTCAGTTTACATGCCTGCCAGCAATGCAGAAGCCTGTCGGTTTTCCTCCTACTCTTGCCAATACTATGCTACTAAACTTTTTTATTTTTCCTAATATCAAAGGTTAGAAAGGGTATTTTGTGGTAGTTTTAATTTGCATTCTCTTTTATTAGTGAGATTATAAGCTCATTATGTTAAAAGCAATTTGTATCGCCTTTTCTTCAAACTTTTGATTATACCTTTTGTTTTTCTTTAGTTGGTTGGCCATTTTCTTGCGATTTGTAGAAACTCATTTGTGGTCGGGGGGATAGACAGGGGAGTAGTGATGAAAAGGATTGCCCATTTACATATCCGCTCAATTGTGCAAAATATATCTCTAGAAGGAAATGCAAGAATCTGAAATATTGGTTAATCTTGGGAGTATTAACCAATATTAGTTTGATTTTTAGTTGTTGGCCATTTTCTTATTGATTTGTGTACTATGAAAATTAGACCTCTGCAATGCAAATTGACAGGTATAACCTTTAACTAACTTAGGAAGACACAGAAACTGTTTTATATTTAGGGACCCTTGAAGGAGTAGGCATCTCTGTGTACAACCTATGTTTTTCCATTCACTACTCAATCCACATGCCAGGGATGAGGCCAGTCCGTTTGTTTGCCTTCATCTGTGAGTGCCCTAGTCTAGCGACACAGTAAGTCCTATAGTTTTCCTGGGACTTTTTAACCTGATCTTGATTTAGTGTGATCCTACCTCTCTCCTACCTTTCTGTCTCTTGGATGACTGCCCATGGAACTGTAGCACATTCTGTGACTTGGTCCATTTGAGAATAGAGCAAGCTGAACTTAGGTTCAGCCATGAGTTCTTCATGGCTTATACTCTTTATTTTCTTAAGCATTGGAGTTGGACAAACCTGGGTTCAAATCTTGTCTTTGTCACTTAACAACCATGTCATCTTGTTATTAGTCTTATCTGTACAATGGGGAATATAGTGGGTATTTTTATGAGTTGCTGAGACATTAAATGGTATAATGTCTAAACAGCCGTGCCACTCTTACCCTCCAGCCTTCCCTCTCCCCACCTCCCACCTTGCTGCTTACACTCCAGCCACACTGAGTCCTGTTCAGTTTCTTAGTGAGCCAGGCTCAGGCTAATGATGCTTATTATGTAAGTCTCAGAGTGGTCTTGTACGGTTTAGTTGACCTTCTATGATCAAGCCAATACAGGCCTGTTGTATTATAGCTTTTCTCCTGTTTCTCATTTCTTGTCTCCCTGCCTCCCTCATGAGACTGAGTACCATGAGGGTAGGACCACTGGATCTTTCCCTGGGTTCACACATATCCAGCAGGCACTTAGTGAAGGTTACAGGAGGACAGGTGGATGGCTAGATGCACAGATGAATAGGGGGAGGAAGAGAGGGCGAGAGAGAGGGAGAGAGGGATGGATGGATGGATGGATGAGCTGCCTGGGATATCTTCTGACACTCTGGGAATGGCTACATTTATTTCTTAAAGCTCTGACTTTCAAAAAAAGATAAAGGGCTTTTCACAGAGCAGTAGAAGCCTGATAAGAACAACCTATTTGCAGCAAAACCCAGCCCATGATACCTTTTTTAAAATCCACTGAGAAAGCATGACTGGCTTGGCCCATCCAGGGCCTGTCTACCCAGAAAATGTGAAGCTAAATCCCAGTGTCAGTAGAAAGCCCTCAGAGAAGTAGGAAGAATGACTGACATAGAACTCTTGAGAAATTTACCTACAGATTGAGTGAGAAGGTGAGCACTTCCTTTACCACCTACATGCTTCCCAAACCACTGGATATGTTTTTATATAAGATACAGTCAAAATCTATTAAAGGACTCATCCTCCAAGATTTTATGGTAGTAGTTAGCATCACAGTCTTTACTGGAATTGCTTCATTGATTGCCACATTGAGGAACATGGTGTTTCTCTCAGATCTCACTTCCAGGTAACTGAGGCTTAGCATTTAAATACTCATTTTATCTTTCCAATACTATTGTTATTTCAAAGTATTTTTGAAATCTTTCTTTTATCATTTTCTTCAGGTCAACTCAGGACAAGTCTTATTTCCTTATGTCCCTGTTTTATAAAGACATAATATTCCCTTCCTTACTTAGTACAAAGATCATCTTGAATACAAGTTACCAGTTTCAGGAAGACTCAGGAGACTCCTCAGAAGCAGACAGTGTTTTCCTGGCTTTGTTTTCAGTGATCTTTTCAGGAGCTGCCGCACTCAGGGCTGTCTGGACCTTCAGGAAGTGGCCTTGAACTCCTCTGCTTTTACTAATGATTCTTTCCTTCTTCCTTTTTATTACCTATCCTGAGTGTGTCTCTTGTTGTGCTTGGGCTTCCTGAGAAATTTTTTACTTCTTTGAAGCCTTTTTTATAGCTTTTGTGGATATAGTGTTCATTGTGTTTACTTAGGGCCTATTATGAGCTTCAGCAACACTGAAGAAGCTTGTCATGGAACAATCTGTGCAGCTTAAAAAATAATAATACCAATGGAAAGAAATTGCTCAAGAACTGATTCCATGGGGAGCATGGAGATGTTATCCAAGGAATATTGAATCAGGCTTATTACAAACATGCTGGAAACAAAGGCTGAAATGCCAATACTGGCATGAAGAGTAAACGCCCGTCCCATGCAAGGAGATTCACTGGGAAGGTAGCCTTTCCCTGCATGAGTGGACTGAGAAGCAATTGTGTCTGTCACTGGTGCAGTGAGGGGAGCAATAAGTGGAACTGTGGTGGATGTTTTCACCACCTGCCACCCCCACCTTAGCCTGGCTGAGCCTTCATTGGGGATCAATGTCAGCAAGAGTTGATAGGACCACGAACATCTATATGATGAAATAATAATAATAGCTGTCATTCTTTAACTCCTTACTGTTTGAACACTTTGCACTGATTTTTCAGTTTATCCTTACAACAGTCTTATAAGATGTATTATTATCTCTATCATACAGATGAGGAAACTGAGACTCAGAGGGATTAATACATAAGGTCAAGATCACATAGCTAGTAAGTTCGTTCAACTCTAGAGTCTGTGCACTTTAATCCATCATGCTTTACTGGCTCTCATCCGTGGTCTGCATTATATTGATGGAATGAGCCAAACTTGTCTTCTGGCCTTGGTAGCCAGAAACTGGGTATGTACTCCAAAGCCTCTCAGATCTGCTGTGTCTGCAAGCATGTCAAACTTGTGGCCAGTGGGCTGTGAATTTGACATGCTTATTCTACAGCCATCTTACCTGTAACCTCTGAGACCTAGGGCAGCTAGAGTGCCTCCCCATAGAATAGACCCTCCTTCTATTGCCCATGGAAATGTCAACCACTGTTTGTGTTTATATGAATTGACTCACGTGAGGCAGTACTAGCACCTGGTGACAGCATATCTACATTGTTAAATGTGTCCACACTAAAAAAGAGGCCTTGGGAACTAAATGTGCAAGTTTAAAACCTATATCACAGAGCCCAAAGTTCTACTGTAGCATTAGCATATTGGGATCTTCATGGACCAAGGATGGCAGGTGTCTCTTTTAAAATTATGGAGGTCCTCAGGTCCTGTCATGCTGACTTACGTTTCTGTAGATAGGAACAAGGAGGGAAAAGCTCTGAAGTGCTTACTCTGTCATACTGAATGGCCCAAAGCATTTCCCAAAGCAGCTTCTAAGAGCAGCCTGGCTGTGCCATTATAGGGAAACTGGTCTTCTTCCATGGAAGTAAAGGCATGATTTTATCTCAATAGCAAGTATTAACTCAGTCCTACTCTATACTGGGTTCTCTTAAACAATAAAGATTAAGATGTGGCCACTATCCTCAAGGAATTTGTGTCTGTTTCTGGACTTAAGGCTAAGGGTGGGGAGGGAGAGGAGCAAGGAGCTCTTGTTTGTTTCAGCCAGGCATTTGCACTCAAACTAGGGTGGCCAACTGTCTCTGTTTGTCTGGAACTGAGGGGTGTCCTACATAAGGGATATGTGGTATGTAAACAGGATGAATGGGTCCTCCTAAAAATTGACTACCCTTCTTGTGCAACATTTTCCTTATCTGTAGAATGGAGAGAGTAATACCAAACTCTCAACTTTGATGAAACAAAGCGGAATGTGTTAAGGTTTGTGGAGCATGTGGCATGTGGAAACATCAGGATATGAAGGCTTTCAAACACCAGGGAGGGAGAGAATCACAGAACTCAGCACAATCAGGAAAGGACAAAGCCCACATGAAGGGAAGTGAGTTGGAAGACTGTGAGGAGGCAGGTGTGCTCCAGCTCTCAGAGAACCAGTGAGACAGTCTGAAATTGTGCAAGGAGATCTGATTGTAATGGGGTGAAATAGGAGTGATTCTAGAAACAACTTCTTCCCTGCTTCAAGCCACTTGTGTTTTGTAGGATTTTGCTACTGCTGTGCTATGATTCTCAACCTCCTCTATCTCCCTCCCCCTCCAACCTGCCCAGTCTTTTCTTTAGGATTTGCTACTGCTTGAGATTTGCTGTGTTCCCCCCTCTGTAAAACACCTGCTCATTAACTGGCCAGCCGCCCCCATCCCCACGTGAGGTGTCTAGTGAGCCAGGATTAAGGACACTTAAGCTCAGAGAGGTTAAGTGACTTGCCAAGAATCACCCAGCAGATCAATTTTGTGTTCAGAAACAGGAACCAGATGTCCACACCTTACTCTGTGCTTACTTTGGAAGGTAGAATATGGGGCCTCGGAGGTCCCAATAGAAAGACAGAACTCCTCTGGGAGAGAAAGAGTGACCAAGAATTCTAAAGCCATCCTGTAATTTACAGGCAGGAGTTCCCCCTAAGTGTGCCTTAGGGGAAGGCATGTTTATAAAAATTCAGCTTTGAGGATACCCCCTGAGTTTAGAAGTTTTGCATATGAAGGAAATTTCTGACTATCATTTAGGAAAAGATGCCACAATGAATGAATTTAATGAATTAAGGATTTAGCACAGGCTGTATCAAGTATCAAGTAACAAGGTTCCGTTTCCAGCCACACATTCATGCCTCTCATTTCAGCCAAAATTGGCAAGAGTCAAGCTGGTTATTAAAGCAAAACCTGGAAAAGGCAATTAAGTGCTCTGAGGGTTAAAAGGTTGACTCCAGTGGAAACACAAATCATAAATTTTACTCACAAATATTCCTGTGACTCAGAGGCTGTGGCTCTTAAACAAAGCAGCATGAGGAGGAGGGCTCTTCACTGAGGGCTGGGGGATAAAAGGCATGGATGGCCCTTGCTGGCCTGCTGGGAACCCTCTGCTGCCCCCCCATCTGTGCTCAGTTCTGCTGCACAAGAAGGCATGGGGATGAGGGAAATGGGGTGTGTGTGCAATGGGGCCTGCTGTTCTCTGGCCCCTTCCCTGGAGGTGTAAGGCATTGATTGGGGCATCTTGTGTGTGCTCCTTGGGTGATCAACCATCCTGGTTTGCCAAGGACTGAGAGGCATCCTGGGATGCAGAGACTTTAAAACTAGAAAAACCACAAGTAACCTTGATGACCAAGCCTATAAAGACTCTGATATTTTTGCAAGAGTCCTTATTTCCTGCCCACATTTTTGCAAAATGAATAAAATCAAAGGTAGAATTTATGCCTGCATCTCCAGAACTGTAAGATGGGAATTTCTAGATTCCCACCACCTGGGGTGATATGAGGGTTAGCAGAGAACAGGCAGAGGGTAAGGGACTGACAGACAAGGTTGCTACCCAGCAGCAGTACTCATTGATCACTTGCCACCTTGCTCAATGTGGCTGCTTCTGAAACAGCCCAGAGGGCTCAGAGAAATCCCACAACGGATACAAGATCTACTCAAATCATGTTATTGAAGCAGACATATTTTCAGAAAAGAGGGGGACAGTACTCATGTCAGTTGTTTGTCTGAAAGTGGGCCCCATGGCAGGCCAGCTCACTGCCCTGAGAATGGCTCTACTGCTTTCTGATTAAACCTATTTTGAATCATTTGTCACGCAGGTGGAGAAATAGACAATCTTGATGGATTTGTTAAGCAGGCTTGTTTAGCTTTGACGAATTCCATCCCACTTTGTCCTTTCAGAGGGTTGTTTGCTGATATAAGGCACCCCACAGGAGAAACCATGGAGAAAGGGTGACTGCCCCCCACCTCTGAGAGCTGAGAGGAGCCATCCCTGTCTGCACATTTTCATTTCTTTGGAAAAAGTTAGGTAGCTGAGTATCTCTCTCCAAATTTACATGCAATGCAGTCACCCACGGACATGCTGTTTTTGCTAGTAAACTAGCAGTTAACATGCAATGTGACTGCCAATTAAATCTGCCACTCAGCTGAGAGATGGGTTTCAAGTGGAGCTGGATTTGATCCAGCCCGTCTTCAACCGCAGCTGCAGGCTGAGGTTTGGATTAGAACGTGAGCCCCAAGAGGAAAGTTCCTCTGAATACCTTTACATTTTCCTCTCTTGAAAATGGACCTGAATACCAGCTAAATTCAAATGAAGAGCTCAAACCAAATAAACTATCTTAATTTCAAAGGTTTATCTTTGGGATGTGTTATCATTGGTTCCTTCAGTCAACTTGTTCTTTCATCATTTGATTTGCAAGTAGAATTTTAATAATTTGGAATGTTCAGAGTTCTTTAGTATTAAACTTTCTTTAAATTTATATTTAATTAAAACCTGTACCATTTAGCTGGGTATGTTAGCAGCGACCTGAGGCTCATCACCTATTGAGGAGAATGCCTACCCAAGAGGATTCTGGATTTGAAACCTGTTTTAACTGTCATATAATAGGGGATTTAGAGTCAATAAGAGGCAAGGATTGGATCAGGGCAGTGCTGGGCAGTTATCCTTGGTAGGGACTTTCCTGTGAGCCCCATGTTGATATGAGCTGATTAGAATATTGGGACTGGTTCTGCTGAGTGACTTGGCAGCCTTCAAGATGCTCAGCTAAAAGAGGCAGCTGCACTCACATACTTGCTAGCTTTGATGGATTGGCAGCAAAGGCTGCCTCTGCAATCTTATCCCATGCTCAGGGCAGACATCACTAATCTATCACTTCATTCTTTTCTCTTGAACCAAGACATGATCTAAAGCCCTGTTAACACCATTCTCAAAGCAGTCACTGCCACTCAAATGAAGCTGGCTGTCCTGTGAGGTAAGAAAGGTCTTAAAGGAAAAGAAGAAATGAAGGACTGTCGGATTCTAGTCCATTCCACAGACAGAAGCTGGCAGTATTCCCGCCCCTCTCCTCCAGCCTGGCTCTCATGCACATCATGCCAAGTGCCTCTGGGGACATCGGCTTCCTACCTCCCAGATAAGCCTCATGGACCCTGCACCCTATAGGCTTCTAATTCACTAGGATGGAACATTCTGGAGAAAGAGTGTGTCCTCACCACATGCCTTAGGAGACACATTTGAAGAGGATGTGACTGGTGAGCTCCAGGCCACGGCTCCCCTTTGCAACTCTGCCGTGTGTCTGTTCCTGGACACGGCATCGCACAGAAATCCAGGCAGCCCCAATGTGGGGCAGGAGCACGGTGCCTGCACAGACAGGAGAGACTTTAAAGGACACTCTTGGCTCCTGGATGAAACACACCGGTCCTCTGGGCTGCCTGGTGTGCTGTGTTCACGATTTGTACTGAAGCACCGGCTACACAGATGTGTCCCACCCACACAGGCTTCCAGAGGCCCAGGCCCAGCTGTGGGTCCACAAAGGGAGGGCTGCAGAGGGTCAAACAATCTGAAGAGTCTTCTCTTTGAGGTACATGAAGATGCAACCAGCACCCGTATAACAAGGCATTACTTAAGTATTTAGGGATGTGAAGGGGCTCCAGGAAAGGATGCAAATAATATTAAGATGAGAACTCCATCAGCTCCCATCTCCCTGCCTTAATTCGTGTTCCCTGGAAATTCACATCTGCCTGATAGCCAGCAGGAGCTGACCACCGAGCGACACCACCTCCCTCCGCGTGCGCGCGCCCCCTTCCACCCCTACTCTCTTCCTCACAGTCCTTCAGCTTTTGCATTTACATCTTTCTGCCCCTCACAAGCACAGGCCTGTCCAGGTGGGTACACTAGCCGGTCCCTCTGCCTGGACTACTCTTCCTGGATACTTGCTGGCTGCTCCTTACCAATTGTGAGCCAACTCAATGGCCCCTCCACAGAGAGGCCTTCCCCGAGCCCAGTCCAAAGTACTAACCTTTCCTTCACACTGAGCCATTCTCTAGTACATCTCCCTGCTCTGTTTTCTTCACAGCCCTCATCACTCTCTGAAATGTCACATCTTAGTTTTTTCTTGCTTATTGTTGGTCTCCTCTTATGAGAAGATAAAGTCTAGGAGAGCAAGACTTGGCACCCAGCACAGAGTGTGTTCTCAATATGTATTTGACAATGAAAGGAGCTTTGTTAAGTCTCCTAAGACCAGGGGTTCACTTTTTCCTTGGGCTTTTCCAGCTAGCTTTGCATAATGGAGGGCTGGAAGGGAAGCAGCAGACTCTCCTGAAGCCATATGCCAATGCGATGCATGTGCAGGCCTGGGCGACCCTTTCCCTTCAGCCTCTGCAGGATGCTGACGAAGCTGCCTTCCACCCACAGGGCCTCTCACGGGCCAACCCCGCCTCAGGGCAGCTGTGCTGGCACTCTCTTCCTCTGCCTGTGCCGGAGGCGGTGTGTTTCCTCTTGGACCCCAGCCGTAGGACAGGCGCTCCCGGGAGTCCCCTTTCTGATGCTGGCCATGTGCTTTTGCTTCTGCCTCAATCTTCTTCCCAGGACATGGGTTTTGGATTCAAAAGTAAACAAATTCCCAGCAGCTCCCAGATACAAGAGAAGCTGGCCTTAGTCATATGGAAAGAGAGAAAGTACTGAAGTCTCACCAAGAGCAGAATATCTGCCCCTTTGAGACAGCCTCTTCTGACACAAGAGGACACAAGTCTTTGCTCTATGGACTGTCATGACATAAAGCAAATCCAGGGAAGAGAGGCACGGATGAGAGACCTGTGGCCTGCTGCAAGGGTGACCTCTCTGAGCCTCAGTTTCATCATCAGAAAATGGGGAAAGCAGTAACATCCACACCCAAGGCCAATTTTGAAGCGAAAAGAATGCAGCCCAGGCATAGAAAGCACCTAGCATGAGCTTAAAGCAGAAATACCCAGGAGTGCTAAGGAGTGCGTGGGGATTCAGAGCAGCAAGCTCCTAGGTAGGGACCAGGTTAAAAAGGATGAACCACTGAGGTCAAGGTGGGCCATGAGTCATGCCACTCTCTGCACTCTAAGGAAGAACAGGAGTTCTGAGCGAGAAGGATCTGAGTCTCACTTTTCTTGGATCCCTGTGTCCGATTCTGTGCCAAGCATGCACCAGGTATGAATGAAGAGAGGGATGTGCTTGCCCAGGAATTTCAGGACGTTGCTCAGTGAGTGCTAAATGAATGAATGGATGGTTGAATCAAGAGTCATGGTCCCTGTGTTATAGAATTTACCAAGCGACTGAAAAATATGCAGGAGTACCGGGGGCACAGAAAAAAAAAAACACTTATTTTCAGGTGTTTGACGTGTACTGGTACAGCACTCAGGGGAAGCTGTTTCTCTCTAAATCCTGAGAAAGCCAATATGGAGGAAGCTTTACCTTTATACCCTTTGGTTTCTTTGTTCCCCAAATATGGATCATACTTTCGGATCTTTCATGGGCTTTGCAAAAAGCCCCATGTGTTGGGATGGGGGCAGTGAGACCACATCTCAAGGCCTGGCCTGGTGCCAGCACTGATAACCCCCTCTGGGGATTGTGTATTATTCATGGTTTATGGCCTCTCTAAAATGGGGGTAGTACTTTAGGTAAACAGGTCTTGCAGGTCTAGATAATTAAAGAAGGAGCAGTGACTAGACCAGTAGTTGGCAAACTGCGGCTCGCGAGCCACATGTGGCTTTTTGGCCCCTTGAGTGTGGCTCTTACACAAAATACCACGGCCTGGGAGAGTCTATCTTGAAGAAGTGGCATTAGAAGAAGTTTAAGTTTAAAAAATTTGGTTCTCAAAAGAAATTTCAATCGTTGTACTGTTGATATTTGGCTCTGTTGACTAATGAGTTTGCTGACCATTGGACTAGACTATAGGCTAACAAGAATGTGCATTAGGTTACTGGCACTGATTCAGATTGCTAGCCGCTGCACACCCCTCCCCCCGCCCCCCTTTCCCTCCTCCCCCCCTACCTCTCCCAGGCAAATGTCTCATTTCCCCTAGATTTTTCTCTGGCTGGTGATTCTTAAATCAACCTGTCTCATCTCTGCTGGACCCCTAACCTGCATGCCAATTTAAATCCATGCCATGGGACTAGGGCAGGCCCTGGAGTAGTGCTGGCAACAGGTTTGCACAAAGGAGAAGGTTGAGCTGGGGAGTCTCTGCCACACTGCCCAATGCCCATGAGAAGTCTCCGGGTTTGCTCAGGTCTAGCCTAAGCCTTCTGTACTTGGGAGCAGCTCCAGCCAACACTTCCCACCTCCTGCCAATCACAGTGCAGAGAGATGGGAAGCTGGTCCCAGTTCATAGCCACCCCTCTGAGCCAATGTGGGAAAAGCCACGAGGCCCTAGGGAGCAGGGGATGGGACTGGGACATGAGACTGGGGGTGAAATCCGGGACAGTTAGATTCTCATCCCGCAGTGTTTACCTTAAGGAGAAAATAATGGCAGCATAAGGATAATTGGAAGCCTTCTTTAAATGTTTTTTGAAAGAAGCAGAATGCCTAAGCATGTACAAAGCGCTATTTAAGTATCTTGTCTGTAGTATATACTTGAACCTGTAATTATGGCTTTGAAAAAAAAAGATAATTATGAAAATTTCTGGCCTCATTAGAAACACAATTGACATCCAAAATTATCTGCGTTAGAAATGATGCTGGAATGATTATCTTTTAAGAGACCCAAAGGAAAAGAACTTTGCATTTTAAAAACTCTCAGTTCTCCATTAACTTAGAGTGTCACAGGTCGCCTTGGGTACTGCTTCCCTCCTCCAGAAGAGGCACAGAGGCTGCCCCTCTGCAGTGCCAGCACAGCTTGCCCACATGGGCCAGGATGGTCAAGTTTGGTGGGTAGTGATTTTCGGGGGCTCCCCACACATGGTGTTTACCAAGAGCCCGCTGGCTGTGTGTTTTGATGTAGCCCCTGCCCTGTCTTGCCTGGATTGCTCAGGAGACCAAGAGAGCAATCAGAAACCGCTGGCCCGTTGGTTTCCTTGGGATGTGACATGACTCTAGAGTCAGACTGCCTGGACTCAAATTCCTACACCATCACCCACTAGCCATGTGACTTTAGTGCATCCCTTTTTCTTCCTGGAGTTGGACCAGGAGAGTGTAGACAGCTGGAAAGCAACATAATGAAAGGGTCGACAAGATGACAACGGGGTGTGCCAGCAGAGCCAGTGGAACACAAAGGTTGTGACAGGGATCTCAGGAGGACAGATCAACCAGTAGTTTTCTCCCAGGGCCTGAGAAATTGCCATCCCCGGTGTGTCCCCAGAGTGATAAGAACACATTTCACAGGTCCTGTCTGCCGGATGAGCTTCCAGGAGCAGGCTCCTAAAGCCTGGGCTGCAGGCATCTGTTCCCAAGATCACCGCCTGTGTGGGCTTCTCCTTGCTGGAAAAGGAGCCTACCTCTTCATAACCTCCCACAGCCTCTGACCCAGGCTCCCAGGTCATTGTGCCCCTGGACCTGCTGCCCCAACTACCCAGGCAGTCAGCAGGCCATGCAGGAAGCTCTGACACCTCTAGGATGTCTGCATCAGCCACCTGAGGAGGAGTTGCCTGAATCATGCCTCCTTCCAAGCTGTCAGTGCAGGCAGATCTCTGAGAAACTGGACCTCCAAGTGGGGAGGCTCACCAGGCATTCTTCATGTGATCTCCTGGGCTGGGGCCTGCTGTGGTTCCCAAGGCCATTGTAAGGTCACAGAATGGTTGCCTAAGTTAGTAATCGGAAGCTCAGTGTCCCCTGGCTGGACATGAGAAGTCAACATAGCTTTTTCTCTGGCTGGTGATTCTTAAATCAACCATTTGTGGCCTGTGGTCAGTCAGTGGTGACTCTGGATAGGTCAAAGCTGCGGCTCTAACAAAGGCCCTTTCTCAGATCTCTTCAGCCTGAGGCTTAAGTAAAATCTGACCTAAAGAATCTGAGTGTTAGTATTTATGAATCTAATCAACTACTAGATTTTTAAAAAATATTAATGAGATGAATCATAAGTGTAAAACCCAAAATAAAAGATGTTTCTTAAAAATAAAGATAGATGATTATCATCACAGCCTTGGCATGAGCAAAGATTTCTTAGGCTATAAAGAACACTAACCATGAAAGGAAAGAATAATGAATTAGTTGTCAAAAATATAAGTTGCTGCTTTTTATCATAAAAAAAAGCCATTAAGAAAATTAATGGGTAAGCCACAGGTGGGAAAATATTCGAAATATGTAGATCTGATAAAGAGATTATAGCCAGAAAATTGTTGCTTGTGGCAAGCAGGGAGGCAGAGGTTTGACTAGAAAGGGGCCTGAGGTACCTTTCTGGGATGATTAGAAATGTTTACTATCTACATCTTGTCTTAAGAAGATGATGTTGCACAGGTGTATACAGTTGCCCAAACTCATCAAGTGGAACATTTAAAATCTGTGCATTCCATTTTATATAAAATTTGTATATCTTTCATGCTTCAATTAAAAAAATAATATCAAGAGCCAGTAACTTAATGAACACATACTCTGCAGCATTGTGAAAGACTGCTTATCAATGGTCTCAGCTCACCCCACCCAGAGGGTAGGACCCAGTATGATCACCCTTTTTATCTGAGGGCTTGCACAGCCATTAATCGTCTCTCTGGTTCTTTGTCATCTTTGGGTCCCCATTAGCATTTGCCACATGGCCTGCAGACATTTAGAAAGTGATGCTGGGCCAAAACCGGTTTGGCTCAGTGGCTAGAGCTTTGGCTTGTGGACAGAAAGGTCCCAGGTTCGATTCCGGTCAAGGGCATGTATCTTGGTTGTGGGCACATCCCCAGTAGGGGGCGTGCAGGAGGTGGCTGATTGATGTCTCTCTCTCTCATCAATGTTTCTAATTCTCTATCCCTCTCCCTTCCTCTCTGTAAAAAATCAATAAAATATATTAAAAAAAGAAAGAAAGAAAATGATGTTGGGCCGGTGGCTCAGTGGTTGAGCATTGACTTATGAACCAGGAGGTCATGGTTCAATTCACAGTCAGGGCCCGGTTTGCAGGCTTGATCTCCAGTGGAGGCATGCAGGAGGCAGCTGAGCAAGGATTCTCTCTCATCATTGATGTTTCTATCTCTCTCCTTCTCTCCCTTCCTCTCTGAAATCAATTATACACATACACACACACACACACACACACACACACACTGAGTGGCCAGATTATTATGTGTTCAGAGGTCATAATAATTTGGCCACTTAATGTGTGTGTGTGTGTGTGTGTGTGTGTGTGTGTGTGTGTGTATTAGAGGCTTGGTGCATGAATTTGTGTATGGGTGGGGTCCTGGCCAGGGGGAGGGGAGATAGGCGGTTGGCCGGCCTGTCTGCTGGTCGAATTTCTGGTCAATTTGCATATTAGCCTTGCAATAGAGGCCCAGTGCATGGGGTGGGGTGGGGGAGATGTGTTGTCTCTCAGCCTGACCTGTACCCTCTCCAATTTGGGAGCCCTCAGGAGATGTATTACTGATGGCTTCTGCCCGCTCCCCATGGTTCTCTGCTCTGCAGGGCCTGCCTGCTCCACACTGTGGCAACTGCCAATCAGGCCACTGCTCTTGGGTCACTGAGGCTGTGCTAAGTGCTGCCTGTGGCCATGCTTGCCTGCTCCCTGGTCACCACGACAATGGCCAAGCAGACCATGCTGGGAGCTGCCTCCTCCCTGATGTCAGTCTCCATGGAGGTGATATGGTTAATTTGCATACTTACTTCTGATTGGGTGATGGGTGTTATGAAGTGATGGTCAATTTGCATATTTCTCTTTTATTAGTGTGTATGCACACACACACACACACACGTGGCCTGGTGCATGAAATTTGTACACATTAAAAGGGAATTCATTAGAGGAAATAATATTGCTATTTGCCCTTTCTCTATAATAGAAGTGTCAGAGATGAAAGAAAATTGAAAAAAAAATATATGAAAACTTTCCTCCTGTCAGAGTCTGGGGTGAACCTTGGGGCCCAGAATCAAGTTCCTGCCTACCCACATGCACCTCAAAATTGCATGAGACCCAGATCCAGTCGCCCCTTCTCCTCCCATTGGGCTAGATCCAAACCAGGCCAGCCCCACCCCTTGTCAAGCCCTGCAGGGCAGGGGGTGTAGTCCCAGGTCCCCTGGCCTGGCACCAGAATGGGGTGTGTGGCCTGCGGTCCCCCAGCCCAGACTGGGGTGGGGAGTGAGCCTTGAGGTCCTCCATCAAGCCCCGCCAGATGGGGGACATGGCCTGAGATGCCCTGTTAAGCCTTGCTTGGTGGGGGGCATGGCCTGAGGTCCCCCATCAATCTCTGCCATGTGCAGGGGTGCAGCCTCAGGTGCCCTGTCCAAGCCCTGCTGGGCGGGGGCATGGCCTGAGTTCTCCTGAACTGTGGTTGCACCTTGAGGTCTCCTGTCAAGCTCAGTTAGGCAGGGGGCACAGCCTCAGGTCCCCTGGCAAGCCCCACTGGGCAGGGGGTGCGATCTGAGGTCCCCCAGCCTGGTGCAGGGTGAGGGGTGTGGCTTGAAGTCCCCTGTCAAGCTCCACCTGGTGGGGGGCATGGCCTGAGGTCCCTCAGTCTGGCACTGGGATAGGGGGAGCAGCATGAGGTCCCCTATCCCAACACCAGGA
Organism: Lasiurus cinereus; assembly: GCA_011751065.1. Classification (NCBI taxonomy): domain Eukaryota; kingdom Metazoa; phylum Chordata; class Mammalia; order Chiroptera; family Vespertilionidae; genus Lasiurus; species Lasiurus cinereus. The sequence goes on along the minus strand of JAAGEH010000293.1, from coordinate 4,308,337 downwards.
TGGGAAGTGTACCTTGAGAGCCGCTGTCAAGCCCCAGGCCTGAGGTCCCCCAGCCTGGCACTGGGGCTGGGAGTGCAGCCTGAGGTCCCCATCTTGATGCCAGGGTGGGGGGCATGGCCTGAAGTACCCTGTCAAGCTCCAAAGGGGTGGGGGAGGGCGTAGCCTCAGGTCCCTACTGATTTCTTGTTAAGACTCCTTATGGGAATTTGACCTTTGTGATGAAGTGTTGGTCAATTAGCATATTACCTCTTTATTAGATAGGATATTAGAGGCCTAATGCATGAAGATTTGTGCAAGAATGGGCCTTCCTTCCCCTGGCTGCTGGCACTGCCTTCACTCTGAACGGAGTCACCTTTCTGCCTTCTCACACCCAGAGCGGCTGGGGCACTCGGTGCCTGCATATGAAAATTAATCCACCATCTTTGTTAGGTAAATTTGCATAGTCATTCCTAATTGGCTGGTGGGTGTCGTGAAGGTATGGTCAATTTTCATCTTACTCTTTTATTAGTGTGTGTGTATACACACACACACACACACACACACACACACACACACACACACACCAGAGTCCTGGTGCACAAAATTCATGCACAGGGGGTTTGTCCCATAGCCCAGCCTGCACCCTCTCCAATCTGGGACCCCTCGAGGGATGACTGGATCAGTCCTAAACAGAGAGTCGGACATCCCTCTCACAATCCAGGACTGCTGGCTCCCAACTGCTCACCTGCCTGCCTTCCTGATTGCCCCTAACTGCTTCTGCCTGCCAGCCTAATCACCCCCTAGCCACTCTCCTGCCAGCCTGTTTGCCCTAACTGCCCTCTTCTGCAGGCCTGGTCACCCCTAACTGCCCTCTCCTGCAGGCTTGGTATCCACAAACTGTTCTTCCCTGCATGCCTGGGTCCCCTCCAAATGCCCTTCCCTGCAGACCCAGTTGCCCTCAACTTCCCTCCTCTGCCAGCCTGTTCACCCCTAACTGCCCTCGCCTGCAGACTTGATTGCCCCCAACTGCCCTCCCTTGCAGGCCTGGTTCCTCCCAACTGCCCTCCCCTGCTGGTCTGTTTGCCCCCAACTGCCCTCCCTTGCAGGCCTGGTCCCTCCCTACTGCCCTCCCCTGCTGGCCATCTTGTGGTGGCCATCTTGTGTCCACATGGGGGAAGAATCTTTGGCCACATAGGGGAAGCCTTCTTGTGTGTTGGAATGATGGTCAATCTGCATATTACTCTTTTATTAGATAGGATAGAGGCCTGGTGCATGAGTGGGGGCCAGCTGGTTTGCCCTGAAGGGTGTCGTGTCCTGGATCAGGGTGGGAGTTCCTTTGGGGCATGGGGAAGCCTGGGCAAGGGGCCTGTGGTGGTTTGCAGGCCAGCCATGCTCCCTGGCAACCCAAGTGGAGGCCCTGGTATCTGGGATTTATTTATCTTCTATAATTGAAACTTTATAGCCTTAAGTGGAGGTCAAAGCAGGCCAGGGCTGCAGAAGCTTGGCTTCCTCCTCTGCTGGGGGTAACCCTAGCCTCCTGCTCTCTCCAACTCCATGGCTGTGGCATTTTTGTTGGGATTTATTTATCTTCTATAATTGAAACTTTGTAGACTTGAGCAGAGTCCAGGGCTGGCCAGGATGTGCAGAAAGCTTGGCTTCCTCTATCGCCAGGGAAACCCAGGCCTCCCACCTGCTCTCTTGATGGCCGCAGCCATCTTAGTTGGATTAATTTGCATATGCACTCCCGATTGGCTTGTGGGTGTAACCGAGTGATGATAAATTTGCCTATTATTCTTTTATTAGATAGGATTCCATTGTCATTTTGCAAAAGACACAGCATATTTAGAGAAGGCAATGGGCCCCAACATTTTTGATACCTTGTCCTGTGTCCCATGGTGGGGTCTGAGCTGACAGAAAGCAGACAGACAGACAGTCAGACAGACAACTAGCCTTCATTCTCTGTTCCCTTAGCAGAGCCTCATGTGGCTCAGGGCTGAATATTCCTCATACATATTTTTTATGAGGGCAGTTATATTGTATGGGATGAACCCAAGAGGGGGCCTAGCAAGATCAAGACAGAAGTTGGACCCTGCCAGTTTGTCATCCACCCAGAAACCAGGATGATTGTTTTCTTCTAAAATACTAGTCTGACCCTACCTGTCCCACACTACTGCTTAAAGCCCTTACCTGTACAGGCCCTGGGTTCCATGCTTTACATATTTATTTCTTCAATTTCACAGCTGTCCTTGGAAATGGTTGATGGGACTTTTACATACAGATGAGAAAGATGAACCTGGAGATATCACATTTACTAACTGGTTTACATTCAGTCAGCAGTTGCAGAGGTTGGAATTTGGTTCTAGATCTGGCTGCAAAGTCTGTGCCCTGGGCCACCCTGCACACTGCTTCCTCCTTCTTCTTCTTATTTTTTCCCCCTTGCTAACCCATCTGCAGTGTTTAAGTAGTGCCCCTTCCCAAAGATATGCCCAAATTCTAACCCCTGGTATCTGTGAACGTGACTTTATCTGGAAAGATGGTCTTTACAGAGGTAACCAAGCTAAGATGAGGTCAGACTGGATCGTGGTGGCCCTAAATCCCATGATGAGGGCTCTTTTGGAAAGGCCATGTGAGGACACAGAGACACGCAGGGAGAATGTCCTGTGACAATGACGGCAAAGATTGGAATGATGTGTCTATAATCTAAGGAACACTAAGGACTATTGGCAACCACTAGAAACCAGGAAGAGGCAAGAAGGACTCCTCCCCTATAGCCTGTACAGGGAGCATGGCCCTCCCAGCACCTTCATTTTGAACTAAGAGAACACATTTCTATTGTGTTAAGCCACTCAAATTTGCGGTACTTTGTTATGCAGCCCTAGGACACCAGCACAACATGCTATTCTGACAGAGTCTGGGACATGCTATTTTCTCCTCCTGAAGATTTTCAGTGCCCATCTGCCTATGAAAGGCCGGGAAGCCTGAAAGCCAGGAAACCTGTTCAGTACTTTTTAATCAAGAATTTCCCAAACTTGACCTTGGGACCCCTTTCCCACAAAACACCTTTCAACATGGTGTGAAGCTGGGGCTCCAAGGAGCACATCCTGAGAAATGCTGTTAAATGCAAACAGGCCTCCTTCCCGGTTAACACAGAGCTGTGCCGAGCCACACGCAGGGTCCTCTTCAGGAACATGCCTTCGCCGTGACAGAACCTGCCTGAGCCTTTTCATCACTTCTGACAACCCCTTGCCACTCTCATCAACACTGAGGATGAAAAGACCTCAAGAAATTTCATTATTATAGAAGTGGCTATGAAAATGCCATTCACAGCGAGCAGTGAACGAGGTGGTAATATTTAATATTGGACAGGGACCCGCGGCAAAAATAGCAGAGGCAGACGTGCAGGCTTGTGTTGTTTTGTCTCAAGTGTGAGAGACAAGAAGTCTGCAATCTGGAGCGGTTCTGTGGGAACTGTACATTAGCTTCTGCAGAGGAATTTCCCCAAAGGCAAACCTGGAAACTTTAATCATGTCTCCTCAGCTTCTGTGAACCTCTATCTGGGAGCCAAGAATTCTGAGATCCCAGCACAAGGCAGCATGGCCAGGCCTCCCTTTGCTCAAAGATAAAGGGTGAGAAGTAGCAGATTCTCCTTCTCTGTGGCTGCAGATAGCAAGGTCAGGGACAGGTGAGCCACACCCTTGCTTAGTCTGCAAGAAGCTGCTTCCCCTCCCAACCACACTATGTTCTAGCAGGGTGGGCATTTTTAAAGCAAGGTCAAATAATGCACCTGCCATCCTGCTGCCTGTGGCCTTCCCCACTCCCCATCCTGCCTGGCTAACTTCTTGGCAGAAATGTTCTTCCTCCAGGAAGTTATCCCTGAATCTCCAGCCTACTGTGCCCCTTGCTCTACCCTCCCCAAGCACCCTGAATGTCCGCCTTTGAGCACAGACACCCACTGTAGCTGCTGCTCAGTGACTGTACCTTGCAGACCATGGGCTCCATGAGGATGAAGTGGTCATAGTTCCCATGAGTTTCTAGTACCTGGCCCGAGAGGGCACCCAGAACATAGCTGATGAATAAACATCTGCACTCCTCTCTGATTCCCCCTGTCAGGCCCATGAACATTCTCTCTCTATGAGTCAGGCTCCCTGCCCCCAGATCTGGAGGAAAATGGCTGCAGAATCCACCAGCACCCATAAGCACCCTTCTGGTGATCGGTGCCTAATGCCACACTCAGTGTTTGGTATTTACAGCAGCCACATGCTCTTGCAAAGATTTCCATCCTGAGATGTGGCGATATCTGTGTCAATTTGCACTGTTCAGTTAGTGTCTGGCTGTCACATCCATTCTGAAATCAGGAAGAAGCTTAGGTTTCAGGGATGGATTTGTGTGCTGTTCCAGGTTAAGGAGGCTGAGGGGAGATCAGCCTCTACCGTAGACCCGTGGCAGGGGGCCAGCAGGAGGTCTCTTTGCTTTGGGGGTCTGCTGTGGAGCACATTTTCTGAATATATATATTGGTGGTAAATTAGGCAAAAAACAAGGTTTTTTGTTTGTTCGTTTGTTTGTTTTTAACTAGCTCTATTTTGCAGTTACGTCAGATCCCCAATCCCAGGCCTGCCTTTTACTAGGGCAGGTAGATTCTGGATTAGCTATCTAGAAGACAAAGTAACATCTAAGTGATCTTCCTAAGCTTCGGCTGTCCAAAATAACATGGTTCAATAACATGCATCAGTAACATGGTTCCTTTGGTCCAATACGGAGCAGGATATTTTATCCCCATGATGTCAATTATGATATTCTTCATTTCTGACTGATTCTTATTCATGGTTTCTATGTTCTTTTTCATGCTGATGTTGTAATTCTCACTAAGTTCTTTGAACATCCTTTTAACCATTACTTTGAACTCTATATCTGATCAATTGCTTGCCTCCATTTCCTTTAGATCTGTCCCCAGATATTTCTCCTGTTCTTTCATTTTGGGCTTATTTCATTGTTTCCTCATTTTAGCTGTCTCTTTTTATTTGTTTATTAGAGGCCCAGTGCATGAAATTTGTGCCTAGGTAGGGTCCCTAGGCCTGGCCAGCAACCAGGGTCGATCAGGTTTCCCACCTCCCTGCCTATGCGCCTCCCCACCTCCTCCTTCCTTCGCTTCCTCAGTGCCCTGCTACCTCTGGTCACCAGCCATGTCTGTGCTGCCCCCTGGTGGTCAGTGCACATCAAAACAAGCGATTGAACTCTCCTTCTGGTCGAACTCCCGAGGGGACAGTTTGCATATTAGCCTTTTATATATATATAGATAGATATGTATTAGAATTGCTATGACTTCCAGTCTTCATGGAGTGGCCATATACTATATAGTAAGTGCCCTATGGGACCCAGTGCTGCAGTTTACTTGGTATTCTGAGCTGGAAGCTCTAGAAATATTCCTTGTATAGGTCATGTGGTCCCTCCTGTTATAATTGGTCTTGATAGTTATTGGTCTGTTTGTGGGGAAGATTGGCCTATGTCTCTTGGGCCAGACTCTGGAATCCCTTTCTGTTGACATGACTGTGTTCCTCCCTGTAGGTTCATGCTTTAGCCCTTGCCCTTGATCCTCTAATTCAGAACCCCCATATCCAGCTTTGGGCCTGAATTTTCAGGACATGACTTTACAACAGTCCCCACTGAGAAGACTGGCTATGCTACCTAGCAGTGGGGACATTGGGCATGACCTGTAGCTTTGAGAAGCTTTGGTTCCTTCATCCATAAAGTGGGAATGTTAACATTTATCTCACATATCACTATGAGAAATCAGTGAGCTAATATATGTATACAAGGCATTAACATACGATAGATATTTCATACTTATTAGCTTTGAAAACAACATAGTGATGATGATGGCAATAATGAGAAAACAATGTGTATCCAGCAGGTTCCAATCCATGCTAGCCTGTACACTAACATCATTTAGTACTCAGAAGGATAGATGACAAGACAAACTTGCCTAGACATAAGGTGTCTGGGGGCATCCTTATAGTTTGTATCTAGGCTCTGGCTCCTACACACTATGGCCTCTCTGAGCCCATCCATCCAGAAAAAAGTTCACCCACAGCACAAGAACCAGGCCTTCGTTCCAGTGAGATGGACCTGGGCCTTCCCAGGGCATTGGAATGTCAGCAGCTTCAGATGGGTGACTGGTCCCCATAGCAGAGTCGCACGTTCCAGCCACACAGGGCACCAGAGGCTGCTGAACCAGCCTGGCTGAAGCACAGAGGGGATTGTGTGGCCGGGCCTCATCTTTTTGTTCTCAGGGGGCACTCCCCCTGCATTGATTCCTTTGAACTCAGCTGTCTCTTCTAGGCTGCTCATCCGGACAGCAGCCCAGCCCTTTCTTTTCAAAGAGAGCCTCCATCTGTGAGAGAGAGGCCAGCAACCCCACACCTGGCACCTGGGTAAATATGGCCTTTCTGCTGGCCATTTCCCTAGTATATGGCCTGGATCTGGGCTGGGCAGTCAGGAGGGAGACATGTGCCGTGGTCCTCTTAGACCCATGGTGACTTGTCCTGAGCAGTGGGATTCCAAAGGTGATTCAGTCCTTCTCTTCCCTGGGGTCAGGGGTGGGAGGTGCAATAGAGCAAGAGCAGGATCTCTGTGCTTAGCCAAAGCTCCATTCTAATCCTGGTTCTGCAGCTTACTAGTACGTGAGGTTGAACAAGACACTTACATTATCCTGGTCTCAGTTTCTCCATCTGTAAACTGGGTTAGCAATATTACCCACCTCCAGGGATTTACAGGAACGTAAAATGCACTTAGCACAGGGCTAAGCACATCAAAATGCTTAGCATTCATCAGAGCATCATAGGACACCGCTCTTCTGTGTTGAGAGGCTCCTGAAAGGAGCGGACAAGCACAGAATCGACCAGTGCTCCAGAGGGGGAGCAAGTTCAGGTTGCAGTGGAAGTCGCCCCTCCAGCTGCTTGGACATCCAGAGGATGCCACGTGGGATGAGGCTTGGAGGAGGAGGAGCTCACAGGACCGTGAGGTTTGAGGGTCTCAGTCCCTTCTATCAAGCTGCTGATGTGCAGCTACGTCTCACCTTCCCATACACTATATGCAGGCTGTGGATGTCACAGAAGAGCTGAGGGACCAGTGCAGGTCAGTGGCGGGCGAGGGCAACAGCCCTTTTGGCTTTAATGATGAGGAAAAGCTTCATGGGAGAAGCAGAATGTGTGATGGATTCTACAGCAGCTACATTTGAACAGGTAGAGCAGGTAGAGAAAACCACAAAGACCGTGTGGAAACATGGGAGGTGCAGTGAGTGGGCTGGGGACAGGATCCCAGGTGCCCTTGGAGCAGTAGGGTTCGAGTCTGACCAGGGAAACTCCCAAGGTCCTTTATTCATGTCCTGTTGGCATGGCCCTGTGTGTAGAGACTGAGTCCATGGTCCCCTGAGTCCTGATCAGCAGCTCTGCAGCCCAATGAGGAGGCTCCATGTGTCTTGGCTCCTGCAGGCATCTCCCTCCAGCATTCTGTCACCCCTGCGCTTACTCTCTGGCTTTCTTTCTCTCCAGTCAGCAGACCGCTGTTTCCCTCTGTGGTTCCTTGCCCATGTTTTTCCTTCTCAGCACTCAGCATCTCTCTTCAGCCACTTGCTCCAACCCTCGACCCAGAACTTGTCCTTGACCCTACTCTTCCTCTACCCAACCCATTGGTGAGTCCTCTACCTCCAAAAACACCCCAAATCTGACAGCCACTCTCCCTCCCCTGTGCTGCCACACTAGTCCAAGATGTCCTTACCTCTTGAATCAAAACTACAGTGGTGCCCTAGCTGGTTTGGGTCAATGACTGGAGCATCAGCCTGCAGACTGAAGGGTCCCAGGTTCAATTCCAGTCAAGGGCACATACTTCAGTTGCTAGATCGTGGCTAGATCCTGGCCCTGGTCAGGGCATGTGCAGGAGGCAACCAATCGATGTGTCTTTCTTACATCGATATTTCTGTTTCTCCCCTCCCTTCCACTGTCTCTGAAAATCAATGGAAAAATATCCTCAGGTGAGGATTAATGAAAACAAAAAAACCTGCAGTGGTCTCTGATCTGATCTTTTGGCCACCACTCTCACTTTCTATTGCCTCTTCTCCTCACTGCAAACCAGAGTGCTTGTGGCATTCCTCTCTCTCCACTCCAAATAATATCCAGGCTTCCTATGAGGCTACCAGGTCCTGCATGACCTCCCCACCCCCCAACTCACCTCCCTGATCTCTGTTCCTATTCAGCTCCTGCATGTTACATGTTATATAAGATAATGCCCTCTTGGTTCATCACTCAGGTTGTTGCTTCAATGTCACCTCTTCAAGAGAGGCCCTCATGACCCCCTTAGCTAAAGCAGCCTCCCCATCCCTCTTTCTTATCATGCTATTTTCAAGTATTTATCCATGTGTTCATTGTCTGGTTTTTCCCAGCTAGTCTGTGAGCTCAGGAGGGCAGGGCCCAACTGTTCCTATCTTGTTGATTGCTGGACTCCAGTGCCTGGTGAGAAAAAGGCTTCATGCTATGAGGATAGTAAATATGTGAGTGATGGATGGATGGGTGCCAGAAGTTAAGGCCTTGGTGCCTGGAGCTAAGTGTGAGGAAAAGGGGTAGGACTTGGGCAGTTGGGATTTAGGCTGGGACATCCTTTCCTGTTGGCTCCATGCCACTGGGACATGGGCACTCCAGCCTCCTAGGCATCAGGGACTGGGAATAGGAGTATATATTCTGTCCATGGGCCACTTTTTTGTCTTTGACAATGGCTGCCAGCATTGCCCTTGCCCTGCTGCCCGCTGAGCCTGCCAAGCCTGAGAACTGGCCTGTTTCCATGAAAGAGCTAGAATCTGAGACTGGACTCCCCAGCTGTGGGCTCTTGGCCAGTTCCTCCAATCTCACCTAAGTCTAAGACAACTCTCTGGCTAGGAAACCATTCAACTTTGTGAGGATCTATGGGAAGACCCTAGCAGAGACGAGTGCTTAATCCCTAGGTCTTTGGTTGCAACCTTCAGTGAGCAGAAGAACCGCCAGAGACCTTGATGCAAATCCCAAGTCCTGGGCCCCAAAGGTTCTGTCTTGGTAAAAGGGACAGGGCTTTGGAGCTGACATTGTAGCAGCAGGGCGCCCTGGACCAAATTCCAGAGGCAGCTCACAGGTACAGTGTGGTGGCTAAAGGACAGGGTTGTTGGAGTTGGAAATCCTGAGTTGAACCTTGGCTTACTGACTCTATAGCTTAACCTTTCTGAACTTTAGTTTCCTCTATTTTAAATAATAATAATGCCTACATCACACAGTTCCTGTGGGTTGTATAAGATAATGCCTTGAGAACTCAGCACACTCCAGGAGTATTCCAAGTGCTTACTTAGTTCATGCTGGCTGGTATTGCTATTACTTTTATTTCCCACCATTCCTCAAATGTATATCAGCTCCCTTCCCCAATACATACCGTTCCCAAGAACACTATCAACTGGGTTTTTTGTTTTTGTTTTTGTTTTTGTTTTTGTTTGTGGGGGGGGAGGGTGGTGATTTGAAGCATCTACCAGTTCCTGTGGTGTAACTACTCCCGCCATGGCCAATTTAAAGCTCATAATACGATGACATGGAGCATGATGTTGGGAGGGGAGGTACAGTGGCTGGCTTGTGCTGGTATGAGCTGGGTACAGTGCACCACCGTGAAGTCCCTCCTCACGGTGAGATCCGTCTGTGTCATGGCCTCAGCTGGGGCTGGTGAATGCATGGGCTGTGAGCAGAATCTGATGTAATGGCTACCTCCTGCTGCAAGGGGAAGCTGCCTTTTGCAGTTTTGCTATTTGTGTGTACTCATAGCTAATGCAGGAAATGGGAATTATGGCCTCAAATTACTGTCATTGGGAACCTGAAGCAGAATGATTATCAAAGGGCAGAGATGGCTCCAATATGCTAATATTTACCATTTGCCATGGGCCGCATGAAAGCCTGCGAGGCCTCTGAAGCCACCACTGTCTCCACTTGTTCTGGTTTAGTTTGGTTTGGTTTGGTTTTGATCACTGGGAAAGGCAGGCATATGTCGTGAAACAAGCATGGATCTTGGAGCCAGACTGTCTGGGACCAAATCCTAGAACTGCCATTCACAATGTGTGACCTTGTGTGTACTCATAGCTAGCCAACTTCTCTGGTGCTCAGTTTGCTCCTCTGCAAAGTGGGTATATTCATGAGTACATTGCAGACCATTGTGAGAATTAGACGTGACATGTGTCATGTGCCTAGTATAGGGCCTGGCAGAGAAAAGAAGCTCAGAAAAGGAAAACTAAGTTATGGCTATTCCCGGAAGGTGCTGCTCCAATGGCTTTTCTCAAATGATAGATCGTTTACCCAGGCATTTAGAAGCTCACTGAGAATCCAGCCTCACTCACACAGTTTTGCTATTTGTGTGTGTTCATAGCTAATGCAGGAAATGGAGAGTGGACTAGTACAGTTGTATAAGGAAAATGTGCTTTGAGAACTCAGAAACCACTCACAGAAGTGGTCAGCTATAGTCCAGGGCAGCTAAACTGAGGTACAGAAGAGCTCCAGGGCCCCACCACCAACTTAGATGTACAGCAGCAGTGAGGAGACCTGGGCAGAGAACAAGCAAGTGGATTCAAGTATGAGCTTCAACTTGAAAGACACAGGGCACAAATTCTACATGGCAGACACTTCTCGTATGGACAGCTCTGTGTCAACAACCAGAAACGTATTTATTTGAGTCCAATGATGTGTCTCCCATGCTGTACCAGGCAGCTCAGTTAAACAGCAAAGGTCTTTCCATTATCTGTGTCTTCTCGTCCTCTTCACTCCACAGTGGCAAAGAAGAGGCTCATGTAGAGTTGTTGATATTCAATTCTGTGTGGATTGTATTGGTGTCCCCAATTCTGTGGGAGAATTTCAATCTTCTCTGGGATCTGCCTCATAGTTTACTTTGGCCTCATGTAGGCATGAAATAACTTCCCTGCTGGGTTCTCAGGAATGTGGTCCCTTTTAATGGCATGGGATGGGGGAGGGAAAGTGTCAGTGCTCACAGTTACTAGAAAGAGTGTCCCTAAGAAGCAGAGTCCCCACCACCTCCTTTCTCTCAGCAAGCCTCTCATTCCCTTCAACTCTCTTCCTTCCTAGAGCCCCAGAGCACATAAGAACTGTTGAGACATGACATACAAAAGCCTACTTTCAAATTGCTACCAAGCTTCCCTTTTATCCCCTCTCTCATTACCTGGAGCATATTCTTTGGAGTTATTTGGAGTTGGAACCTCAAGATTGCCATTGTCTCCTGCACCCTCCCTCATCCTATATAGTTTATTTGGTGCCAAGCATTGTTGGCTCTCCCTGTGCAGATTTCTACCTAGATCCCTCTTCCCAACTTCCACAACCACCACCTCTGTGAGCCTCAAGCCTTCTTGCCTCTTCACTGGCTCCCTGCCTCTGGAATCCCCTCCTACCTGGGATCCTGCAGGCTGTGTTCCTGAGCATCTCCCTGAAGCAAAGTGTTTTCAACTTCTCACAAGTCTGTTCGAAAACTTTCCACATCTTTGTTGGCCTTGACCCTGAATTGTGGAAGAATTTTTGATGGAATCAGAGCGTCCTTTGTGCCAGAGTTTTCTTATTGTGTTTTTTCCATGGGGTTGTAGAAAACCTCCTGCCAGGCACACCCTACTGTTTTTGTGAAAATTACAGACTGCAAATAACTACTTAAGTCAACTGCCAGACATAGTACTCTCTTCAGAGGGAAAATTCCAGCTGGTGTACACGTTTATGGGCTTCATTTCTGGAGCAAAGAGTTCATCAAGTGAAAAGCAGAATTTTCCAGGCCCCCAACTCCATTGTTATTATAAAGCATATGCATCTGAGTAGGTTATTTCTCTCCAGGTCCAATTTATTACCCCGCACTTATTCGTCCCCTGTTTCTATTGACTTCCTTGGGCCTTTTCCGCAGCCTCTCAGTAGACACTATGGAGGAACAGAAAGAGGAACAAAGAGGAGGAGAGAGGACCTGAGGGCGGGGCCAGCCCTCATCCACTCCTCCCTGCCTCGAGCTCCATGAATTGATGCTTTGTCCTGAGCATATTACCTGCCTTAAACCAAACTATTTTCTGAATTCATTCTCAACTGAGCCCACCAAAAGACCAGCTTCTTCCCCTGAGCATGTGGAGGGACTAGAGTGGACTATGCTTAGACCTCCTAGCTCCCTGTGCCTGGGGCAGCCTGCCTATCTGAACACCATAGAGGGCCCATGAAGTGTGCTGGTCTGTCCCCTCTGCCGATCCCCACATCCCTCAGATGCTCCCACATCTCACTTTGCCTATAAATGCATAGACTATCCTCAGTGGCCCCCATTGAGGAAGGCCCTGGATTCTAAAACTTGCCCAGTATTAGGTACCCCCAGCAAAACTTACCCTTCCTGTGTTTCCCTCTCACCAAATCTTGCTGATCTGATGAAGTTATATTTTGGCTTTAATAAACTGTAATCACTCAGCAGTAACCTAACACTTAGCCATTTAAATGCAGGCCACAGGCCAGTAGCATCTGCTGGTTAGAGATGCAGAAGCTCGGGCCTCCTCAGAGCTTCTGAACCACAGTCTCTATGTAGCAAGATACCAGGTGATTCTAGTGCCCATTAAATTCTGGGAAGCACTAACTTACTGTGTACATTTTGCTCTTTTCAGCAGAGAATTACTTTTAATGCAGGCCATCTCATGTTAATGATGCCAGTGGTTTGGCATTTCACACTTTTCAAAGCTCTTAGGCGAATAGGAATTTCTATGGTTGGCAGAGCAACTAGACTGAGTTCCTGGAGGCTCTGGGTTTCAACCACAGTGTAACTCTGGCATTTGACTGCAGTTTAATTAGCTGAACAGATGAATAAATGTAGCTTCCCTTGAGGGAGGTGGGACAATGGGCATTATTTCCATTTTGCACGTGAAGAAACTAAGGCTCAAGTAAGTTGTGACTTGCTTTAGTTTAGTTCAGAGGTGTTGGCCTAAATCCCATCAGTAGGCTTCTTGCCTCCCATCTCTGAGTGACGGCAGGCTTTCTGATGCTTTTCACAGGGAGATTTGTGTGGCCGGCCTGTTGTCTATATGGAGTCTGATTGCAAATCCTAAAACAAGTCCATGTGGAATGACTTTCCTGTGTTGGGGAGAAGGTCCAGGTGCTCTGTGCAGTCCACCTGAGCATTCAAGCACCCGCTCTGAGCCGAGGCTGGTATGGGGGACAATGGGAAACCAGGTCAGGAGCTGGGGGTGGGGGAGATGCGCACACCTGCTGCTCACACGGCCCCTCCTGCACTGGGCAAAGGAAGCAGCTGAAGCTGAGGGCAGGAGCTCCAGTAAGGCTTATTGGGAACGGTTTGGATGTGAAGCTTCAGTTGGAATCACTCACCCCTGCCCCTTCCCTGAAGGCACTGGGCTCTGGCTGTCTACCTGGAGCTGGTTAGGTGTGATCAAGTCCAGGGGCACATTTGCAGGGGTGCTCATAGGACCCCCAGTGATTACTTACAGGCAGAGTAAGTAATCAGGGGGGAGGGAGGTTTGAGGTTGAAGCAGACTGCGGGAATGCACGGAGCCTCCCTGGGGAAGATGGCAAAGGAGAAAGCACATGTGGGCTTTGTGGTTCCACAGATTCCTCCAGGGCCTGTCCTGGGCCTTAGGGAGGGATGCATGGGCCGGAAGGAGCTGGAGGGCAGATGTCTGTCTTTGTCACTTCCCACATGGCAGCTGTATCTTCTACTTTCCTGCAGTCATTTTTGCTTATTCATCCACTATCTCTAGCTTGCAATGAAGGCCAACCCCAATAGGGTGGGGCATCATCTTCCCCTGGACCAGTGGTTCTCAACCTTCCTAAGGCCGTGACCCTTGCATACAGTTCCTCATGTGGTGGTGACCCCCAACCATGAAATTTTGCTACTGTTATGCATCATGATGTAAATATCTGCATTTTCCAATGGTCTTAGGCGACCCCTGTGAAAGGGTCGTTCGACCCTCAAAGGGGTCACGACCCACAAGTTGAGAACCGCTGCCCTGGACCCTTCCTTCAGCTTATGTGTCCTGGCTGCAAAGCACAGGGCAGAGATAATGACACTCGTGATAGCACTCCTCTGAATACTTCACCTACATTAAATCATTTGACATCCACCCCAATCCTGGGAGATAAGAAGGCTCTGCTCTTCTCCCCATTTTACAGACAAAGCAAAAGGAACAGAAAGTGGCCATGTGATTGTTCAAGGTCACATACCACCAAGTGGAAGGCCCTTATAACCACCTCTTGGGGTTAGGGTGGGCAGCAAAGTTTGAAGAAAGGAGGGATCCCCCTGACCCCGCACAGTGCAGTAAGAGGATCTGTGCAAAGATGACATGCAGACACACTCTGTTCAGTGCTCTGGGCTCAGGCCTGGGTGTATGGGGTGATGACCCTGGAGAGATGGGGCCGGCTAAGAGTCTGAGCTTTACCTTGTAGACAGAGGGTGTCACTGAAGAGGAGTTAAAATCTGACCCACTCTTAAAAAAGGCAAGAGGTGGCATCCTGGGGTCCTGATTAGAAATGCAAGAGATGGGAAGCCTGGAGGCACTTAGGGGGCTGTTTAGTAGGGCAGATGTGAGGAGGGGAGGGCTCAACTGGGGCAGAGATGGAGGCTGAGCAGATGAGCTACATCTGGAAGAAATAGCAGAGGAGCAATCAATAAAATGTGGCCTCGGAACCCTTGTTTACAATGTTCCTCTTCCAGGCTGGGGCGTGCAGCCCAGAGTGGGCACTGTTCTGATGGTCCCCTCTCTGTCTGAGCCATGACTCATTAGGACCGGGAGAAGCGGGTGAGGGTTGTGTTCAGGTTCCTAAAGTTTGGCCTAGTGCCTCCCCCCTTCCCACAGCTCTAGCCAGGGTGACACAGCTTTTCCTGAGAGCCCAATGAGGTGGTGGGGGTGGCCTTTCCCCTACAGGACCCCCCAAGCAGGTGCTGAGGCATCATCCCCCATGGGCTGATAGAGACTTGTAGCTGCGGGGCGGGCGGGCTGCTACCCGGGAGGGAGGTTGTGGCTGGCCAGAGGTGACTTCACCTCTCAGGAGTCTCCGGAGCTCCAGGGAATGGATGAAAGTTTTGAACATGGGAATGTTGGCATAACAGTGCGCTTGTAGGAAAAAACAAATTTCTTAAATTACTAATCCATTCATTCCCTGCTAATACCTCCTGAAAGAAAACGTCAACTTGGATAACACAGCCTTTTCTTTCTTAGAACTAACTGAACCCGTAATTAGGAAGTTGTGCCTCAGTAAGGCTATTGCCCAGGATTACAAAGCCCTAAGGCCCAGCTTGACCAGGGCGTGGCTTCCTGGTTCCGGTGCCTTTGCCATGTGGTTCAATCCCTTGGTTAGTATTTCCTGGCTTTTACTTGGAACAAGTAGATTCCTGTCAAGATTTATTCTTTAATTCCTGACACTAACCACTGTGCCAATTACTCAGAAGCACAGTTTCCAAGAGTCTGTTCCAAGGCTTTGTGATGGAGTAGCTTGGACCCCTTGTCACCTGGTGGTGTGTTTCCACCTTGAAAAAGAACTCTCACCCTAGCTGGCTTTGCTCAGTGCTTCAAGCGTCGGCCTGTGCAACCAAAGGGTTGTGGGTTTGATCCCTAGTCAAGGGCAACATTGCGCCACGGTTTTACACAAAGTTATCTATCATTGAGGGGAAACTGGGTAACGGCACATGGGATCTCTCTTAATATTTCTTACAAATGCATGCGAAGCTATTAGTATAATTATCCCAAAATACAATTTTTAAAAATAGCTAGCATTGAGAATAGAAATTAAACTAAAGAGCCTTCATTTTCATTTTTCAAATCTAGGATTGATATTTCCCTCTGGGCTTTTCAAATTCAGTCAAACTGACTTAAAAGACAGGGAATGAGCCCACCTGTGTACCCGGGGCAGCAAGTGTGTGCATGCCGCGCAGTGGCCTGGAGGAGTGGCTGGGGCTGCTGAGCAGGTCTGCAGGACAAGTGGAGGACTGGAGATCTGGCTCCCCACCCTCCTGTGGAGCCCCAAGGGAAAGGATGGGGAGGCAGAGGGATGGGAGAGGAGAGGACGCCCCTGCATTTCCCCTGGGGATGTGCCTTCAAAGGAGCAGCAGCGGGCAGGGAGGGAAGGTGCTCAAGCTGGTGCATGAAGAGGGACAGGCGGGGGCTGAGAGCAGAAGGGCCTTCAGTCAGGGGAATGCAGGGACTTGCTCAGGAATGTGGCAGGGGGTGAGGGATGCAGAACCAGAGCCCCTGGGGATGGCCCTGCCCCCCACCTTCTCACATGGCACAGGCATACAGCAAATCCTCAAATAAAGTCCTTTTGTTCAACATTGTTTCCTATAAGGTTGATGAGATGCTGTAGGAACTTAGCCTTGTTTATATCCATTAGCCTGAATAGTTTTGGTATAAGTCAGTGGTCGGCAAACTCATTAGTCAACAGAGCAGCAAACCGTGGCTCGAGAGCCGCATGTGGCTCGCGAGCCACGGTTTGTGGACCATTGGTATAAGTCCTTTTGCTCAAAGTCGCAGAACTTACTGACCTCAAGTCAGGACTTATGCACCAACTTCTTTGGCACCAGCTCAGTTGGAGGTCAGGAGTGGAGGCTCTGTCCAGCCAGGGCACAGTGTGGCTGCAATCCAGCTAGAAGGGCTTCCTTTAAACCTAGTTCTGAAGGGGCTCAGGGATCAGCTGGATCAGTAGTCCCCCAAACACCATTTGTTTGTAAGCTGCATATAATCAATCCATTTCACTCTTTTAGTTGGCTGAGGTGGAAACACACAGTGGCCCAACGTTAGTCCAGGCCCTGCTCATTTAGCAGCTGAGCTCCTTACGAGGGTGGGGCGCTTTCCCTAGGTCATCCCACTCAGGGGTGATCCAGTTGACCCAGGCCCACCCCAGGCCTTACATGAGGCCCCATTTCTTGCCCCCAGGTGAGCTGAGGAAGGACGGCTGCCCGGACCCACGGGGGATCTATGTTGTCTGTCTTGCTGTGGCCAAAGCCCAGCCTGAAAGCCTTGTTGGTGGGGATCGGCTGGCTCGGCCTGGGCCCCTTGTGGAAGGAGGATATAGGTTGTGGTGAGTGCCAGGCCCTTTGCCGGGTGCTTCACAGAACACACACACACACACACACACACACACACACACACACATTGTGGGTCTTCAGGTATCATGTGACAGACAAGACTGAAACCCAGATCTGTCCAGTTCCAGGGCCAAGGTCTACACAACATGTCGTTGACTTAATCACATGTTACTCTGCAGCGCCTTTCACACCCCCCTCTCTCCTCTGATGTGGCCAGGGAGACAAGGATGACATGTCCAGAGACACCCAGAGCTGACTTCATGTCCTGCCACCTGAACTTCATGACCCTCCCGTGACGTGGGACCCTTGTGTGGCTGAGGACACCTTTATAGAGGAGTAAGGTGGCTCTTCATGGGAATCAGTGGTCCCTGTGAGCCCAGTACTTGCTGCCGCTGTTCCTAAGTGACAGTGGGTTCCTCGGAGTGGCTGATGCCCAGAGAAGGCTCCATAGCCCCTGCAGCTGCAGGTGTCTGTCCCCCGCACATCCCAGCCCAAGTACAGTACAATCCTGGTGGATCCTAGTCACTAGATTTCCCCCCATAATCCATCACACAGAGAGGCCGGAGTGGGTCAAGAAGGAGAGAGGAACACCATCCAAGCTTAGAAACCACTGGATTCACAACAACAAAAATGGGGAATGGACCAGGGAAGTGAGAAAAGGGGGAAGACTCTTGGGGTTCTTTTAGTGGGGGAAGGGGTGGATGTGGAGAATCCTCTGGCAGCAGTCGGGAAGCCTGGGTCTGGCCCAGCCTCTGGCACTGACCTGCTGCATCCTTGGCATGTGAGGGTGCAAATGCTGCTTGCAGGAAGGGTTGCTTTGGGGCAGGTAGCAGAGGGGGACCTGGTTAGAGGGCTCTGAGCTCTCATCCCCATTTTTACCAGTGTTGTCCACTTCTGTCTGGTTAGACACGGGGACCCACCAAGGACTGTGGTGGAAAGGATTCGCAGCTGGAGATGGTTGGAGGCCCCAGCTAGCTGGTCTGAGCACTGCACAGAGCAGGTCTCTGCTCTCCAGACCCAGTGTAAGAGCGGGAGGGAAGAGAGAAGGAGGGGTTTCTGCAGAAGGAAGAGACTGCTAGAGGGCTGTGGGTCGGGGGAAGGAGAAGGCAGTGAAGACCTGCGTGCCTGTGCAGGCTGCCGACAGCCTGCCTCACTGGCAGGATGAAGCCGAAGCTCCGGGAAGATTAACCTGGACCCAGCCCAGGGAAGATGCGGCTGTGATGCCCCGGAATTCCTCTTGGATTATTGTAAAGATGTGCGCCAGCGACAAGATGGTGCTGAAAACCCGCAGAGAGGACATTCGGCCCAGGAACGCAGGGTTCCTCCAAGCTGCTCCTCTCCGGGGCCGCTGAGCTGTCAGCCCCCAGGCTCTGGCCGCCACGCGGGGCTGGAACAGTCTACTGCGGTTTGCCTTTGTTGTCAACAATTTCAGAGGGCCCTGCGAAGCACAAAAGTTTAAAATGAGCCCCCTCTCCTCCTGAATCTGGGTACAGGCTGGCTAACAGAACAGCGGGGGATCAGGAATCTGTTTTTCTCTTCTGCATCTCGAACATTTTGTATTCGTGTTCACACTACTTGAAGAAAGCGCCGTGTCAGTCTCACTGGGTCTGTTAGCCTATCTACCTAAAGCCCCATGTGACCTGCCCCCAGCTTCTCACGCTGTGAACAGCAGGTGGTGCCTCCTGGGCAGGTCGACCTGCTATCCCAGGGCCCTTGACTGGGGGAGTGGGGAGAGGGAGCGAGCACAGGAGTTTTGCCTACATTTTTACTTCCTTCCTCTTTGCAGGCTTTGGCTGCTCCTCCACATCTTTCTTTGTGGCACACCATCAGGAACACAGTGTGTGTTTGAATCACACTCCACTGTTTACAAGGAATTGTGGCCTTGGACCTCTGGGCCTCCAGCTAGTTTCTTGTTTTGTCAGACTCAGTTTCCTCTCCTGGGGGTGGATCGCCATTTATGGACTCTGCCTGGAAGAGAAAAAAGGAGAGGAGAGCCCGGGCCCCATCCCAGCTGAGATGCAGCCTGGCTGGGCCCCAGGGATGGAGGGACAAGGTTGGCGTCAGGGCATTCTCCAAGACCCCTGGCTGTCAGGACTGTGGCGGGGCCATTGCTGCTTTGGCTTCAAACACCAGTGATTATAACAGGCAACGACCTCTCTCCAGGTGGCTGCCCAGACAGAGCCAGAGCATGGGGACCTGATGTGTCTAAGTGACCACTTTGCTTCCTAGACAACATCTTCTCTCCCAAGAGGCCTGCTTGGTGAGATGTCTTCTGGACAACGCAGTGTGGCCAGGCCCTGTGGCCTCTGAGGGCTCAGGGTTTCCTGATTAACAAGGCTCCTTGCAAACATGTGTGTTTTATGGCCTGACTTCCCCAAATTTCCCTTTAGCCTCTGTCTCCTTAAACAACCCCTTGAGCTGAAAACCTTGATGACAACACCCAGCAATGTTGTTTTCTTTGCTAATCAATTTGCAGAGAGAGAGAGAGAGAGAGAGAGAGAGAGAGAGAGAGAGAGAGAGAGAACACGAACTAGGGACTTCTGAAGGACACACACTTTTGCAATCCTCCCTCTTTCTTTTTTACTTAAAAATGGCACAAACCCCAGTGTAACAACCATAACAGAAATGTTGCTTTAATCACTCCTAATCACATAATTCAAGCAAATCAGCTGCTTTTAATCTTCCCTCCCTCCCTCCCAGAGACTGTCACAGACATTTTTCTAAGCAGCTGTAATCAGAACCCAGTTTTGCATCCTGCATGTCCCTTCATTTCCGAGCCCTTGCCAGCGTGGAGGCAACCCTTTAATGGCTCACTCAACTGTGGCTTCTGGAAATGACTGACCATTCCCTTAAATGGCCATCACCACCTTACTTCTAAGAGCCCAGATTAGCTGGGAACACATCTCTTTCTCTCATTTCTCTGTGTTGTTGAACTCTAGGGATACTCGGCACTAAGATGCTTACTTGGGAAGGCATGTTACTTTTCTAAGACCGGAGCTCTGCTCCATGCCTCGGTGGTGAGCAAGTGCCTTCATTTTCCAAAGATGCTCAGCTGGAACCCTTGCACACACACTTTCGTCTCTCAGAGCACAACCAGAGTTCATTCCTTTCCTGGTATTTTGCAATGCGAATCCATCTTCTACTTCTCCTCCTTCCCCTCATCCTCCTCCATCATCATTGTCTTCATCATCTTCTTGCTAAGTGCTGACATGTACTGAATATTTACCCCGAGCCCCAGTGTATTTCCTTGTACCACTGTTTTGTTTAGTCCCATCTGTTACTAGTGTTCTTCAGTTACAGAGGAAGAAAGCGAGGCCCAGGTTGCTGAAGTGGCTTCTTGGAAGGAAGTCTCATAGCTCTCAAGTGCCAGAGGCTGGCTGTCTTGTCCAGCCCCACACCCTTGGGAGCCACCCCTCTTGGGTGGGTGAGCCTTTGCACCGTGTGGCTCCTCCCCCGAGGGCCCTTCCTGCTGAGCAGAGTTTAGTGTAGGGCTCCTTAGGTGCAGGTGCGCTGCTGGGCCCAAGAGCCTTGCTGCTTTGTCAGTTTGGGTTGCATAACAAAACACCACACGCTGGTTGGCTTAAGAAACAGACTTTTTTTTTCTCATTTATTTTTTCCTCTAGAGGCTAAAAGCCCAAGATCAAGGTGTGAGCAGACGGGTGCTTGCTGAGGGCCTGTTGTGCCCTAATCTCACATGGTGGAGGGAGAAGGGAAGTCTCTTGGGTCTCTTTTCTAAGGGCATGAATCCTGTCCATGAGGGTTCACCCTAATAACTTAATCCCTATCCTAGGTCCCACCTCCAAACGCCATCACATGGGGCATTGGATGTCAATGTATGAATTTGGGGGACACAGATATTCAGTCCATAGCGGTTACCAAGTACACACACTCTCCACCCCCCACAGGCACCTGGCAGTGGAAGAGTGCCTGTCTCAGATGAGAGCTGAGAGGCCATGCGTCCTATACAGAGATCTGGGCCCAGAGATGACACAGCCTCATTCAGGGTCACAGGGTGAGCCATTGGCACAGCCAGGCTAGACTGGGTCTCTTGATTTGTGACCAGGCTCTGTCCTTCTCACTGGAAAGTACTAGTAATTTTAACAGACCACATTGGAAATTGAAGGGGAGTTTTAAATATATTTTTATTGATTTTTCACAGAGAGGAAGGGAGAGGGATAAAAAGTCAGAAACATTGATGAGAGAGAGACATCAATTAGCCGCCTCCTGCACACCCCACACTGGAGATGTGCCCGAAAGCAAGGTACATGCCCCCGACCGGAATCGAACCTGGGACCCTTCAGTCCGCAGGCCGACACTCTATCCACTGAGCCAAACCGGTCTCGGCTGAAGGGGAGTTTTAGAATTATCAAACTGGCCTGTTCTTAGAAAATGCTGGTGATGCCTGAGCCGGTTGGGCTCAGTGAATAAGAGTGTTGGCCTGTGAAGTAAAGGGTCCTGGGTTCAATTCCAGTCAAGGGCACATGCCCAGTGGCCGGCTTGATCCCCAGTAAGGGGTATGGAGAAGGCAGCTAACAATGATTCTCTTTCATCATTGATGTTTTTTTCTCTCTTTTTCTCTCTGAAATTAATAAAATTACATTAAAAAAAATGCTGGTGTTGTTACATAGACAGCACTGGACAGGATCAGGAGAGAAGACTAGCTCGTGGTGGAGAAGGAGCCGACAGTGCAGACTTGGATGTGGAGGAAACACACATCCAAGGCTCTGAGCCCGGCCTCAGCCTGCTGACTTGACTTGTCAGAGGTCCTGCAAAGGCTCCTCCCAAAAGGTGGGGGCTGTCCT
Organism: Lasiurus cinereus; assembly: GCA_011751065.1. Classification (NCBI taxonomy): domain Eukaryota; kingdom Metazoa; phylum Chordata; class Mammalia; order Chiroptera; family Vespertilionidae; genus Lasiurus; species Lasiurus cinereus. The sequence goes on along the minus strand of JAAGEH010000293.1, from coordinate 4,286,459 downwards.
TTCCAGTCTCCCATAGGCAACAAAATCCCCTGAGAGGGGCCACAGCCTTCTTGGGCAGAACTAAAGCTGCTACAGGAAGAGAGAGCTTGGCTCACTGATTCTCTCAACAGACACTTATTCTAAGTCAGGTCATGGGGATAATGAGATGAAACAGACAAGCTTCCTCTCTTTATGGAAACTTCACTTTGGTGAGGATAATAAACCAGTATGAAAAAGAGATATTGAGATGTTGTAGGGATTGTGAGTAGAGGTGGGGCCAGGAACAGCCCTTCTGAGGAAGAGGCAGAGATGCTGAGACCTAGGAATCTGTCCAGGTCTGAAAGGCAGAGCACTCAGGCAAGGTGGACAGCAAGTGCAAAGGCCCTGGGGTAGGAAATAACTGGGTGAGTTACAGGAAGAGAAAGGTGGCCAGTAGGAACAGACTTTATTTTAGGTTCAGCATTAGTGCTGCTTAGAGCAGAGAGTCCACTGGAATTCCTGGCCCACATCACTCCAACAGCTTGCCTCCTCACCCTCAAGACATCCACCTGGGCTGTGTTCCTCCTTTGCCTCCGTAAGCCAGGCACCTGCCTTTGCATGCTACGAGGAGCCTCATGTGGCTGCTGCTCCAGCACAAACAGTAGCTGCTAAATGCAGTGCTCCTTCCCAACGCCTCTCCATATCCCCACTCTGATGCATTGTTTACATTTCTGATGACTTCGTCCTCATTAGAGGCAGTTAACAGATCAAAACAACATTTCTTGGACCTTATAATCAATTGTGTTATGTTTACCTTTTAGTTACTAGGCAGACTGTTAGGTTTTGCAAAAAAAAAAAAAAAAAACCTGCCTGTTATTATTTAATTGGAGAAAGCTGCTCTCATTAAGGATTGTTACAAACAACCATGAGTTTCCCTGAAGACAGCCCTGAGCAAGCCATGCCTCTTCATTTGCTGGTTGCTGATGGACACTAACTGGCTCCCAGATCTCACCTGGAAAGAGAGAGTGTCAGTGTTTCATCCTGCCTGTGTGTGTGTGGTGGGGGGTGATCCAGGTGAGCACTTGGCTGAGGCCAGCTGCTAGGAGGGTGGTGCCTGGTCTGCTCTGTCTAGGGGCTCAGGACTGACCAAGTGAGTCCTCCATCCATCTCACCTCCTTGCCTTTCCTTAAGGGCTGCCAAGAGGGCAGGGTGAGGGAGTGCCCTCAGGGGCTCACAGGCGACTGTCAGGACATTGGAGAATCTCCATGGCCCTTACTCTTGCCACTTAAGTGCCACCTCCATGGTGAGGCTCTACCTGGCATAGACAACATGTCCCATTGGGGTCCCCTGTGGGATGGGAGGCCTTGCTGGAGCCCAGAGCAGCACAGCACACAGGCCCATTTCTGCCATTTTCTGTGGACAGTCCCATCTCTGTCCTTTTTATTCTCATTAAACTTTTTGAGATCCTTGTAGATTCACATGCAGTTGTAAGAAATAACATAGAACCCACATACCATTACCCAGCTTTTTCCAAAGATAATGTTTTGCAGAACTTGAGTACAACATCGCAACCAGGATGTTGACCTCACAGTCAAAATGTAGACATTTCCATCACCATAGGATCCCTCATGCTGTCCCAGACAGCCACACCACCTCTCTCTTGCTTCACCCCTCTGATCATTCTGTAACCACTAAACTCTTCTATAATTTTGTCATTTCAAGAATGTTATATAGATGGACACATATAGAATGCAACTCTTTGGGACTGGCTCTTTCCACTCAACCTTATTCTCTGGAGAGTCATCAGCTAGGGTGTGGATCAATAGTTCCTTTTTACTTTGGGCTGTGGTCTATGGTGTGGATGTACCACTCTCTGTTTAACCTTTCACCCATCGAAGGCTGCTGGTTGTTTCCAGTTAGGAGGTACTATGGAGAAAACTGCCCTATATGTTCACGTACAGATTTTGGTGTTAACGTCGTGTCTTCATTTTTGTAGGAGAAAGGCCTAGGAATGCCATCCTGGGCTCTATGGTAGTGCCATGCTCAGCAATTTAAGAAACTGTTTTCCTTCTTATATTCGCACCAGCAGTGGAGAGAGAGATCCAGTGTCTGTGCATCCTCCCAGCACTGGTGTGGTCACTATTTTTCATGTTAGCCATTCTGATAGGTGAGTGGTGACATCTCATTGGGATTCTAATTTACATTTCCTAATGGCTATTGATGTTGGACATAATTCCATGTGCTCTATTGCTCACCTGCCTATCCTGTTTGGTGAAATGTCTTCTTGTCTTTAGTCCATTTTAGAACTGGGCTGGTTGGTTTGTTTTTGGGGTGGTGTTTTTGTTGTTTTTTGGTACTGTCTGGTTTTACATGTCTAGGTACTCGTTCTTTGTCCGATAGGTGATCTGTAAATATTTCCTCCCATTCTGCTGCTTATTTTTCATCCTCTTAGAGAAAAGCTTTTTTTTTAATGAAGTCCAATGGAACAAGGTTTTCTTTTAGGAATCGGGCTTTTGAACTTTTGCTGGCCCTGAAGGTTTTCTCCTGTTTCTTTTATAAATGTTTTATAGTTTTACATTTTACATTTAAATTGGTAACTCATATAAGGTGTGAGACTTAGGTCAAGGTTCACATCTTTGTTTTTTGCCCACAGATGTCCAATTGTTCCAGTACCATTTGTTGAAAAGACTTTGTTCCCTCTTATTAATTTGTGTTTGTGCTTTTGTCAAAACTCAGTTGAACATATTTGTGTAGTCTATTTCAGGATCCTTTCTTCTGTTTCATTGACTGTGTGTGTCTCTACCAATACCATACAATCTTGACTGCTGTGGGGGTACATTGTAAATCTTAAATCGGGTAGAATGATTCTTCCCAATTTACTCTTTTAAAAAAAGAGTAAATTTTAGCTATTCTGAGTTCTTTGTCTTTCCATATAAATTTTAGAATAACCTTGCCTATATCTACAAAATATCTTGCTGGGATTTTGATAAGGATTTTGTTTGTTTTTTAAATATAACTTTTCTATAGCTAGCATATATTTTATATATTACTTTTAATAGGTTGAAAATTTTAAAAAGAGCAAAAAGAAAACTGAGAATGTCTACACGTCTACCACAGTATGTGTCCTGCACAGACTGTTTCATAACAGCTGTCTTTCACTTAATATTGTGATTTTTCCCCACTTTTCTATGTCATAATTTTAAACTATTTCATCATATTTATTTGTGTGGATACAGCATTACTTATTTGCTGGATATTTACTTTTTAAAAAAACTTTTAATTAATTTTCCTTGTTATAAATATCTTAGAGCCATATCTCTGTCAATAGCTTCAATTACTTCCTTAGGAAAAACTTTTGATGAGTAAAATAACTGGTATCTTCTTGATTGTTCTGTTTTCCTGACCTCAGATGGAGATCCAGTTCCTTAACTGAAGCCTTTGGTTATTAGCTCCAAAGAGGACTGAGCATCCACCCAGTTTCTGCCTCTGGTATCCTACTAGCTGAGCTTCGTCCTCTTGGCATTTCCCCACCCCCAGGACGGGGGCTTGGATGGAAGAGCAGAGGCAGCAGAGATCCAGTTCTCCACACTCTCTGTTCTCCACCTCGTCTTTGAGGCTCCATGCAGTTCAGAACTTGCGCCCTATTCCACCCCCAGGTGTAGAAGAGATGGGAAATGATGCTGTGTCTGCCTCTGAGAACACCTCCACACCCTCCATTTACCTAGTGATTCTCTGTTCTTCCTTTTTGGAAGAAGGTACTGGGGAACATGGGCCCTTCCTGGTATCATTGTCACTTAAAAGCCTCTCTCCCCATCCCTGACTGGCATGTGACTATTTAAAGAAAATTCTTTAGTCTTCAAAGAGTAATAGGATAGTTTCTGAGATGCTGGTTAAAATTCTTGAATATGTTTGAGGGATTTACATTTTCAAAGAGAGAATGTTTTCTGTTTGATGTTGAGAAAAGATGATTTTTTTTCTTTCCTGGGAATTTAAATAATCTGCTTGACTTTCTAGTGGAAAAACCACAGTGTTCTTAGATTTTGGATGTGGCATTTGTTAGAATCCTCAGTGATTGATTGAGGAAAATGTGTGTATAAGTGATTCTGAAATATTTTTAAACCAACGGCCATCTGTAAGTTGTCAGCTTTTAAAAAATGGCATCTTCTGTGAATAGGGAAACTTCATTTATTTGAAGGAAATAGCCACACAAAAATATCAGTTTTGAATGATCTTTAGTAATGACCCCAAGAGTACGTTCCAGAAGAAATGGAATTAGTCTGCCCCCTTGTGGATAACTAGGAAAATACCCATCTTCCCCACTAAAAGTTACATGTAAGAGTTCTAAGGGAACTAACTGTAGGATATACATTTCTTTCTCATTTAAAAATAATAGTAAATACATTTTATGTAAAATTTGTGTTAAAGTAAGAGGATATTTCTGTAATACCTGATTAGGTTTGTGACTGGTATTTTTAAGTAGGGCACACAAAAATAAGTACAAGAGGTTATATATACTATATATACATATATAAAATTTTAGGGTCTCCTATCCTATGTCCCCAGAGCAACAATCTTCATGTCCTTGAATGTATCCTGTAAATGGAGAGGTTCAGGAACCACCAAGAAGTTGTGGGTGAGGAGTTTGGGGACTCCCAGGAAAGGTAAGAATAATCGTCACTGTCATTTGGGGGCAGGTGGCTATATTCCAGGCACCGTTGTGACCCTTTATGACTGCTCTGTGAATGAATTCTCATAACAAGTTTATGCTGATATCTCATTTTATAGCTGAAGAATCTGAGGCTCAGAGAGGCTGAGTAGCTTCCTCAGTCACACAGCTGGTAAGTGACAGAGCTGGGATATAAAGGAAGGTCTGCCTGGCCCCAAAGCCTCAGTGCACCCAGAGGGCAAGAGGCACACACCCCATGAGGTGGGCAGGGACTCAAGAAGCAGACGGCCTTGTTCCTGCCCCGGAGATCACAGCCATTTGCTCTGTCGCACTGTCTGAGAAAGGGGAGCAGAAGAGATCCCGAGCACCTGTTATGAGCTGAATTGCGTCCCCCAAATTCACATTAGAGTACTAACCCTTAGTACCTCAGAATTAATCCTATTTGGGGATCAGGCTTTTAAAGCGGTAATTAAGGTAAAAATTGGGTTATTAGGATGGGCACTAACCTAATATGACAGTGTCCTCATAGCAGACACACGCAGACGTCAGTCATGTGAAGACAAAGGGAGAAGACAGCCATCTGTAAGCCATCTGTAAGCCAAGAAACGAGCCCTGCTGACACCTGGTCTCAGACTTCGGGCTCTAGGGCTGAGAAAATAAATGTGGTGTGTAAGCCCCCAGCCTGTGGCATTGTGTGCGGCAGCCCCGCGGACTAGGACAGCACTTGTGGCCACTGGGAGTCTTCTTGGAGGAAGACTGCTGGCTGGCTTGGTGGGAGAGGGGCTACCGTCTGAGAGAAGGCACCGAGCGGGTGTGCTGGGTGTGTTATGTGGCATAGCAAGTCCAAGTCCAGGGCACCCAGGGAAAGCTGGCTTTCAGCAATGGAGAGAGGCAGATGGATGGGGAAAGACTTAGAATGCCAGATCCCAAGGAAGAGGGAGCAACCAAAGGTTTTGAGCCAGGAAGTGACGAGATAAAATCAGAATTTAGAAAGAGTGCCCAGGCAGCAGGTTGGGTTGGCGGGGAAGCTGTCTGAAGGTCAAGGTCACCTGAAAGAGGCAATCTGGGATCAGAGTGTTAAGGGCCAGCAGGAGAGTGGCTGGGGGACAGAGTCCCAAGTGGATCCCCGAGAAGGAATAGTTCATCGGTGACATTGGAGGGCCTACGTGAGGGATCAAAATGGCATCCTCTAACAGGCAAGAGAGGTCAGGATCAGAGTGGGGGGCTCAGGCAAGAGCTGTAAGACGCGCCCCCCCCGCCAGTAACACTGTCCGTGACTGTAACTGTTATTTATAAAAGTGTGTCTTTGATTTGCCAGCATGAAAAGCAGGCAGCACTTTTAATTATATCCTTTGCCTGACGCTGCAGGCTTCTTATCTGAATTGGCAGGGGTGGGTGAGTAGCTTCTGGTGGCCTGGCAGAAGGGCAAGTTCAACATGTCACCAGTCCTATAAGGAAGAAGCCCCGGGTGGTGTTACATGCTTACCACCTGCAGAGCCCTCGGCATGCTCCTGCTCTGAGGAGATTTAGATTCAGAATTTATTGGAGCTTTCCCTGGAAAGCAATGCAAAGTGAGGAAAGAAAGGGAAGGAGGGCGACACCGGGAGCATGTGAGGAAGGGTCTACCTCTGGGTGGACCTGAGCGGGTGACTCATGTCTGGTGCCCCAAGGTACCAGGCACCGCTTCTCCCAGAGAGCTGCTTCCAGTGATAAGAGTGTCGTTCAGAAACGCAAAGGGCTGTCTTGACCACCAGAGGCACAAATGTAGTGGAGGTTTTGTCCAACAAAGGAAACCAAGTTGGCTGCCGGGAGAGAATCTTGCTGTAGTTGAGTTCCAGTTTTTAGTCCGACTTCCCTCTGCACCCTAGGTGTTGTGCACCCTAGGTGTTGTCCCTGCTGTTCCCTCGGCTGCCTTTTTGAGGGACATTGTCCCTCAGACCTGGAGGTCTGAGCCCTCCTCTCTCCTACAGGCAGCCTTCCCTGACCACTCCAGCCTTCAAGAATCTCTGCTTTCTCCAGATGGACTCGGCAGTGCAGGGAGCATGTGCCCTTGAAAGTCCAGGACAGCCTGAGTTCTGAAGCTCCTGCCCTCGCTGTCCTCACTGGCTTCTGCCAGGACAGGCAGATGGTCCCTGTGGCAGAGATGGGGGGGTGAGGCATGGGTGGGCCTGCTGTCCCCACTCATGTAGACAGGGGTCTCTCCTCTTGCACAGCAGGGACTAAAGCTCAGGACCAGGGACCTGAGACAGGTCCCTTAGCCACACTGACCTCATCTCCAGAATGGAGCTCCGAATCCCTGCCCTGACCTATTGTGAGGGTACATTTAAAGGGTCCTGGTGCTGAGTCCTAGCTCCACATTCTGCAATCCTGGACAAGTCAGGCCCCAGTCCTGGGCCCAGTCATCCCCACAGGTCCGTAGGTATGAGGAGCCAGTGAGGATCGGGTAGAGCCATGGAAGGCCCATGCCTCGAGCCAGGGGACAGGGACATGTGGGGAGGGATTCTGCCTGGCAAATACTTGAGCTCCAGCTTGAGTAAGCTCTGGTGACAGGTGAATGGGAGCATTTTCTCCAGGGCGCTAGGCTGGATCTCGGAGGGCTTGCTAGGAAACCTCGGAACCTGGACTTGCGCAGCAGCATGGGGAGATGGCTCCCTGAAAGTCACCTGAAACTTCTCGCAGGTAAAGACAGAAAGGCCTGAGGGGCTGGCTTTAGCTGCTATTGGTGAGGAGAAGGGCAGCGTCTAACACCTGCTTGGATTGAAGACAGCAAGTTGTGGTGAATGGTTCCCTTTACATCCAATTCAGTGTAAAATTCACCTACGTCCATAGATTCACAACCACAGAAGCCAGCCAGGAACCATGTCACCAAACCAGCATCCTGTATGGTCTGACCATATCTGATTATACCTCGTGATGGGTATTTACATAGACTCATCTTTTACTGGAAAAGAAATCTACTCTTGTCCCAAGAAAAAAATATCTCTAAAAGCATGGATTTGAGGTACATAATAACTATATTTTTTCTAATATACATTCTATTAAATATATTTGCTGTTAAAATAAAAACTATTCATCTGAGTGTCATCTAAACTCATTTTTCTTTTTCTAAACATATATTTTTATTGATTTCTGAGAGGAAGGAAGAGGGAGAGAGAGATAGGAACATCAGTGAGAGAGAATAATTGATTGGCTGCCTCCTGCATGCATCCTACTGGGGATTGAACCCACAAGTTGAGCATATGCTCTGATGGGGAATAAACCATGACCTCCTGGTTCAGACATCAACACTCAACCACTGACCCACACTGGCCAGGTTAAAACTATTTTTCAATGGCAAAGTGATTAAGTACGTCAGCTTCAGAGGCTAACTGTCTTTGAATTTCCGCTCTGCTATTTCACTCCTGGCCATATATTTCTCAATGAATTCTTAACCTCTTTAAGCCTCATTACAGTGAAACCTCAATAAAACAATAATTCAGGCGAATGGGGTGTTTGTTAAAGCCAAAAGTCCATTATATAATAAAGTAGTTTTTCCAAATATGCATGTTAAAAATTTGACATATTTTGTTAACGTGTTTTTAATAGTTTGTGTAATTAAAATTAAGTATGTATGAAAAGTTGAATTTCACAGAAAATTTTCTTTATTACAGTAATTTCAAATTTATACCCAGTAGGTTTAGTAAATATGTACATTCACCAGTCATTGCGAGTAAACAAATGCGCACTGGTGGGTGGGATGTGGCTTCGCGCACATGGGAACTTTGGCAAGCATGTGTTAAAACTGCTGCAGAAAGTCACTCCACGTGACAACAGAACCAATCACCCCACATGCTGGGGTGGGATCGAGAGTTAACCATTCACTGAACATTGTTTATGAGCATTGACTCTTGGATTTAAATATGTAGACTATAGCTGTAGCTATGTAATATTTATTTATGTCAACAAAATTACTGTAGTGTTTTCCCAACATATTGCCTATCTGCTAAAACTTGTTAAAAATAACAGTGAATTAATAACAAAAAAAAATAACCTGTTAATTTAATTATAAGCAAATCTCGGTTGAAAGCATTTTAAAATTAACAGGGTGTTAATTTTCACATATGATATATGGGCCGGACATTTTGTCCGTTAATTCCGAAGTCCGTTAAATTGAGGTCCACAAAACCCAGGGTTTACTGTATCTCCTCTTTACTTGGGGCTAGTCACCTGGAAGCTAAAGATGGACTGTAGCCCTCACCTCCTGCTGCCGGCGACCTGAGGCTCACTCTCCCACCTGCACGCTGGCAGGCCAGCGGTGCCCTTCCCGACCTAAAGTCTGCAGCGAGGACTGCGTGTGGCATTTTTGGAGGTCACGTCCCTCTGAGCAGGAGCGCCGTGGAGAAAGCCGGCGTTCGGCATAGCCAGTCTTCCTGTGACTGTCCCACTTCGGGCTCAGGAGTGCCTGGGCAGAACCCCAGGAGAGGCCCTGACACTGAGTGACAAGAACAGAGACCAGCCCCGAGGAAACTGAGGCACCAGGTAAGGAGCCCAGGGTAGCAGAAGGACCCGTGGAGCCTCCCCCTCGCCTTCCCAGGAGGCCCCGGGGCATTCTGTTGGTCTCTAGGTGCAGGTCCCTGGGGAACCCACTGGCCCGTCAGGGAGAACTGATCTGTTCCAGAGACGTCAGCCTTCCCTTTGCCTTCCCTTTGTGAGGGAGACCTGGGTTAGGATGAATGAAGAGGCAGGTGGTGATCACAGATGTACTGGGTGCTTGGGCAGGGGCCTCCATGGGAACGGAGCCATTTGGCTTTCTTGCCCAACATCAGGTTTTGTGACTTCATTCTGGAATCTTCTCTGACTGGCTGAGCAGGAGAGAAGGCCAGGAGGGTGGGGTTTGGGGAGAGGCCTGGTCTTTTCAGCCGGGAGTTAGCTTAGGCTTGATCATGACACCTCAGGGCTACTGCTGACTCCAGAGCCGACCTGGAGGCCGTGTCTCAGGGGCAGCATGAGTGGCATCGAGCACCTGGGGAGTTGGTGGAGGCACATCTGGCCCATTCCATCCAGGACTCGCTGGTGAAGTGGAATCAGGGCCCAGGCAGGGAGGACTGAAGTGTCAGGGAGCCAAAGGCCCACCCCGGGGGCCACCCGGGGCCAGCACCACTGATGGCAGAAAGGGTAAGGCCTAGCTGTGCCCAGCCCACATAGGGGACAGCAGTCACGGCAATGGGTCTCTCTCCAAAGCTTCCCACAGGTGGGGCAGGGAGAGCCCTGCCATCCTCTCCTTGTGCTGGATCCCATCAGCCACATGGCCGGCCAACCAGCCTGCATGGTCCTAGGGCTGCAGGCCGCACACAGCGGGTGTTAGCACAGATTTATTCTTGCAGATCTGCAGGCCAGCAGCCCCGCACCAGGTGTGGCAGGGCTCCTCCTCGGAGCTCAGAGGGAGACTGCTCCTGGCCTCGCTCCCCACCTGTGGTGGTGACTGGCAGTCCTCGGAGGCTCTTGGCTTAAGGCAACATTACTCTGATTTCTGCCTCTTTTGTCACATAGCATCATCCCTGTGTCTTCTTCCAGATTTCACAGGTCTTGTAAGCACACACAGTCACTGGATTTACAGTCCACTCAAACCTGGTGTGACCTCATCTGAACTTGATTACACCTGCAAAGACCCTGTTTCCAAATAACATCACACACACAGGTTCCAAGGATCAGGACTTCAATAATCTATGGAGGACATGGTTCAGTCCACAATACCATGTAAATCACAGTGAAAAGAGCACAGGCTTTGGAGCAGGGCAGACATGGGCTCAAACCCTAGCGCTGCCACTAGTCTGGCCTGTTTCCTCACTACAGCAAAGTGGGAAAGGCAAGTCTATCCTCATAGGCCTAAGGGAGACCTTAAGGGGCTTGGCAGAAACTCAGCAAGTTGGTCTGAGCTGGGCCCTGGGATTCAGGTGCAGGGCCTGGTCCCTGCTCTCCAGGAGCTCACAGCCCATAGGACCGCAGATTAGATTTACCGCAGGTTAGGATTTAAGATTGGGACCGAGGTGGCCTCGAATTAGGACAAGCATGGACCACATGTGGCGGGGGAGGGCACTTACTATCCAGAGGCCCCTGCAGGGATCAAGAAGCTGGGGGCCAGACCCCAAGAGTTCTATGGGATTCTATGGGATGCAGAGTCCACCATGTGTACTAGGGGCTCTGGGACTGGTGGGCCAGGCAAAGATGGAGAATGCGCTGGCTTTTCTACAGCCAGTGTTCTGGGCCTCTCTGTCCCCACTGGGCCTGGGAAGTACTTCCTTATTTCTATCCTTTCCCCCTCTTGTGAGAGACAGCAGTGGTGGACAGCTTCTCCCTCCTATCGACATTGAATCTGGCAAAGACTTTACTCCTGGGCTCTTCCCTTCCCTCCCACCTTTCTTTCAATATTTGGTATTTATTGCATGCCAGGGCCGTTTTAGGCCCTGGGGATATGGGGGAAGATAAGAGACACTAATCAATCATGCCTATGAATGTTTCACAGGGGAGGAATGGCTGCTCTGGGTAAGGGTGGTAGGCGTCAATAATACAATAATACATTGTGATGCAGCTACACCACGGAAGTGACCTTGAGCCAGGAGCTGTCATAAAGGGAAAAGGAGAGAGAAGAGATTTCAGGGAGGAGCATCAGCATGTGCAAAGGTCCTGTGTTGAGAGTCCACTTGGAGTGTTGAAGGACTGAGGGAAGGTCTGTGTGGCCAGACCAAACAGAGTGAAGGGAATGGTCCCCAACTGGTGGTCCGTAAGGTCTGAAAGGTTGGCGACTGCTGGAATAGGAGATGGGCTGAGAATCAGCAGATCAGACCAATCATTTGTTGGAAAACTATCAACTGAGTGCCTATGACGAGCCAGAAGCTCCAGACAGACAAGATCACTGCATACACGGATTGTGAAGGCCACAGACGGAGAACATTTCGGTGTGGGAGGAAGTGAAGGGTCAAGTGGTCTGCAGTCACAGGGTGGAGGGTGGGGACTGGGAAGGCTCCTCTGAGCTGCGAGTGGGAGAGCAGATTGCACACAGGCTTTAAGACAGGACCAGCATGGTGTGACTGAAGATTAGTAAGAAGGCCAGCATGTCCAGAGTGGAGCAAGCAGTGGGGGAGGATGTAAGAGGAGGTTGCAGGTGTTGGCAGGCTCATGGGTAACCTAACCCTGACTGGAAGCCATTGGCTGGGTTTTAAAGGAGAGCTACACTCAGGTTTGCACTTTGGAAGAGCCCTCTGGCCTTCAGGGTCTCTGGAGAAGTTGGGGTGCAGTAACAGATGGAGTGCCTTTCTCTTCTCAGACATCCCACGAGAGCTTCGAGGATGAGCCCAGAGACTCGGAGGAGGAGGAGGAGGACCCAGGACCGCTGTCTCGGCAACAGCGGACCAGCAGCTCAAGGGGCAACGAGCCCATCCGCAAATCTGGCCCCTCCCATGGGCCCCTGGTGAACTCGGAGTACCTGCCCTTCTTCCGCACCCATGGACAGCTCCTGACTAAGGGGTCGTCCCTGCAGCCAGAGGTTGGGAGTGACCATGGAGGAGCTGGGAGTACCAGAGAGGAGTCATCCTGGGAGGACTCCGAACCACCTGGTGGGCTCTTCCCTTACTACCGCTCCGAGGAGGAAAGTTTTCCCAGCCTTTCTTATAGGGACTCCGAGGACCCGCCCACCATAAGGGAGGCCCCAGCTGGCTGCTTCCACAAGACAGCCATCAGCGAGAGCTCTGTGAGTAAGACCCCATGAGAAGCCCCAGAAAGGTGTGGGGAGCAGCCCTGGACCCTTCAGACCTCTATCCCAGGGCCCCAGGCCCCAGTAGGCCAGGCCAGTGCCCCACCCCCGGGGTCTGCTGGGGTTCGTGGAGCAGCGTGTCCTTGGTTAAGACAGGGGCTGGAGGCAGACTACCTACCTCATTTAGTCCCAGTTCGGCCACTTAATAGTACAGTGGCCTCAGGAATGTGTTTAAGCCTTGTGAGTCTCAGTTTCCTTATCAAATGAAGATAAAGTAGTAGCCAGCCACAGAGCCACTGTGCAAATTATATATAATAATGTGACTATGACACCAGGCTTAGCTTGGTGCTCCCCTACAGAAACATCTGTATAGTCCTTATGACTTGCTAGGAACCCAAATACTTCATATGTATCACTTATCCTAATAACAATCTGATGAGATAATTCTGATTATTATTCCCATTTTATGGATGAGAAAAATGAGTCTAAAAGAAGCTAAGTGATTTGGCCAAGGACACAGCTGCTACCAAGAACAAACCTGAGACTTGACCCATGTGCCTTGTCACTAATGGCCACCTCCAGCACCATGAAGTTGGGCACTGTGCCCATGATTGCAAAGATGGAGGGGGCAGGATGAGGGGCTCTAATCCCAGACACACCCCTTCTAGCTGGGAGCCCTGGAGGGGTGAATGATGCTGAGGAGTATCTCCCAGTGTGGGATGGGCCCTTCCCCTACTCCACTGTGGGAGTGCATGCACAGGCCAGTCCTGGGTCTGGACTGAACCTGGGAGCCTGGCTAACCACCTTGTCTCCTCTGACCAGGCTGCCTCAGGGCCCTCACCCATCTGCTGCACCATCCTGCTGGTCTCCGCAGGGCACTCCCATGACCACAGCCTGGAGACCACTTTCTCAAGCAATGCTGCCTTCAGTGGCCACACCCTGCGTGACTCAGGATTCGTGCCTTACTACAGAACCCCCGAGGAGAAGCTGCACACCAGCCCAGGTGGCCAAGAGGTGCAGGCACACCGTAAGGACCCGAAACCACCAGCAGCAGCAAGAGTCGAGCACCCAGCCCCAGCTGATCAGTGAGGGCCAAGGTGGCCGGGGGGAAGGCTCCCAGAGCTCAGTTGCCCTGGGACCAGAGCCTTCCGGCCTTTACACCCCTGCCACAGAGCCCACAACCTGCAGAGCTGGCAGGCTCTCCCATCCCTCTCAGCCCATGGAGTTGGGCAGGCAAGGACACCCTGTGCCGCCTCTGGTGTGGCTCCATGCTGATGTTTGACACAGCAGGCCTGGGGTTTGCCTTTCTCCTCAAGGAACAGAAGGAAGCAGCTCAGAAGGAAGCAGCTGTACCTATGATCAGCCACACCGCCCGGAAAGGGACCCCCACACCTGGGGGCTGCTCCCACCTGGCTCTCCTAGCTGGAAAACCTGCCCAATGAGTCAGAGAGCAGCAGCCCCTAAAGAGGCTTCACAAGGGGATTCTGCCTGGCCCAGCACTCACACTTTCCCATCGTTCCTGCTGAAGCCTACCCAACCCAGGTGGGGGGAGCAGGGTCCACTGGACAACTAAAGGGTGCAGAGACCAGAGGCAGGTTTTGTAAATAAATCATTTCACTCCAAGGGTTGGAGTTAGCGCACTAATTCGATGCTTTGGAGTAATGCTTATGGCTTCCATTCATTGAGCATTTGCTATATACCAGGCATCTTACGGACCACCTCCATAATCCTTAGGGGAGACTCTGGTGTCACCTCCATTCTACAGATGAAGAAACAGGCCTAGAGAGGTTGGTAGTGTGCCTGAGCTCACACAGAGAGCTGTGATTCGTGCCCAGTTCTGTCTGCTCGCAGGCCTGAATGCCTCAGCTCTCTCAGCGAGTCTTCACATGCAAGGGAAGGGCCAGCTGCTGCCCCCGGGGCTGGCCTGGACCCAGCCCACCCTGCTTTTCCTATTGCCCCCTGTCTTCCCACCCCAGGCTCCCTGCTGCTTGGAGCAGCAGGCTGAGGACAGTGGTGGGGCAGTCTTCCGAGCTCTGCCTTCTTGGGTTCTGTAGACGGGTTTCCTGGTGTCCCAGCCTGACCCCCCACCCCAGCTGCAGGCTCACCCCACATCGCAGCAGACAGCCCTGTGGCTGAAGCAGGTGGGACAATGACAACATGTGCTCATCTGCTCCTGAGCATGTGAACGCTAGGTCCGGTTTGAAACAGTCATGCACGTGTGTGTCACGTTCACAGCCACTCTGTCCTATGGAGCTGGGCCATGTCCCCTTCCTCTGGCCTGCACACCCCACATGGCTAGATTCCTGCTCCTTCACCAGGGGACACCCTCACGCACTCCCCACTCTTCTGGAGGACAGATGTTGAGGAGGAGGGGAGAGAAATCAGTCAGTCACACTTCAGCTACACTGAAGAATTTCTTCTTGAAAAATCATCTAATATTTTGGAGGCATGCTTATGATCTTCCTACAGACAGGTGACTTGGGGTTGGAGTGATCTTCCTACGGACAGGTGACTTGGGGTTGGAGTGTGATGGGAGAAATGGAGGTGCTCTGCCGGAAGACACCTGGGCTGTGCTCTGGGAGGGACTCGGGATTGGCCTGGTCTGTCTCCTGTTCCACGGGGATGGAGGTGGTAGCTGGCATCCTTGGGACCTCACTGCCCTCACAGAAACAGACTTGGGTTGGGGGATGCGTGCGTGTATGTTCAAAACTGGGGCCACTCTCTCCTTGTACAGTCCAAGCTGGGTCGTGGTGGGGCCCCTCTTCTCATGTGAGTGACATCCAGGGCAGGAGCCTCACAGCCACCTGCCAGCCTCCAGGGGGAGCTGGTGGGACCTCACTTGCTCATGAGGATGGAGAGACCCTCAAGTTTCTCAGGACTGAGGTTTCTCTTGCAGGAGCAGTTTGCAGGGAGAACCTGGAGCTGAAGGGGACGGGCTGGGACGAGTGCAAGAGCAGTTTGCCCTGGTCCATGCACCTGGCTACTCTGTGCAGACATGGATACGCACACACGCACACACGCACACATGTCAGGTCCCAGGCTATACAATGGGGAGAGCTAACGCCATTGTCAAGTGGCTGAGCACATCACATGCCATTGATGAGTTAAGTGGGACTTTGTTTAGCTACAGCTGACACCCCCACTTCACAGGTGAGACTGTCAAGGCACAGGCTGATTAAAGGACAAACGTAAGAGCACAGAGCTGGAAAACAGCGAAAACACTTAACTCCTCTGAGCCCTGCTCTCAACCATTATGTTTAGATTATGATAAACATTAAATGAACACTTTTTCCCCTATAGTTTCGGGGGTCAGGAATCTGGGAGCACCTTAGCTGGGTGGTTCTGGCTTGAGTCTCATGAAGTTGCGGTCAGGGCGTTGGCCAGGGCGGCAGCATCTGAAGGCTCCCCTGGGCCAGAGGCTCTGCTCCCTCACTCCATGGCCAGCGGATTGGTGCTGGTTGTTGAAAGGGGACACAGCTCCTCCGTGTGAGCCTCCCCACGGACTGCTTGAGTCCCCTCACAGCATGGGATCGGTTCCCCCAGCGACTGAGACAGAAGCTGCACCCGAGTCAGATGTTGATCACCCAATCTGCTGGTCACACAGACTCGCTGCAGTTCACTGTGGAAAGAGGCCTCACAAGGACACGAATGGTGAGAAACAGGGGGCCATCCGGGATTGGCTACGGTAATGCTCCAATGTAAGATGTGTTGCCACATTCTGGTGATTCACAGAGAGATCATCCACCAAGGCAGGCCCTGGAGTAGGGGTGGGGGCTCGGGGATCAGCATCAGCACTATCCTGGGGAGGGCTGTGCCCTGGCCTCCAACTCTGCACCTAGTCCCTAGCAGATCCTCAGGCTTTACCCGTCAGGAGAAGGCATGAGGCATCATTGATAAGGGCAGGAAAGGGAGCACATTGTGTCATATGGAGCCCAAAGTTGAGGGAGGAGTGGAGAATGGAGGGTGGGAAGACGGTGAGGCCACCTCAGTTACTGTGGAGACCCCAATGGAAGGGCCTTGGGGGGAAGAAGGTGGGACTGCCTTGGGCGGAGTCCCTGTTGGGAGAGGCGTCAGGATGAAGTGAGCAGGGAGGGGGTCCAGCTGTGGTGCCAGGAGCCCTTAGACAGTGAGCCACTTCCTTCTGCCCCACCCCATCCCACCCCGACCCCAAGTGGGCTTGTCCCTCATTCAAGGCTGGTTCTGAGCCTCCTCCCTGGGCACAGTTTTTGTCACTTAGGAAATCTGTTTTGGAGAAAATCTAATGCATATGGTTTGGGAATTATGTTCTTTTAAATTTTTTCCTTTGTATTTGCATCACAAGTGAGATGTCTTAGAAGTCCTTTAACATTTCCTATTTCTTTAGAGGAAACAGGGTGTTTGCTCTTTGTCGTGTTCACACTGACCCTGAAGCAGAGAGTAGTGGGGTACAAGGGTTCAGAGCTGATGGTTTTGTTGCATCCTATTCTCTTTTCTCAAGGTGCAGGGAGGGTCTTAAGTCTGGCCTTTCTTTTAATCGATGGAGAACTGGGGCCAGAAGAAACAGAGCATCCAAAGACCCACAGCAAGTGGGAAGACCTGGAACAGAATGGACTGATAGTTCTAGTAACTGACCCAGGTACCCCAAGTCCCAGTCCCATCCCCCACCATCACCCCCAGGGCATTCAGAGACGGTCCTCAGGCCGGTGTGTGAGAGAGATCACAGCCTCCTGATGTCTGGGCCAGCACAGGTGCCACTTCCCCTGAGGTCCCCACAGAACGTGGAGCCCGAGCCCACCTCCATGTGGTCTAGGAAGGTGTGTCCAGGAGAGAGGTAGCTGACCCTGAGATGGCTCCCTGTCCACTCACAGAGCAGCAGGAGGACTGAGGACCGCCGATAACCAGCAGATACCACCAGCACAGAGTCACTTCCTAGCCCTTGTGTGCCGAGCGAGGTCCTCAGTGGGCAGACTCCTAGTCTTCAGCATCCTCTCCCTCAGCAGTGGGCTCTGGGTAAGCGACGCTCCCCATGCTCGCCTGCTTTTTCACGCCCGGTGTCACTCAGGCTGTCCCTCTGTCCACCTTGCCCCCACCACTTCCTTCCCAGGCTGCCTTCCAGATGGTCTCTCTGTCCCTCTGGCCTCTCTTCTCTCCAGGCCAGGAAGGTGGGAGGTCTCCTGGTCTCCCCAGAGCCCTGCAGCTGATGTCTGTGAAACCACGTGGAGGAGACCACTCTCCCTGCCTGCATCACAAGCTCTCTGCATCCCAGCAGGTTAGTGCACAGCAGGCACTTAGCAGGGCCTTCTAGAGTGACCTCAGCTGCTCCCTCTACCCTACCCAACACCCCTCTTCTACAGGAACCCCTCAATTTCAGATCTCTCCAGCCAGGTTTTCTGCTCTCCTGACCCACACACCTCCACTGGTCCTCAGCACCAGCCCACTTGTGTCCTTCAGGGAGGAGAAAAGACCGAGCGGCCAGGCTGCTGTGTCCTGAGATGCACACAGGAGCCAGCTTGACCCACAGGAGCCGGTCAGAACAGAGGACAGAAGTCATCCCAGAGCACCCATAACTGGGGGGCATCTCTGCCCAGGGACCTAAGAATAGGAGAGCAGTTGACATTGTTAATACCATCTCACTGATGGTAGGGAAACTGAGGTAAAGAAGTTAAGACATATATAGATGGGTGGGGTGGAGCAAGGACTTTTGGGAAAGTCACTTCCACTCTTGAGTCTTGGCCAGGAGACAGCGCCTTGGTTAAGAGCTAAGGTGTGAATCTGTAATCCTCCACTTAACGGGCGGTGTGGCTTTGGAGAAATCGCTTAACCTCCCTGAGACTCATTATTTTTGTCTGTAAAGTGGGAGTTGCCTCACAGAATTCAGTGAGATGGTGCAGGTAAAACACACAGCATTGGGCTAGCTTGGCCTGAGGTGGAAAAGAGCCTGGTACATTTGCCTTGAGGAATCAGGGCAGGTGAAGAGATTGGGGGTTACCTCTCTATTGGGCTGCTCTCCCTCTGAATACACACACAGTCAGCTCCCACGAAGCCTCAGGAAGGTTCTCATCAAGCCTCTCCAAGGGCCACTCTGGCAACTCAGACTCCTCCTAAGCCTCCAGGTCAGCACCTGTTTCATAGCACACGTGTATACTGGGTCTGACTCTGCCAGCCCAACGCTGGTAAAACTCCCCCTGAGACAGCCAAACTGGTCATTTCTGCCTGAGAGTCCCAAGTGCTGTGCAGCAGCGCCCTCTGCTGGTACAGATTGACAACACATCCACAGCTGGTGTCTCCAAGGCCCGGCCCAGAATTTCAGATTTCATGACACTGCCTAGAAGGGAACCCATTTCTACTTTCCAAAAGATGGAGAGGGGTGTGTGTGTGGGGGGGGGGGAAGGGGGAAGAAGGGGGAAGGGAAAGAGGGGTAGTATGGACCTTCCCTAGGTGCCCAGTGAGTCAGTAGCAGTACTAGAAGCAGAGCCCAGGCAGCCCAGGCAGCCCAGCGGCTGCTTTGCCTCCTCTCACTTCAGCATCATTTGCTTCTGTTTCTTTCCTTAAAAAAATTTGTATTATTATTTTTTAATTTCAGAGAGGAAGGGAGAGGGAGAGAGGGAGAAATATCAATGATGAGAATCATTGATTGGCTGCCTCCTGCATGCCCCACACTGGGGATCGAGCCCCAAACCCAGGCAGTTCCCTGGCTGGGAATCAAGCCATGATCTCCTAGTTCATAGGCTGATGCTAAGCCACTGAGCAGCACTGGCCGGGCTCTGTTTGTTTCTTAACTTGGAGTGTCAAATTGAATAGGTGCTGGGCCTACAACTCGGGTGTGACAACTTTCATCTAATTTGGGCCAGTTTTCTGAAAGATTCAGCTCTATGTATCACACACACACATGATGTACACTAAACAGGCATTTTCCTGCCTCGGAGCGGGGATCAGGACAGCGCCACCTCACAGGGTCGCTGTGAGGAGCAGGCCAGGCAGTGAGTCGGTGGGCATGGTCTAAGTGCGCAGGAACTGTTGGCCATTAAGATGTGGTGAGCAGCCTCTTAAATGGCATGGGAAATTGCGTGCCCTGTGTTTTGCATAGCGACACTGCCCCTGGCTTTTAACCAACTCAAGAAGTCTGGTTTAGTTGGACATTTAGAATTATTTCAGTGCTGTTTTAGCTTCAAAGAGGAGGAGTCTTCCCGACCTTCAGTAAAGCATCCTTTCCTCCCTCTTGAACTTGGCAAAAAAAAAAAAATGTCCCTGAATGCCTTCCAGTGTCCGACGCGCGATGTGAACAGTTACAGGCGCCGGCAGACACCGTTGCCTCCAGGCGCCAAGGTTCTGCAGGTGGCGAGGGAGAAGGTGGGACTCCGGGGATCTCCCGGGGCCCTGGCATCTCCCCGGGGGTGCGCGGTGCCCGCCCGCCTGCTGCGCCTTTAAGGTCCGCTGGGGGCGTGCTGTGGGCGCCGGACGGGAGGCTGGGCTGGGCGTCGCCGCCGCGCCGGGAGCTGCGCTGTCCTCCCCCGGGCGCCCCTCCCGCGGGCCACGCCCCTCACACATTGAATGGGCACCGACCCGGCGCGGGCGCGCGCATTGCCGCGGCCCCGGCCATGGGCAGCTTCCAGCTGGAAGACTTTGTGGCGGGCTGGATCGGAGGTGAGCCCACCAACGGATGGGAGGGACCTCCCAGAGGTGTGTGTGCTTTCGGGAGATCCCCGGGTCCGAGAGGCAGACAGACAGACAGACAGGCGAGCCGGGCGCCGCGTGGGCCGAGGGTGCACCCTGGGCCGCACCGGGGTGCTCTGGTGCCCGCGGGTCCCCCCCGCGCCGCGCGCGCCACCTGCTGCGGGGAGAGAGAGCCAGCTGCCCGCACTCGGGATCTTGAGTTCCCCGCGGGCTGCCCGCCTGAACTCCGCGAGCCTCACCGAGGTTCACCTGAGCTGCCCAGTTGCCTCCAAGTTAGGATCCGAGGAGCTTGGTCCGGTAATGATTAAGCCGACAGCCAATGGAGCGTCTCGGCGCGCACACACCCTTTGGTGGCCCGGGGCGCACCTGAATTTGGGGACGTGGCTCGCAGGAACTTGTGGGTGAGGGTGGCGCTTGGCCTCTGGCCCTGACCTGAATGGGAAGCCCCACTGAGTGATCAGGCTGTGGTCCTCGGGGGGTGCCCCGGCGGGAGGGAGCCGATAGTAGGAACCCTCCCCCTCTTCAGCTGCTGTCAACTAAGGTCCCTTGTCCCGCTGCAGGAGCCGCTCTCTGCTGGGCTTGAGATGGGTTTGCTTGTTCAGGAGGTTCATCCATTTCCTTCTCCATTCTTCTCTTCCCAATAGGTCTATCCCTCCATTTCTCAGATGTAAGTGAAAATGGAAGTGGGGTGGGAAGGTTTGAGGGACTTATTGTAAAATATCTTCCTTGTTGGCCCATCTAAGAGGACCATCGGCAAAGGGATGTTGGCAAATGCAGCCCCTCCCCAAAGACAAAATAAAATATTGAGGTGTTGAGGCAGAGGCTATGGTGTGTTTGTGCACCACCAAGTATTCTACGTATGGAGGAGACTAGGTGATTTGTAGGAAATGGGGGAGTGGGAGAGGGAGGGAGCACAGGCCAGGTAGCATCCCAGATCCTTCTGGCACCCCTCCCACCTAGCAGGCATCTGTTCTGCCCCCCACAGATGGCTACAGGGCACCCGCTTCTCACCGTCCTGAGCAGAGGTGGCTCCTTTCACGGTGGGCAATTCTAAGCTGACACAGCTCTCGGGTTGGCTGAGACCTGCCCCTCCTAATTTTCCCACTCGAGGCTGCACCTGGAGGCCCTCTTTGGCCAACCCTTCAGCCATCCCAAGGGAAAGCTTTCCCTCCGCTGCTTCCTTCCTTCGGAGCCAGACAGCGCCAGCAGGGCTGCCAGTGGCTTGGTGTAGAAACCCCCTGGAGGCTAGAGCTGTCAGAGGAGCTCAGAGACTCCCAAGACCCAGAGACCCTCCCCAGAGTACATAGCCAGTAGCAGAGTGTCCTTTATTCTGTAAATGTCCGTATTTTGTTGACGCTAACTTCTTCTTTTTTTTTTTTGCTTCCATGAAATGGTGAGTGTAGTCACAGTGAATACTTAGTAGGTACCAGATGCTAAGTGTTCTGTGTATATTTTAAAAATAATTTCAAGGTTATTTTACATATTATAAAGTTCACCCATTGCAAGTGTGCAATTCAGTGATTTTTAATAACTTCACCAAGTTGGGAACCCATTACCATAAATTAGTTTGGGAACATTTTCTTTCATCCCATGTGAGATTCTTATGCCCATTGACAGTTAAGCCCATCCCCTCCTTTCCCTTTGGGCAACCACAAATCTACTTTCTGGCTCTATAAATTAGTCTTTTCTGGACACGTTAGACAAATGGAACCAAAAATATGTGGTCTCTTGTGTCTGTTTATGTATATTTCTTTATAATTCCAACTAGAGGCCCGATGCACAAAAATCCGTGCAAGAGGAGGCCTTCCTTCCCCTGGCTGCCAGCACCGGCTTCCCTCTGGCACCCGGGACCTGGGCTGGCTTTCCCTCAGGCCAACCGCAGGCACCCATGACCCGGGCTGGCTTTACTCCTGCCCCGGCTTTATCAGGAAAGATGTCTGGAATGACGATGGAAGATATCTGGTCTAATTAGCATATTGCCCTTTTATTATTATAGATGAGGTCGCTACGGTTATTACCTCCCCATTTTGCAGGTGAGGACACCCAGAGAAATCCAGTGGTTGGCCCAAGGCCATCCAGTGGTGTGAGCGCTGGGATAACCCAGGCAGTCTGGCGCCAGGGCCATTTTAAGCCCTGTACTTGTCCGCGATGTTCTCTTTCTTAATGACCTCGCATGATAAAATCTCACCATTGTATCCTTCACATTTTTTAAAAATATATTTTATTGGTGTCTTACAGAGAGGAAGGGAGAGGGACAGGGAGCTAGAAACATCGATGGGAGAGAGAGATGTCAATCAGCCGCCTCCTGCACATCCCCTACTGGAGATGTGCCCGCAACTAAGATACATGCCCTTGACCGGAATCTGGGTCGTGGTCCCGAGTGATGCCTATAGTGACAGATGCCCTCCCGGGGATAGGGAGCAGCTGGAGCCTGAGGACCAGACTCCGTTCTTCCCTGCTGGGAAGGATTCATGTGGAGTGACTATTCCAGCTCCCAGCTGCCCATCATTTTTCTGCTTCTGTCCAACTCTGTGGGAAGTAGAGGCTGAGAGGGGTCAGGAGGTTCTAGACCAAGAGCTGGTTTCTTTCCCTGTAAATATCTCATATTTCAATACTCCTTTACCTACCTTATCTGGTGAGCAGAGGCACTTGCTAAGAGAGAACTTTCTTCCTCACTGTGCTGGAGAATTTGTCCTAGAAAAATGGCTCCTGTTTCAATCTCATCATTATTGACTTCTCCAGTAAGGGCTTCTTAATCTACATGACCTCAGGGTAACCTTCCCTCCAAAATGGTTCCGGACTTGTGAATGTGTGTAGGTAGGCATTTTCCTGTGAAAAGACCCAGAGTATCCATCACCTTTTCAAAGAGGCCTTCTCTAAAAATAAAACAAAAATAAAATCAAGAGCAGCAGCATCTTTTTGAATGTCCTGGAAGTGCTAGGCTCTCTGCTGGTACTTAACATTCATAACCTCTTTGGATTTTACAGTGGGACTGTGAAGTAGGTGCTAATATTATTCCCACCTACACAGCTTAAGTTAAGTAACCTGCCAGTAACTGAAAAGTCTCTGGTTTTCTCTTCACCTCCTCCCGCTTTGTTGAGATAATTTGCATAACATAAAATTAGCCATTTTAGAGTGTGCGATTCAGTGGCATCTAGTACATTCACAGCACTTGGTAACCATCCCCTCTGTCTAATTCCAGAGCATTTTCCTCATGCCCAAAGAAGTCTCTGGACCCATGCTGTCACTCCCAGTTCCCCTCCCTCAAACCCTGGCAATTGCCAACCTGCTTTCTGTCTCTATGGACTTACCTATTCTGGATAATTCATATAAATGGAATTAGTCTGGCCTCTTTCATTTTCATAATGTTTTCAACATTCGTCCACACTGTGACCTGTATCAGCTCTTCATTCCTAGTTATATCTAACAACATTCCATTGTATGGATAGACCACATTTTGTTTATCCATTCATTCCCGTGATGGGCAGTTGGGCTGTTTCCACCTACTGGCCATTGTGGACAGTGCTGCTATGAGCATGTCTGCACGTGTACTTGTTTGAGTGCCGGTTTTCATTTCGTTCGGATAGTTACCTAGGAATAGAATTGCTGGGTCATCTGGTAATTCAATACTTAACTTTTTGAGGAACTGCCAAAATATGAAATGGTGCCACAGTGGCCCCACCATTTTATATTTCTTTTTTATTTTTACGTAAGCTTTATTTTTTAAATATATTTTTATTGATTTCAGAGAGGAAGGGAGAGGGTGAGAGAGATAGATACATCAATAATGAGGGAGAATCACCTATTGATCAGCTGCCTCCTGCATGTTCCCACTGGGTTTATAGATCAACTCTTGACCACTGAACCATGCAGGCCAGGCATGTCCCATTTCACATTTCCACCAGCAATATATGAGGGTTCTATTTTCTTCATATACTCAATGACACTTGTTTTCCTCTTCTTTGGTCTAAATGGTAGCTATCCTAGTGGGTGTGGAGGGGGAATCTCGCCGGGGTTCTGATTTGCATTTCCCTAATGACTAATGATGTGGAGCATCTTTTCTTGTACTTGTTGGCCATCTGCATCTCTTCTTTGGAGAAATGTTTCTTCAGTCCTTTGCCCACTTAAGGTGTAAGAGTTCTTTATATATTCTGGATACTAGGTTCTTATGAAACATATGATTTGTAAATATTTCCCCGCATTCTGTAGGTTGCCATCATTTTCTTAATAGGATCCTTTGATGCACAAAAGTTTAAAGTTTTTATGATGTCCAATTTATTTTTTTTTCATTTGTTACTTGTGCCTTTGGTGTCATGTCTAAGAATCTACTGTAAATCTAAGGTCATGAAGATTTTTTTCCTGTGTTTTAGTATGTGGCTTTTATAGTTTCAAGGTTTCCATTTAGGTCTGTGTTTTATTTTGAGTGAACTTTTTACACGGTATAGTGTTATAGTGTGTCTAACTTCATTCTTTTGCATGTAAATACCCAGTTATCCCAGCACCTTCACCGCCCTTTGTGGGGGTGGGGAGGGGTGGGTGAGGGAGAGTGCTCTTGTTTCTTAGGGCAGAACTGGGTTTTACTCCACTTTTTCTGTGCCTTCCTCCATGCCTTGGCCAGTGCCTAGCACATGGTGAGACCTCGCTGGTGAGTGGGCATTGGTAGAATAAGTGAGTGTAAGTGCCTGAGCCCTCTGTCCTATCCCAAGAGCCAGCAAGTGCAAGTGCAGGGCTGAGTGACTAGGTATTCTTCTTCAACCCACAGGTGCCGCCAGTGTCATTGTCGGCTACCCTCTGGACACAGTCAAGGTACGATGGTCCTGTTCATCGTTACTTCTTGGAAAGGGCCTGGAGTGAGTCTGCCTGCCGTGTCTGATCCCGTCTCAGCCCACGGCGGGTTCTCTGTGCCAGTTCATGGGGGTGTGGTGCCAGGAGGCCTGGTTCGGAATGGCTCTACCCTCAGTGCTTGGCAGTGATTTTGTTTTGATGAGTGTCTCCTTTCTGCCTTCAGGTTCTCATGGACTGTGGGGGTGGGGGTAGGCACTGGCAAGTATCCTATAAGCCCCTGGGAACTAAGGAACCAGGAAAGACTTCAAG
Organism: Lasiurus cinereus; assembly: GCA_011751065.1. NCBI lineage: Eukaryota > Metazoa > Chordata > Mammalia > Chiroptera > Vespertilionidae > Lasiurus > Lasiurus cinereus. The sequence goes on along the minus strand of JAAGEH010000293.1, from coordinate 4,261,359 downwards.
TGTGACTTAGCCTCTGAGCCCCAAATGTAAGGCTGGGTTCTAGGTGATTAGAAATAGCACTGAGCTGGGGACACTTCAGTGGGACGTTTACCTGGGCAAGACCGGCATGGCCAGTTGGCTAACACATCAGGTTTCTGACAGCAGCTGAGGGTCTGAAGCCAGGACAGGAGGTCGGCACTCAGCCCTCGCAGGCCGTGGGTGTCAGGGTAGGACTCTGGACTTGGGCTGGAAAGGGGAAGCCACTCTAAGCTGAGGGAGCTCACGTGGTGTGAGGACTCTGGAGCCAGCAGGGCCATCTGGCATGGGATCACTCAGCCCCTAGGTCCACAGATGTAGAAGCTGGCTCAGAAAGGGAAGGGGTGGCCTCAGGTCACACAGCAACGAGTGAGATACTACAAAGAAGCACTTGTTAAATTTTTTATTTTTATTATTTGTTGCAGAGGGAGAGTGAGAGAGAGAGAAAAACATCAATGATGAGAGAGAATCATTGATCAGCTGCCTCCTGCAAGCTGCACATTGGGGATAGAGCCCACAACCCAGGCATGTGCCCTGACCGCAACTCAAACCATGACCTCCTGGTTCATAGGTTGATGCGCAACCACTAGCAATGCCGGCCGTGCAGGAGCATTTTTTTTTTTTATAAACAAAAGCCAAGTTTATTTATTCATTTCTTGCATTTAAAGTACTCCTCAATGACATCCTTTGCCTGAGGCTCTTTGCCATAGTCCTTAACCACCACACAACTGCAGCCAGCCACTTTATGGGGTTTCCCTCTCTGTGGACTTTACAGAGGTCACTATTCCCCTAGTTTCTTGTGGTCAACCTTAATTAGGGTGATTTGGTGTTCAGCACAAAGAGCCTCCCCCAACTTGACGTCACAGGCTCATCACAGCTGGAGGCAAGTACACAAAGGCGGGTGTGGCGCTTGCCTAAGGCTTTGGCAGCCTCCATAATTCTGCGCTCAGCCATCGTGGCAGAGGGTGGTCTTCAGCACCTCTTGCAGAGCAGTCTTAACATCCATTACCCCTCCAGCAGCCGTGCCTGCCTCAACCATGCTGGTGGGTTGTGGGTAGAGCCGAATCTTGAACTGCCTCTGTGTACACCGCAGCAGCAGGGCAAAAGGAGGAACACTTTTTGACTCCACTCCCAGTCCTGCCACCTGTCCCCAGGGGTGAGCAGGACTCAGAGCCATGCTCTGGGTGCTCACAGTGACATCCAGATCCAAATGCAAAGCTCTGCTTGGGTCACACACACAGAGGAGCCTCGCAGGCCCTTCTCACAGGGCTGCCACCCCCTGCGTTCCCCCTCCCCTCCCTGTGTGACAGTGGCCCCCTCCTAGGTCAGAGCCCAAGCTGTGGGGATGGCAAGGCATTGCTGTTGGATCAGGCCAGTGCAGGTCCTGCCCTTCGGGCCTTCCAGCCGCACTCCTAATGCAGGTGCGCTCTGCGTCTCCCGAGAGAGTGTCCTTCCCTCTCCCCGGGCTAGCCAGGGGAGGGTGGGCCTTGTGGGAGCCTCCATCCCCCCTTGCATAGGCATGTCTGGCCACATGTCACCTGAAAAGGCTGGAGCTCGCCTCCTTTCTTCACTCTGTCCCCTGAGCATCTGGAGGGGACCCTTTCTGATTTGTAAAAGCCAGTCTCTGCTCAGCCTGAGAACCTCCCCGCTGGGTGCCGCCTGGTGATGCCAGCTTCTGGCCAGCCTCTGGGTCCAGCCCAGGGGGAGTAGGGGGGAGTGGTCCCAGGGCCATTTCTCCCCAGAACATCCTCCTTTCCTCCTTTCCTCATTTTCTCTAGATTCCCTTCCACTGACAAAGGTCTGGGCAGAGCTTCAGAGTCAGAATAGCCTGAGTGCAGTCCAGCGTCCCCACCTACTCTCCTGGGACCAGGGCAGAGCACTTAACCTCCCTGAGCCTTGGTGTCCTAGTCTGTGAAATGGGCAGAAAACACTGAGAGTAGAGCAATGAGTGGGCCATACGCTGGCATGTGTCTCAAGCCCCAGGCTGGCCCATGGGCGAGCCAAGCCAGGAGACGTACCTGGGAGCTGAGTTAGTCAATTTCCTTGCCCCGCCTGCAGCTTCCTTGTCACTGCTGTTTGACCACAGTGGGGCTGAGGTCAGGATTCTCACCTGGCTCCTGGCACAGCAGATACACTTACGGTTTTTGCTGATGCAGTGTGTACCAGGACAAGGGAACCTGCAACGAGGTACATGTCCTTGGCCAGGAATCACACCTGAGACCTTTCAATCTGAGGGCTGATGTTCTAACTACTGTACTGAGCAGAACCAGCCAGGGCAGGAAGTATTGTAATGGGGAGTTATAGACCACACTTCTTAAATGAAGTAGAACCCTCTGAGATTAGGATAGAGGGCACCCTGGGCACTTTCATGGGCTTATTCGGACCCTCTGTGTCCTCATGAAGCCCCTGGTCACCACGGCCAGCCTCCATTAGAGGACACCACACCTTCCACATCAGAGAGTGCAGAGGGGCCAGGAGCGAGGGCCCACTTGGCTCCAGGACAAGAGGGCAGTAGGAGGCAGCCCTGCCCCAGAGGGGCGTGCAAACAAACCCTCAGTGAGCAGGCAAACAGACGACACCATGGCAACGTTGAAGCTCTGGCCGAAAAGATGAGCAGGTGCTGGAGGAAGAGCCTTGGGGGGGAAGAACAGGGGTGGGAAGCTCTGGAGGCAGAAAGAACCGATGCTCCAGGCAATGTGCTGAGCATGGGTGGGGCGGAGGCAGGGGATGGAGGAAATGGCTGGGTGGGGTGCGAGGCGAGTTTGGGTGCTCCCCCAGGCTTCCTGGGTGCTGGCTAAACATATAGGATCTATTCTAAGTTGATATGAGGCCCCTGGACAGCCATAAGCAGCAGTGACACAATTCATCAGACCGTCAGAGGTCAGTCTGATTGGGTCAGGACTGGGGGGAGCAGGGGCCATGGCAGGACCAGGCATCACCCAGTGAGAGATGAAGGGCTCTGGAGGTAAGAAGAGCTGGTCACTTCCCAGGAATATGGGGAGAGCAGAATGACAGACAGAGCTACAACACCAGTTAGCTTTTTGTACCCGAGGCAGGGGTCAGATGTCCCCCAACCAGCATCGTGTTTGCTCAACAAACTGACCTTTGTTCTTCTCCTGGACTGGGAGAAGGTCTGCATGGGACACCCAGAGGAGGACAGGGCCAGCCTGTCCAGGACCGAGCCCAGCCTCCCTCCTGCCGGGGTCACGGTGGGCAGGGCCTTCCTTCCTGCTGGGGGCCCCAGTGCTGGACACTCAGCCTCTCTCCCTGGCCTCACCCCCTTGCCTTTCTCTGCAGACTCGCCTGCAGGCCGGCGTGGGCTATGGGAACACCCTCAACTGCATCCGCATGGTGTACAAGAAGGAGAGTGTAAGTGCCCCTTGGGCAGGCAGGTGCTGGAGCCACACCCACCAGGGCTTCCCGCAGAATGGGGTGAAGGCTCTGTCAACAAGATCACAGCCCTGCCTCCAGCACGTTGGGTAGAGGAGGCCTGTCTGTTCCCGCTCATCGCATTTACCTCCGTTTTCCCTGACCAGCTCCACACCATGTAACCCTGCCACCTAGTGTGAGGCTAGGGGAGACAAAATCTGGTTTTGTGTGACAGCTTTGGAGAAATTCACCACCGGGTGGAAAATTCCTGCAAGAAATAGGGTGACCTGTCAGGTTTTCAAAATTGGGTGAGTGGCTGGTACCAGGTGCTCACAGGCTTCCTTTCATCCAGTGGAGCCAGGCGCCCCGCCATCACATGCCCACCGCTGGCTTGAACCACAGCTCGAGGCCTTGGGACCCAAGGTCTTTCTTTGCAAAGGGGAAAGCCCAAATGATGTTTTATAGAAGATGTGTCAGGTGCCCTTCTTGAGAATGATCAGATGCTTTAGGAAGGCTATCTAAGGCCACTTTTGGGGAAATTTAAAATAAACTTTTGAAATTTAGGATGACATGCCCTGTTGATTTAAAGCAATGGCCAGGTGTTAGCCCCCTGGCAGTCCCAGGCTTGTCTTCTTTGAGTCACCAGAAACATGGCCCCACTGTTGACCACTGTCCATGTGGGACGTGCCTTGGAGTTGGGGGGCCTCCCCCCGCACCTGGAGCTTCTCCTCAGACCAAAGGTGTCCTGTGTCAGGGTGTTGTTCTATCTCTCTGATCAGCTTCTTTAGAACTGGATGAGTCCTACCAACCTGGAACTAGCTGTTCCAGGGTAATGTGCAATCCTGGGAAGTGGTTGTTGATTCTCCCTGTTGGCTCACATTTCCCACATGTCTGCCAGCCAATGTCAGCTCCAGGGTTTCTGTGGGGAGCATGGATGTTCCTCTGAGACACAACAGCCAGGGCTCAGCAATACCCCAGGTGACCTGAAAAAGAGGGCAAGCAGTGTGTGTGTGTGTTGCACATGTGAGCAAACGTGCATGTGTGAGGTGTCCTATCTCTGGCACATAAAGTACATGCATGTGTTTGGGATTACTAAGTCTGCATGTGGCCTGGGTTTTTGCAACAGCTTCCAGGATTTTCACCTTGGGCATGGGGTGGGGATCAGGCCATAGGATTTTTGGTGTCCACGGAGCAGCTGCGCTGTTCACTGAGCGTACAGCCGGAAGGACCTCTCCGCAGCCTCCAGTGTCCTGCCTACCCACAGAAGCCCTCTCCTCGAGCTGTTCTTCTGAGGCACCCCTGCTGAAAGGGAACCCCAATGCAGGCTGGCCCAGGTGTCCCTGGGGGCTGTGGGACCTCTTCTTAGCCCCTCCCCACAGCTTCACACATTATAGTTTAATTTGTCCATCCAGATTCACCCCAGACTCTGCCCCCAGACCCTGAACTTGGTGAAGCTTTCCTTCTTACTGTTGGCCCCAGGGCCTGGCATGTGTGTGGCAAGTGCTCAGAGAATGCTTTTGTGGGAGTGGCACCTGAGGAGGGTGTGTGTGATGCTTGGCAAGCCCACTTACCCGCTAGGGCTCCACAGACCCCCTCGGACACAGCCCAAGACGACTGCAACTCCCTTCCTGTCACCTCAGTATCCAGGGGCAAATACTGGATACAGGCCCAGGACACACCCTCTATCAACAAGACTTCATGCAGAAGCCGGTTTCTCCTCAGGGCAGGAATGTCCTCAACACCCAACTCCTTTCACATGGGCATCTGCCTGTGTCCTCTTCACCGGCACCTAGCTTTCTGTCTCCCCACCAGCCTCCTGCAGGCTGCGGGAGGGCAGGTCTGTGCCCGGGACACTGGGCAGTTTGACACCCGGCTGCAGTTCTCATGCTTCCTCTCCCCATAGGTGTTCGGCTTCTTCAAGGGCATGTCCTTCCCCCTGGCCAGCATCGCCGTGTACAACTCGGTAGTCTTTGGGGTCTTCAGTAACACGCAGAGGTTCCTCAGCCAGCACCACAGCAGGGAGCCTGAGGCCGGCCCGCCCCGCACCCTGTCAGACCTGCTCCTGGCCAGCATGGTGGCTGGTGTGGTGTCCATCGGACTGGGCACGCCCGTGGACCTCATCAAGATCCGCCTGCAGATGCAAACACAGCCATTTCGGGAAAGTAAGAGGCCTGGGAGGGGCCTGGTGTCTGGGCACCTGTGACCCCCCTCCTCATTTGCCCGATTTGGGGTGCGGGGATAACATCCTTTCTATTGAGCAGGGCATCTATGTGGTCATGTAATAGTCAGTAATTATTATTCCTTTACCTAGAGTAGAAACTCCCGTGGTTACGTATTTACCACATGCTGGGCACCGCTGAGAGCTCTGCTTGTGTTCTCTTAATTCGTCTTTATGACCATTCTGTGAGGCAGATGCTATTACCCTTTCCATTTACAGAGGAGAAAACCGAGGCTCCCAGAGGTCAAGGCACTAATTCAGGGACACGACTAATCTCTGTGAGTGAGGACCAGCTACGCCATTTGCAGCGCCCAGGAAAAAAGGAAAATGGGGGATCCTTGCTCAAAATCATTAAGAATTGAAAAAGGGTAACAGCAGAACAGTAAGCCAGGCACGAGGCATAGGTCTCCAAGCCACACCTGCCCATGTACCTGGGAGCATGGCCGGGGGCCTTGCACCTGGACAGGCTGCAGGGGCGTGAAGGGGGCCACTCCTCTCCTCGCCCTTGACACTCCAGTTAAAGCTCCGTTTCTTGGTGTGCCCTGTGGCCACTCCTGCACCTGTCACTCCCTCCTGCTCAGAGGTCAGAGGCTGCCGCATCTTCTCCTGGCAGTGGTTCTGACTAAGGAGGAGGGAAGGTACTAGGAGGCACTTCCTGTGCTGAGTACAAGATGCTGGCTCTGGAAGGATGAGCTGGGGGTCTTAGAAGACAAATTTCAACACCTTGGAGTTTGGCTCTTGGCTCTGAATTCACTATGTCTCTTCGGGGAAGATGCTGCCCCTTCCTAGGCCTCAGCCTCCTGGTCTGTGTAATGGGAGGGCTGGATTCGTGGCCCTTCCTGTCACCTCAGGCATCCAAGAGGCTCCTTGCCCCCATGGAGAAGACCCCTCTCCCCGGCAGCTTGCTGTGTGTGACCCTGTGGACTCCGCGTGCCCCCAGACTGAGCTCCCAGAGCTGGCGCAGGAGCATCCCAAGGCAGCTCAGGCGCTTGATTCAGCCTGTCCTCCCTGCCCAGCCAGGCGGGTGTCCAGGCCTGGCCTTGCACTGTTCCTCAGGAACCCTTGAAGCCAGAGGTAGAAAACTCAGACTCACTGGGACCAGGGAGGTAACAGAAGTGAGCAGAGAATGAACCCTCTTCCACGTGTTGCTACCCACAGCCCTCCTAGCCTATGTTTCATTTTTCCTCTTTCCATTTAACATGGACACAGACGTCCTGCCCTTTCGACATCACTCTGCTGTTAGAAAGGCAGCAGCTGAAGCGCATGCATCAGCTTGCACACCTGGGGGCAGTAGGGAGTGGTGGGCCCACATCCTGTCCGAGGGGGTGGCTGGATCCTGATCCTGCAGACCGTTGCCACGGGGCCTGGATCTTTTGATTTTTAAGAGAAAGCGGAAAGCTAGATTTATCAGTGGGGTCTTTCAACGGAAAATTATTAGATAATTCAATTAAAAACAAAGCCAAACACAACATGATGCCCCACTGCCCAAAGCACAGTGCAGGCGGGGGCTGGCTCCAGGTTGTGGTCGCTGCTCTGGGTCAGGCCCACACTGCGTGGTGACTGGGCTGAGATGGGCGTTTCCAGCAGCCTTGAATGGGGCTTGTGGGATTGCTCATGGCTGGTGGCATTACCCCTGAATTGCCTGTGCACTTCCTGGGTGGTGACACTGAGCTATGGGAGACTACGCCCATGTGACAAACCCAAGTGCCAGAAGCCTCCGGCTTCTCTGCAGCTCAGGTCATCTGCTTGGCGGATTTGCAAATATAAAGCCAATGGTTCAATGAAAGCCTGATTGTCCATTGGTGGTGACCCGAGGCTGAAACATGGACTATAGAGGGAGAAGATGCCCATCCTCCCAAATGCAATCCCTGGATTATTTATATTTTAATTGATTTCAGAGAGGAAGGGAGAGAGAGAGATAGAAACATCAATGATAAGAGAGAAATCATTGACTGGCTGCCTCCTGCACACCCCCTTCTGGGGATAGAGCCTGCATCCCAGGCATGTGCCCTGACCAGAAATTGAATCATGATGTCCTGGTTCATAGGCTGATGCTCAACCACTGAGCCATACCAGCTGGGCTACAATCACTGTTAACACACATTTCCTTTTCCTTTTCTATTCACATAGATTAAATATTTTAGGAGATTATACTCATATTACTTACACAGTTTCATACTCTGTTTTTAGTTCAACATTATAACAAATATTTTTGTTATTAAAGTAGCATATAAATTATTTAAAAATAGATGGATAATATTTTTAAAGGATGTGCAATATTCCATCAAATAGACACGTGCACACAAAGACACACACACACACACACACACACACACACACACACACGCACTGAGAAGAATGATGTCGTGTGGTCATAATTTAGTTTCTGGAGATAGACTACCTGATCCTCTGCCATGTCAAGACACTTTGGACGCTTCACCTAACATGGCCAAGCCTCAGGTTACTCATTTGCAAAGCAGGCATAATAACAGCTATTTTGCATGCGGGATGGAATGGGATAATGTTATACACAAAGATCCCAACACACTGAAAAATCAAAACCAGTGCTAGCTATGATTTAGTTAGCTTATTGTTTAACAGTCATTCTAGTGACGAACATTTAGGTTGTTTACAGTTTTTCCTCTCCTAACAATAGTGATGACATCAGCAAACTTTTCCATAAAGAATTGCCTTTATTTAGGATTACTTCCCTAACTGTGTGGGCTCTTGGATTCCTGAGAGGGTCAAAGGCTATGGTCCTTTTGAAGTTTCGTGGTACATGTGAAACTGGTCTATAGGGCTTTGCCCACTTACATTAGAGTTGCTGGAGGTCAGAAAGAGTTTCCATTGGCGCTGCCTGCCACTGCGTCCAGAACAGCAGTACCCTCCTAAACTCTTCCTCCTGGGCCTCTGCCACTTGGCAAACAAGGAAGAGCTGGCCTGAGTTCAGTCGGACGTGGCCTTGACAGCAGGCACCTGTAAAGGGACCCTCCCTTTTAGAGTCATCATTACCCTTTGCACAGGCATGAGCCCCTGCTGGCCACATCCCAGCCGTGGCCAACAGCACTCACTCCTCCCCCATCTGCTCAGCACTCACTCCTCCCCCATCTGCTCTGTGTTGTTTTCAGTTAGAGCCTAATCAATATGCAGATCAGAAAGCCCTCACTATCACCGGAGGGCAGAGTTTGGGGGGTTAGAGAGGCCTGGGCATTAACTCTGTGCTGACCATCCTAGTGACTTCCCCAGGCCCAGCAGGAGGCCCGGGGCTGACGACACGCCTGTTTGAGTTCACTCTGACTCCTTCATTCACAAGCATTTCCAGATCTCTGCTCTGAGCCAAACAAAGTAGGTAAATCAGAGACATCAGGCCACAGCCCCTGCCTTCAAGGGAGTGCACAGTCTGGTGGGAAGTCAGTTGTATAGAATGAGCAGGGCCCTTCGAGGGCTCTAGAACCTTGGAGCCTGGCGCTGTAGATCAGGAGGTTCCTGAGGGGAACTGGCTGTTGACTGGGTCTTTGAATACTGGCTGGGATTTAGAGATGGGGTATGGACAAGGAGAGGTGTGCAGCCTGAGGCACTGGGTAGGGAAAGAGTCGCTGGCAGGAAAGGGAGGCATGTGGCAGGTTGTCGGAGCTTTGGTTAGTGCAGATGTGCAGTGCAGGGAGGGGAAGAAGTGGGTGAGTTGTGGACAGCTGTGGCTTTCTTAGCTGAGGATGGGCTCAGGTTTGGGGCAGGAGGCATTGATAATGTAGAACCAACAGGCCTGGATTTCAAAGCTGGGTGACTGTTGAGTGGAACCTCCTGCATTGGGAATTAAATGACAAATGACGCGTGTGAGACAGTGCTTGGCGTAGAGGAGGTGATCAATACGTGCTTATCACTGCTGCTTGGAAACTGGCTGGCAGGCAGGCTTGAGGGAGGGTGTGATGGGTTTGGCTTGGCTCACGGGTGAGGTGCCTGTGGGACCGCAGCTGGAATATCAGACATAGAAGTGACAGGCGCAGTCATGACATCAGGTACCAATGTCAAGGGGAGCTGCAAAAAGCAGAGGTTGGACATCCATGAGAAAACAGTAAAAAAATAAATTGGGAAGGAGCAGAGAGCTATAACGACCCTAACAGATGGAGTTAACAATTTTTGAGCCCCTTCAACAGGCATCGCACTAACACACCTACGGTGATTTAATCATCATAGCTGTGGATAGGCACTGTCATTCTCTTTATTTTACAGGCGAGGAGACTGAGGCTCAGGTTAGGTGGCCTGCCTGCTCACTCAGTTGTTTCAGGTGGGATAGGGCACTGCCCAGGCCATCCAGCGCCACAGCAGGGGAAACAGGGGCCCTGGAGACTCCTGTCAGCAGTGTCGGGCAGCAGAGAGAAGGAAGGATTGCTGAAGTAGGGGTGACGCCGGACACAGAGACCAAGGAGTGGAGAAGGAAGAAGGCTTTCTTTCCAAGTTGGGACAGGACAAGGGAAGAGATATTTCAGAGAGAATTCTGAGGGCAAGGGAAAGGAAGTGAAGGTGCCTCTACCTTGTTCAAGGTTACGTGCATAGAACAAAGCGGGCAGCGTGTGGCCGGCATTGGAGGAGGAAGGGGTCCTAGTGTCCGGGCGTGTCAGAGGAGAAGAGCCGGGCTGCAGTGTCAGAGCAGAAAGTCAGTGCGGAGGTGGATCTGGATGAGATCGTCCATTGTGCCCCAGAACACAAAGCCTGTGTGAGCCCAGGAATCCGCATGCTGACCACTGGGGTGAAAGCACTTCTCCCGTTTCCCGAATCGTCAGCAGTGTCTGTCTGGGAAGATCACCAGCTGTGCCTCAGGGCCCTCCATACATCAGTTGAGCTCCTTGGCAGCGTAGTTTTATTGCTACTGTGAAGAAGTGCGGCTGCCAAGCAAAACACTTCCCGAGGCAGGTTGGGAGGAGCAGCCTCTGATACAGTGGGTTTCCCAGTACTTGGCTAGTGCCGAGCAGGACTTACTGCTGCTGACTTTCCTGAAGGGAAGCCTGTGTGGGAAGGCAGGAACCCTCGGAACATGACAGAGAGACACAAAAAGTGGAGACAAGCCAGGAGCACACAGCCTAGGCCGCCTCCTCATGCAGGCTCTACTAGGAAGTGAGGGTGGGAGCAGTGGCAGCCCAGAAGTGGACAAAGCGGGGTGATGGACAGGCCATGCATTTAGCCAGATCATCCCAGAGGAGTCCTTAAATCCTGGTCCGTTTGGTTGAGTCTTTTTCAAACTGTGGCCCCACAAAGCTACCAGAGATTAACAAAGGTACACCCAACAGAATACACCATTGTGAAGTGACATGTGTTAGTGACACATCTATTTGTTCTTTGAATCAATCGACAAGAGCAAGTATTGTCCTGGTTTCTGGGCTTGACATTAGTATTGGTAGTTCTTGGCCCCGTGTGAGGATTCACAATCTCTCCCAGCAGCCTTGGCAGCAGGCCACAGCTGCCTCAGGTTGGCAGGTCCAGCATTTCCGGAATCCGGGGTCACAGCAAGACAGGGTCATAAATTTAGGAATGATAGCTATTTGCCTGGAGGAAAGAACATTCGCACAACATGCATTTTAGTAAAGTACCTTTGCCGACATTTGCCCTTAGTTTTCACAAGAAACAAATGAAGAGGACAGACCACTTATTCTTCCGCTTTTATAGATGATGTGTGGATGAGTTCCTCGCACCAGTTTGCACAGTAAGTGGCACTGAGTCAGAAAGCAAATCCCGATGCTCCTGTTTCAGGGTTCTTTCCACTAAACTGCCTACCTTGGACCCTTCAGAGCATGGGGAAACTGTTGGACTCTTTGGAAACAGGAACTGGGCAAGAGTTTGCCAGTTGGTAATATCCTGGGGAAGTGAACAAGTGCTTACACAGCCTCCTCCAGCCCCGACCACGGTGGTAAGGCCCAGCCTGGCTCTTGGAGGAGAAGCAGGCACATGACTGGGTGCCTCCAAGCATCTGAGACTACACAGTTCCTGGAACCATGATTTGAATCTTCTTCCCTTCCTCCCTTCCTCCCTTCCTCCCTTCCTCCCTTCCTCCCTTC